>JACEFZ010028176.1:0-145000 GCA_014155875.1 Cepaea nemoralis
TTTGTTGGGGTTCCTTTTTTACAGGACATGGCACTCAACCCTAGCATTTGTGGCTGTGTGTTATTTTCTAGGCAGGTTTACGTTCAGTAGCTTGCTATTGCTTTCTGAACGACCGATGCTCATCATCATCATCATCATCATCATCATCATCATCATCATCATCATCATCATCATCATCATCATTAAGAGCCCTGCCAGCTGGCGTAGGCGTTCATGGTTCTACACATATCTCGGTCTTTGGTGTTCTGTGTCAACTCTGCTGATGTTATTCCTCCATGCCACAGTCTCAGTCCATCCAGCATAATTTCTCTTGGTCTGTCTCTGCCTCTCTTCCCCTCAATCTTTCCAGTTGTCACGGTGTTCTCCAATGCCCCTCTTCTCAACACATGACCAAAGTAAGATGTTTGTCTCTTTCTTATTGTTGTATATAGTGTTCTAGTTTCATTAGCCTCTTTCAGGCAATGGTTGTTAGTTACTCTGACAGTCCAAGGAGTTCGCAATATTCGTCACAGGAACCACATCTCTCTTGCTTCTAAGTTCTCCTAAGTTGTTCATTCACATTCCAAAAATAATTTCCATACAGCAAAACTGGTTCTATATAGTATTTCATCACTCTCTTTCTTACATTTGTTTATGCGTTCAGTCGCTTTAAACTCAAGCGTAGTCCATACACACTATTTATAGCAGTGATGGACTGAATTTTGCGTGTTGATTAGCTTCCTTATTAACAGTGTTCCTCGCCGTCAGGCGAACCCACTCCGACTTCAGAGGTACTTGTAATTTACGTCCACAAGTCAAGGACGACAGGTCAAAATTTTAGTCCAGCAGTCCTGTGTAGGGTTTGAACCGCTTACCTCGGCATCAGCACATCATTCGGCCATGCGGACCTGCTTTTCTTACATTCGGTGATAGTGACTTATTGCATAAGATACTCTTCATTTTCTTAAATGCGGCTTTTGCTTGCCCTATTCTGCTCTTAATCTCTGTTGTGCGTCTTCCATCTGATGCTAAAAATGACCGACGTTCATAAAACATGGATAAGGAGGACATGAATGTGGAGCTGCTGGCCGTGTGGTTAAGAACACCGGGTACGCCTTCGGAAGACCCGGGTTCGAATCTCGGTAAGGTGTGGATTTTTTTCTGTCGGGACAAAAAGAAAACCAACACTGACTTGCACAAGCCAGGCGGCCTTAATTCCTCAGACTGAAGAACCCCCCCCCCCCCCCCCCCCCCCCCCCTCCCCCTTACCTACACTGCAAGGCAGTAGATGACAGTTTTTTTTTTGTTTTAAAATGTCCAGATAAGTAAATTGTCCGGCAATTGATCCAAGTCAATGGGAACATTCTCAAACAGATGAATGGAGGTCAGTGTGGCCGAATAGACAAGAGCACTCGTCCTTAAACATCCGATTTACTGAGGCAGATTGTCAACCCTTACACTTGTCAGTTGGACTAAAATGTTGACTTCTCGTCATTGACTTGGGGACAGTACCTCTAAAGTCGGAGTGGGTTCGTCTGATGGTGAGGGACACTGTTAACAGGGACAGCTAATCCACACACCAAAATCGGTTTAGTGCAATAGAAGTAGCAGAATCTGTACGAACTACTCTTTAGTTCAAAGCGAGCGTCCAAAAAAAACAAAAAAACATCACCAGGGCTCCTAATGCGAAAGTGGGCAGTTCGGATCCAGCTAATAACTTCCAATGTTGTCTTGCCGTGTGCCCACTGATATCTATTTCTTCCTCTTTGTTTTTGTGAGCTCCAATCACCTGCAGCGTTATCAATCTTCTTACTTTGTATGCCCCAGTGGTTTCCTTGATGTCGTCCATTTCCCTGTGGCAAAACAAGACAAGACATTTCCTCGGAATGCGCCCGGTCGGGTCGTTCACACGGAACTTCCCTAACATAAATCAAATGCAAATTTGTGTTTTGCCGGATCTTCCTATTTAAGCATTAAAATAAGCTGTCATTGTACTCCAAGGAAGGACCTGCAACGGCTCTCAAACAGAGAGGTTTGGCTAGCGAAAATGTCACTTTAATTAAAAACCAGAACCACACACGCTAATATAATTAAAACACACTTTAACAGTCTTTAAGGAAAATTGGGCATGTGGTGCTCCACCCATATCTGTATATACCCATCGGCACTCACTGGGTGATGTCAATATAACATCGGCCATTTTTAGCTACACCGACATATCATGGTACCCATCATAGGCTGAGTCGACAGGGGAGTTAATTTATTGGTATGCATCTTAGGCTGAGTCAACAGAGGAGTTAAATTCTTGGTACCCATCTTAGGCTGAGTCGACAGGGGAGTTAAATTCTTGGTACCCATCTTAGGCTGAGTCACAGGGGAGTTAAATTCTTGGTACCCATCTTAGGCCTAGTCGACAGGGGAGTTAAATTCTTGGTACCCATCTTAAGCTGAGTCGACAGGGGAGTTAAATTCTTGGTAGCCATCTTAGGCTGAGTCGACATGGGAGTTAAATTATTGGTACACATCTTAGGCTGAAGTCGAAGGAGAGTTTTAAAAAAACACACATTTCATCTTATTTGCACGACGCTGCAAGCACAACCAGCCGCTGTTGGCTTTTTGCGACTTACTAGGCAATATTACGTTGAGTAGTTTGTCTCTTGCGTGGCCACATGACTTGGTCGAGACAATAACACAGAGCCGATCCGCCACTTTGGTAATCGTGAGAGAAAGCGAAACTTGACTGTTCACGCTTATTGGCATGGCACATGATGATGATGATGAGCTTGTCATTGCTTACTGAACGAGAACTCAATATTTGCGTCCAACTATCCGGCGTATATGCCGGCTCCGTGGCCAAGAGGTTACGGACGCGGTTCGTAATACCGCATACCCGCGTTCGAAACACAGCATTTTGGCAGCAGACCGCGTTGGATTGTTTTTTTTTTTTTTTAACGAAATGGAATGAGTGCCAGTCGTTCAGAACGCAATGGTAAACTGCTGAACGTAAACTTGCCAAGAGATCACAACAGCAAACAATGCTGGTGTTGACTGCAACGTCCTGTAAAGGATATGCAACAATCTGACTTATAAGGCAAGTGGAAGGAACTCTCTACGTCGCGGTTTAAGCGCATTACATCTTTCAACTACCTCGACCTCCTGTCTTGACAAGCTAGGGTAGTAAAAGCTATGCAACCACAACTTCCGTGAGAAAGTCTCCAGTTCGAATCCTGCGTACAATATTAAGTTTTCTGTAACTCGGTGTGTTGATGTCTTCTTCTCCGCATTGTTTTCCTCGAATTCCAATCACTACCTGGAATGTTATCAATCTTCTTACTTTCTATGCCCTAGTGATTTCCCGCATGTTGTCCATTTACTTGTAGCAAAACAAGACAAGACAAATTCCTTGGAATGCTCGGCGGGACACCGAATTTCCCTGACATAAATCACATGCAAATTTGTGTTTTGCGCATCTTCTATTTGAGCAACAATAGAAGCCTTCATTGTACGCCAAGAAAGGACACGCAAGAGAGGCTTGACTCGCGAAAATCTCACTTTAATTAAACACCAGAATTACGCACGTCACGCGAAAATGTCACTTTAATTAAACACCAGAATCACGCACGTTAAATTTGAACACAGAAGCCACAAACAATATGTTGCACGATTGATTGCAGGCACATTTCGCAAATATTGCTCAAATATAGTGAGGCGTTAACAAATTGGCGGCTTTAGTCGGTTTTGTGCAAACAGAAAGAGTTCGTATTCAATTTCAAACTCCCGACGGATAACAGATGTTCCACATTCGAACAAAACCTGTGAACATTTGTTTTAATAGTTTCAGCTGAAGTATTATTCATTTATTCACTTCATATGATATATAGTCGGTCTCTTCTCACCGCGTTGGTAACTTAGGGGTATGTGAGCCGGTCGCTCAGAAAGCAATGGCAAACTACTGAGTGTAATCTTGCCTAGTACATCAACAACAGCTGAAAAATGCCGGTGTTGACTGCAACGTCCTGTAAGGGATATGCAAAATAAAAATGATATATAACTCTGCAGTATGCACCTGACAAGATGCAGAAAATATGTCAGGCAACAAATCGTGCAACATATTGTTTTTGGCTTCTTTATTTAAATTCACTAATACAATGTTTCGAATTTTCGAAAGTGTGGTAAGATCCGCTGGCTTGATCTATAGCAGAAGACTAGGACACTTATGGAGATATCCGTATGCAGTGAGAGTGACAACGAAGTCATCACAACCTAATAAACCAATACCATCTCAGCATACCAAGCGACCGAGCAAGCCCTAGTCCGTAAACCAATCATTAAACAAGCTTGCCACGCATAATGGCAATGAGCAGTGACGGTAAAAAGAAAGAAAGAAGAACAAGAGTGAACCTGAAAAAAACTAACCAGTCTCACATGCATAGCAAGACCTACATCACCGAAATTATCCACACAAATATTTAACACACATCCACCAACCCCAAAACGCGCGCACACACATACAAACATTAACACCCTCACCCATATACCCCCCCCCCCCCATCCCCCCCCCCCCCCCCCCCCCCCCCCCCCCCACACACACACACACAAACAGATACAGCCACTTACCGTCCTGCTGAATCAACCGTTGGAACACATTGTAGAGGATGTCCCCAGCGTGAGGCGCCCTTTCTATGAAGTCGGTTCTGGTCAGAAGTAGAAGTGCCTTACCTGTGAGAAAAGAACGATGATACAGACTTTTGAACTACACATGAAATAGGAGGGATGGTAGACTCCAAGCAACATATTAAAATAGAAGTGCGTGACGCGTGTAATCACGTCTTACTACAGCAATCTTTATCGTCTGCTGACAATCATTGTTGATTCTGATGTTCCTCCATACCATTATGTCAGACTGCCCAGCATGTTCTCTCCTGGAATCATCCTGTCTCTCTTCCAATTCACATTTCCCCTTCTCATGACATGCCTAAAGAATGTGGATTGTCTTCTTCTAATACGAGTAACCAGTTCTCTTTGAGAACGAATATTTTTCATATCTTCACTACTCTATCCTTTGTGAGTTAACTTCTTTTTAGATATGTTTATTACTCTTTCTATCCATCCATGGTGTTCATATCTTTCTTCTATAAAATACAATATACGCAACTTCGGCATAATTCCTCACTTGGCTGCTCATTGTCCTTGATTAGCTTCCGTACATCAGCATTGGCGTAATATAGCTCTACTAACAAATATACATTGTAGAGAATATACTTCACCTTGCGTAATGCTGCCGGCTCTATGGTGAAAGAGTGACGAATGCAATACGTAATCCCGCATACCACGTTCGAAACACAGCAGCGGGAGATTTGGAAGCAGACCGCCTTGCGTTGGTTTCCCATACAATGGTATGCGTGCCGGTCGTTCAGAAAGCAATGGCAAACAAGTGAACGTAAACTTGCCTAGGAATCACAAGCAGCCAAAAATACCGGAGTTGACTGCTATGTCCTGTAAAGGATATGCTCATTCATTCATTCAGTAGCATGTCCTTTGCAGAACCTAGCTCTCATAACAACCTTCCGGAAAACTTCTCGATCACAAGCGCGATGTCCCGCGTCCGATACATCCATCTGGAGATCATCTGCCACATCCTGCACCCATCTTTTCTTTGGCCTTCCTCTTCCTCTCTTCCCAGGCATATACCCTCCATTATTGTTCTCTCCAAACTCTCATGACGTTTCAAGTGACCAAAATATATCAATTTTCTTTGTTTTATCGTCTTTAATAGCCAACCTTCTTCAATATTCAGCTCTTGAAGTATGGATGCATTTGTTCTTTTCTTTACCCAAGATATTCTTAGAACCCGTCTATAACATTTATATTCAAAGGCATTTATGCGCTGTTCAGCTTGTTTAGTAAGTGTCCAGGTCTCACAGGCGTATGTTGCAATGGGAAAGATGCATGCTCTTAAAAATCTAATTTTTGTAGTTCTATCTGTCCCACTCCATAATTTATTCAGTTGTTTTAGTCTTTGAAGAGCAATTGATAGTCGTCGTTTAATTTCTTTCATTGTGTCACCATTGTTGGTAATCAATGACCCAAGATATTCGAAATTTTCCACCACCTCCAATCTTTCCTCATTAACATATATTTCTTTCTCCATAGTAGTTTTATCTGTATGCATTATCTTTGTTTTTGCTATGTTAAGATATAAGTTGTGATTTTCTCTATTTCTTTGGGGTGAGGTTATTAGGTTTTCTATACCATTCTGTGATGTGGCTAGTAATACTGCATCATCTGTATATTAAATCTCTGGTATTTCATGACCACCGATATTTAGGGCATCATATTGTTCCCTGGTTATGTCATCTCTGACATTTCTCATTATAATTTCGGCGTACAGGTTAAACAAATAGGGTGACAGCACACAACCCTGCATGGCTCCTTGCTTGTTGTCAAACCAGTCGGATGTCTCGCCATCAATTCTAACAGCTGCTTTTTGGTCTAGAGAGTGCAGTTTTATGAGTTGTACTACATGTGATGGAAAGCCCATATTCCTCATGATTTCCCAAAGTTTCTGATGTTGTACACAGTCAAATGCCTTTGAATAATCCACAAAACATAATAGGTTTACATTAAATTCTCTGCACTTCTCTATTATTAAACGCATCTTGTGTATTCCGGGTTCAAATCCTCGGTGAGGTGTGGGATTTTATTCTGTCGGGGGCAAAAAGAAAATCCTAACCTGCACAGTTCGCGGCAATTGCACTAGCCAGGCGGCCTTAATTCCTCAGGCTGAAAGACCCCCCTGTCCTACAACGCAAGGTATCCAATATCGAGCAAAGACTGCTAATACTTCTGTTCCAAGGACTGGTGCTTTCACGCATCGAGTATGCCCTGGCCATCCTCACTGTCAGCCCTACACAGATTGGAAGACTTGAAAAGGTACAAAACGAAGCCATGCGCATCATTTTGGGCTGCACGAAAGACACCAGCTGTGTAGCAATGAGATACCTCCTTGAATTCCCGACAATGGAACACAGGATCAAGATATGGACAGCTCATGCATACTTAAAAATAAGTGCAGATGAGCAGCATCCTCTGCATGACGCTATATTCAGAGAAAAGGGTGACAGGCTAAAGAGAGGCAAATCATGGATGGGTCGGGCGGAAGATGTCGCCAGACAGGTCTGCAGTCTTACCAGTATCAACCCCGGCAAGGAATGGGTGCCGGTGCCTCCAGCTTTTAAGTGAACTTTCTCCTGCATTATCACAATCGACAGACGGTGCAGAGAGCAGAACCTTGTCGCTGTCAATGCAGACGTTAACGCGCTCATCTATGATCACTCAGATAGCCCCGAAGTGCTCATCTATACAGATGGATCTGTTGTAAAGCAGCAGAGAAGTGCGTGGGCATTTACAGCCCGTTCAGCGGGCCGAACCGTTCAAGAATCCAATGGTGCCTACTCTATGACCACGAGCAGCATGACGATGGAAGTGATGGCAGTAACACAGGCTTTCATATGGCTGGAATCACAGCATTATACCAACGTGTGTGTACTAAGTGATTCAATGAGCATGATTCAGAAGATCGAAGCTGGATCTGTACGTAGACAGTGGACTGAGTCGCTGCGGAAGTCTGTTGTTCGTAAAGTCACCTTCATCTTCTTCCCGGGTCATGCGGGAGTCGAGGGAAATGAACGAGCTGATAAACTGGCAGGCTCTGCACCCCCTGTAGATGGCCAGCACATGGATCGTGCCGATGTTATTAACATCCTTAAAGATATGGCGAGAACAGAGGACTTTGACGTCAGTGAATCCACATCGCTGTCCAGGATGAAAGACTTGGGAGTAAGAATCGGCACAGCCAGACACGAGAGGTACATCGGGAAAACAAGGCGCCTCGTCAACCAACACAGAACTGGCACTATTAGCCACCGGACGTTGATGCATATGCTGGGGGAGGATCTGAGCACCTATAGACATGTCCGGAGTGCAATGAAGATACCCCAACTGATAACTGATAACTGAAGGTACTATATTGGCTGTAAATGACAGTTTTTGACAATTGAGTATGTTATCTCTTGTTCCTCTTCCTTGTCTAAATCCAGCTTGAACCATGTTAATCTTGTCTTCCATTTTCTTAGTAGAATTTTACATGCATGACTGATCAGGGCAACAGTTCTATAGTTGGTGTATAATTTCAAGTTGCCCTCTTCCTTGTCTAAATCCAGCTTGGACCACGTTAATCTCGTCTTCCATTTTCTTAGTAGAATTTTACATGCATGACTGATCAGGGCAACAGTACTATAGTTGGTGTATAATTTCAGGTTGCCTGTTTTGGTTTTGAATGAAGATAGTTCTCTTCCAATCTTTTGACATTATACCATATTTCCATATCTTTTTACATAATGCGTGATAGATTTTTGAAAGGATATGCTATTTTCTCTAATGCTGCCTATTCTTAGGCTGTTCTACAGTTAACGTCTTTAATGGGTCTTCCACTCGCTGTTATGAAAGTACCCAACTGCCTAAATACATTGGCTTGTTTCAGATTAGTTCTATTCAATTTGTTTCTGCATTTTGTGTGTACAAATAAGAGGTTACACTGCGAGGATACACATGTGTTACACTACAGGCATTTCTGCACATCTACTAATCTTCTATCTGTGTTGGTCGCAAGGGTGCCCTAAAACAATAGGATGTATTCATCCGACATACAGGACTTCACACTGGAGTCCACAGCCAGCGAACACAAGCCAGCCAGCAAGCAAGCAAGCATATTCCCCGTTTTATGTCCTTCCGTTCTTCTTTTCTCCGAAAAGAATACATACTTTTCTATGTTATCTCTAAGCGACACGCGTTTTATTACATTTCGTGTGTTTATGGCGTGTCTTTGCTTGCATTTTATTCCTTTGTTGTTAAATCCTGACCTAAGCTGTTGGTTAACAGGTGTCTAATTGACGTTGTTTCCCGTCTTTTGTTTTGACATCTTTGAGACGTATTCTTCCGCTGGGATGTTGAATGCTTACCTATGCATGGCCAGCGTCTGTGCCGAAAGAATAGCAAACGGTATTCGCAATACCTCATATGCGTCCGAAAATCAGCTGCAGGCGTTTTCCAAGCAGACTACCGTGTGTTATTTTTTAACAATTGTATGAACGTCGGCCGTTCAGAAGACCATGGCTAAATCATCATCATCATCAAGTGCCATGCCGGCTGGTGTAGGCATTCATGATTTTCCACAGATCTGGGTTTCTGGATCAACTCTGCTGATGATATTACTCCATGCCACCGTCTCAATCCATCCAACATCATTTCTCTTGGTCTGCCTCTACCTCTCTTCCCTTCGATCTTTCCAGCCATCACGAAATTCTCCAATGCCTCTCTTCTCATCACAGACAAAAGAAAGCTGTTTGTCTCTTTCTTATTGTTGTAAATAATGTTCTAAATGGCTAAATACTGAACGTAAACTGGCATAGCAAACCAAAAAGAGCAAAAATGATGGGGTTGATTGGGACGTTCTGTAAAGAACACGCAACTAACTTTTTTTTCAAAGCTAAGCTTAGGAAGTTACCGCAATGGCCAACAAATTACTTGCAGACCAAGTCATGCGTTCGAATCTCTTCTATCCAAGTATGGATTTAAACACATGCAGGTCAGCATGGCCAATGGATAAGAACGCTCGCCGTTAAACTTCAGTTGTGCTAATGCCGAGGTAGCGGGTCAGTTGGACTAAAATGTTGACTTCTCGTTCTTGTTTTTGGGACGTAAAGTTCAAGTACCCCAGAAGTCGGACGGGGTGTGCCTAATGGCAAGGGATCACTAATGGGGGAAGCTAAAGCACACGCAAACAGCAGTCCAGTGCACTAGAAGTAGTAAAGGTAGTAGCAAGTCAATGGATTACGCTTGAGTACAAAGCGAGCGAACTCACCGAGAGTCGACTGGTCTATACAAATATGGGGCTCGCACCATATACCATGTTGGCACTATGGCTTATGGACAGTGAACGCGTTTCACAATATGTTTTCAAAGACTCCATAACGAGTCGGGAATTGTACATACCGAGTCGGGAATTGTACATACCGACTCGGAAATTGGACATTACGATTCGGGAATTGTACATACCGACTCGGGAATTGTACATACCGACTCGGAAATTGGACATTACGATTCGGGAATTGGACATACCGATTCGGGAATTGGACATACCGACTCGGGAATTGTACATACCGACTCAGGCATTGGACATTACGATTCGAGAATTGTACATACCCACTCGGGAATTGTACATACCGACTCGGAGATTGGACATTACGATTCGGGAATTGGACATACCGATTCGGGAATTGGACATACCGACTCGGGAATTGTACATACCGACTCGGGAATTGTACATACCGACTCGGGCATTGGACATTACGATTCGGTAATTGGACATACGCAGTCGAGAATTGTACATACCGACTCGAGAATTGGACATACCGAGTTGGGAATTGGACATACCGAGTCGGGTATTGGACATACCGCGTCGGGAATTGGGCATACCGCGTCGGGAATTGGACATACGCAGTCGGGAATCAGACATACCGAGTCGGGGATTGGACATACCGAATCTGAAATGCGACACACCGAGCGGAATCAACCAACTGTGGGGATTTGGAAGCAGACGCATTTATTTCTACGGTGTGAGGCATCGGCCGTTCAGAAAGCAGTACAAACTACTGAACATAAAAAATACTGAGTAAATCACAAAATGCCACAACAAATGATAGTGATGATTACGACGTACAGTGTAAGACACACAGCTAACATTAAAATACAACCACATATCTATTTCCCCACCCCACGAGCGTGGAAACGGTCGTTCAACTTTTTTCACATTTATTCTGTAACAGGCAGTTTTTATAACCACGTTGAAGCAGCTTTGAGTATCTAGGTTGACAGATGACTTGCGATGGACGTGTTATGACAGAAATTTAAAAACCATTTAAAGCAATTAACACCTTTATGTACAGGGAAAAAAAAGGATAAAACCAAGGTCACACTATTAAGATAATGCATATTTCCTCAGACAACATAAGTGTGTGAAACTTGGATATTAAACACACATGCTGAAAAAGCACATATGTTTGTTAACGGCCTGTGTCTCTATAGAGGGTAAGGAGGATAAGAAGAAGATACTGCTGAATGAACTGAAAAGCACTTATGTGCCCTTTACATATAAGTTTTCATCATTATCATGCGCCATGCCGATAAGCGTGGGATGTCATGTTTTGCCATCTGATACGATCACCAGGGTCGTGGATCAGCTCTATGTTCTTGCCTCGACCTTGCCACGTGGCCACGCCATCTAGATATTTACTTCTCTATCTTCCCTATGCTCTCTCTCTCTCTCTCTCTCTCTCTCTCTCTCTCTCTCTCTCTCTCTCTCTCTCTCTCTCTCTCTCTCTCTCTTCCCGCCCCCACCCAATCTAGCCAGGTGTCGCCAAGTTCTCAAATCTATTTCTTCTTATAACGTGTCCAAAAATTTCTCTAATCTTCTTCTTCTGCTGCTGCGTTCATCCGTGGTGTTATTTTGTTTTCTTCAGACGTTAGCCTTCTCGGGATTTCTCTAATCAGCATATGGGTTTCATTTGTTTCTTGTAGGACTTACTCATTGATTTTTCTGTCTGTCCGTGGTATTATTTGTATTTGCCCCAGAAACCACATTTCCACTGCCATCGGATGTTTATTCTTCATCTTGTCTGCCTAATGTCCACTAAAACAGAGCGTCTGTTATAGTAATTGCACGGTTGACGGTCGTGGTTCGAAATAGTATAGCTCAGGTCTGAAAATTAAATAGTGAAGGTATTTACTGTGCAATTCAAATATTAGTAAGCGGCGCACTGACAAGCACAACCGAGATGTCTAAGATGACGAGACGGCAACTACGTACGTTGACAACAATGGACGTGCGACACAGAAGCCATATATCCAGCAAGCGAGCTGGACGCTTTTGCTATAATGAACAATGATTACATCTGGACAGGAGTGAAGACGTACTTTTATTTGGATAATTAATGTACAGGTAGAAGAATGGAAAGGTTGTTCCAAGGCGAAATGCCAAATTGAAAGGGGTTATGTTTGATTTATTGATTGATTGATTTAGGAACCGACATCACAGCATTCGGGACATTCCCATAAGCGCTCCGTCCCCATCCTCAGCAGCCAGCGAAGAGTTCCAACACTAATAGTTCCAGTAGCAATTTGAATATATGTCCGTCTCGCCTTTCCTCTGAGCGTCGATCGTCGGCCAGATCCCCTCGTCACACCTCGCTGTCTCATTCTTACCAGATTAAGGGGTTATGTAAAATATTTCACTATAACATCGGAAACAAATATGTTTTTATATAGCAATCGAACTATGCAAAACGACCATGATTTGTGTATCTATTGACATGTCAACCCTGAACCGCCCTTTTGCTCAGAGGACAATAAAGAATGCTGAAACCTGAACTACGGAGGCTGACTTGTATTTATTCCACGTTCCAGGGATTTTTTTTTTTTTGTTGCGTTGAAGCATTCGCTTTGATGTTTACAGCTGCTGTGTATAACCTTTCCAATATTCGATTATGAAGATGTTTGTGACGCTATGCGATCCGGCCGCCATGGGTCCCTCTGAGGCGGTTGGCCACGATGGGTGGTGACACTGCCAAACCACTCTTCACTTCCATACACAAATACATGTTCTGTGTAGCAATATAAGTGTTACAGCAGATGCTAAAAAGTTTAGCTGAAGAAACAAAAGTGAACAAAAACGTCTATCTAACAAGTCATATCGCAGAAGGACTGGTTCTTAAGTTAGTTGCATATCCTTTACAGGACATGGCAGTCAATCCGGGCATTTTTTGGAGGTGGGATTACTCGGCAAATTTACGTTCACTAAAATGCCATTCTTTCTGAACGGCCGACACTCATACCATTGTTTGAATACCAGTGCAAAGCGGTCTGCTTCCAAATCGCCCGCTGCTGTATGTATCGAATGCGGTATGCGGGATTACGAATTGTGTTCGTAACTCATTCGTCACAGCGCTGCGGCACATAAGACAAATACAATTTAGGAAAATGGAATCTTGTGGACGTGTAAACAGCCGTAAATGCATGGCTGTGTAAACAGTCGTAAATGCATGGACGTGTAAAAAGTCGTAAGTGCATTGATGGATGGGTAAAATGTCGTAAATGCATGGAAACGATAACTATACAGGTAGATGCGCAAAGGAAGTGTAGAATCGGTGGATCGCAACGTCGACGGATTTAAGATGTGATAGATAATTATAATTAACACTATGCCAGCAACAGAGATAAGACTGAGGGGAAAAGAACAAGAGGAAGGCAGATGGCTAAATGCCGAGATGGTTTTGGCCACATGGTATAACCGAGAAAAAATCACAGCTGATCCACGATTTTGTTGATCATGAGAGATGGCGAATCAAGACCGCCCACGCTTATCGGCGTGCACATGAGAGTGCTGGCATTAAGAGTTAGAGATTCGTGCAAGCGCTGTTCCACATTGTATTGTAGGTATAGAGAACTGGTTGGAACACACACACACACACACCCACACACACACACACAACACACACAACGCACACACACGCACGCACACACACACACACATCTTCTTCTTCTTCTTCTTCTTCTTCTTCTTCTACTTCAGCATTCCGAGCAACTGAGGTTCTTTGCTGCAGATACAAGCCGTATATATATATATATATATATACACACACACACACACACACACACATATATATATATATATATATATATATATATATCTATAATATATATATATATATATATATATATAATGTGTGTGTGTGTGTGTGTGTGTGTGTGTGTGTGTGCCGTTAGTGGGATTGACAGTCAGGGATGCCGTTAGCGGGAGTGGCAGTCAGGGATGCCGTTAGTTGGAGTGGCAGTCGGGGATGCCGCTAGTGAGAAGGAGACTGTTTAATGTTTACAGCACTGAAGCCATGAATCTGTGATGTGATACAGACAAGGAATCTCTTCCAAGCCTTAAGACGCACTGGACAAATGTTGCTACTCCCATACATGTATGGACCAATGGGCACACAGTGGGTGATATGGTAAGTATCACGCAGGCCGCCTTTACTTCCTATGAGATTCTTGGTATTCACATTAATCTGGGTCGACCTGTGAACACAGGTAAACCTTTAAAAAAAATCAAATTTGCTAAGCTGCGGGTCGAATCCATAATGTACAGGTCAGCAGGCGGGGGTCTAACCACTGCGCTACCGAGGCTACATTGTTGTGATATGACAGGGCCATCTCTTTATGTAGGCATAAAGACACGGAGGAAAAGATGGCCAGTCTTTTCCCCTGTTGGCGGACGATGAACGCAAGCGTTGACCTCTCGTTCTTTAGCGGTCATGATATTACCAGCGTATACCCCTATCGACTATGCTGACGCGTTCGCCTGGGTAGTGCTTAGCTGTATACTGTACATTTACTTTATCTGTTGTGTTATATTACTAATTCAGTCTGACAATCAGAATGTTCCCAGCAGCTTTATGTATCGTTATTCATGAAAGTGTAATTATCTCACAGTCTGTTCAATAATAAATTAGACAAGAAGTACAGTTATTTCATAGACTGACCAAGAAGTAAAATTATGTTATAGACTGATCAGGAAGTACAACTGTTTCATAGACAGGTAAAGAATTAAAATTATTATATGGATAGGTCAAGAAGTACAATTATCATATGAACAGGTGAAGGATCACACAATGGTTTCATAGTCTGGTCAAGAAGTACAATTATGTCATAGACTGGTCAAGAAGTACAATTATGTCGTTGATTGGGTCACGAATGCTATATTTAGTCTAGTCGATCAATAATAAGATATCAAGGCCGTAATGTGACGCGATTTCCAGGATGCTGTTTCAATTCGGTAACACGGGAGACTTACGTATTGAATGACATGGGCGTTGAACACCAAGCAGACATATATCTTCATATTTGTTTTGTTCCCACTTGGGCAGGTTCAGGACAAAGATATTATTCCATTGTATTCACGCCAAGGCAGCGATCTGAATGAATTCTATAAGGATTTCATTGTCGGTCTTACAAAAATGGCTTTAAAATATTTCAGTAATAATGCAAGGGACGTAACCCCCAAGTTGCTTTAGACCTTTTAGTATTATCAAAACATCACGGAGTTATCACCTGGGGTTTTCAAACGGTTACTCCCATTTTATAGTGTCGGTTGTTTTGGTATGTCATATGATATGTGGAGCTGGCTTCATCTGGGCAAGGAGGCGGAGGCGAGTGACAATGAAATACCCAAAACTCCGGTCGCGTTATTAAGTCACAGACAACTATAAGGTTCACTTTTTAAATATTGCTTGTCCTTCGGAGGATGTTTCAATCATCCCCAGCTGTTTGTGATTGTGATTTGCGAGGAAAGTTTACACTTTCAGCAGTTTTCCTGTGTGTTATGAACGAGAAGCCAAAGTTGAAGAGCAACTCCCGGCGTTTAGGACGAACCCACTAAGTCGTCATGTGAAGAGAAGGTTTCAATGCTTTAAATCTCTCAGACATGTCGAAAGAGAGTGCTGTAGTGCTATACAGAACACGTTTTACTGTATGGCAGTGAATTTGGGAATGTGTATGAACACAGTAAGAAGAACTTGGAAGCAACAGAGATATGGTTCATGAGACGAATGTCTCCCAGAGTAACAAACTACGTTTGCCTTAAAGAGAAAAATAGAACTAGAACATTATATGCAACAATAAGATAGAGACAAACAGCTTCCTTTGGTCATGTAATGAGAAGAGAGGCATTGGGGAACACCGTGACGACTGGAAAGATCAAAGAGAAGATAGGCAGAGGCAGACCAAGAGAAATGATGCTGGATGGATTGTGACTGTGGCATGGAGGAATATCATCAGAAGAGTTGATCCAGAACAATGATGACCGAGATGTCTGGAGAAACATGAACGTCAACGCCAGTTAGCAGGGCACTTGATGATGATGATGATGATGATGATGATGATGATGATGATGATGATGATGATGATGATGATGTCTAACTCTAAATTGTTCACTATGTGTGATAAATTATACGAATGAAATATACGTACATAATTAGCAAATAACAAAATAATGTTCGTTAATGACACCTCACAACCAGAGCTGGAATCATAAGCCTATCTAGGTAGCACTCTATATACTGATGGGGAAACAGAGAAGGATATTAACATAGGACTAAAAAAAAGGCAAGAGAAGCTTAAATAGCACTGAGTATTTGTGGAAGAAAACGAAAAAAATCTTAGGGCATTTAACTTCAATATTCAATCGGTACTACTGTATGGGTCAGAAGCATGAAGAACAACTAAAAGAATTACTAATAAACTAGTGAGAATAAAATGGTATGACGGAATCACCAGTGTAGAGCTCATGGAGAGAACTACATAATTCTGGCAAATCACGAGGTGCGGAAAAGACGCTGGCGATGGCTAGGCCACACTGAGGAAATCTGAATATACTAGGGGGGGCCTTCAAATGAAAACCTTAACAGTGCCATAGAAATTACTATAACCATGCCATTGTCTTGTAACCTGTCAGTATTATTGTTAAGGATGTCAAGAGTGTTAAGCATTGACATCATGGTTCAGACAAACACGGTGAGGTCATAATGACAGTTTAAATATGCCCCCCCCCCCCTTTTTTTTGACATGCACCAAAAAGGAGCAACGTTCGTTTATCCATTTTCTAATCAGTGAAGGGTTGAAACCTATAGACATTCATCGGAGAACGAAGGTTCAGTATGGTGATGCGTGCCTATCAGTCCAGCAATTGTATGAGTGAAGTAGGAAGTTTCAAAACTTTACGGAGAGACACATCAGGTGGTGTATGAGTGGATACACACGCTGCTAAGTGAATTATTTTCCATAGGAATCCAAGCACTTTATTGTTGCTGGAGGACTTGCATTGAAAGCATTGGTGACTACATCGAAAAATGATTCATTTGTTCTGTACTTTTTTTCCCCCAGAATATATTCACACACACCCAAAAAAAAATAAAAAAAATAAGGTTTTTATATGAAACCCCTCGTAGTAAAATTAGACACACTCTTGCCTGGATCCCACAAGGCGAGAGAAATAATGGCAGAATTAAAAACACCAGAAGAAGAAAACGAAAGGCAGAGATTAATTATACGGGGATGACATAAAGGGAGCAGCAGAAAACAGCAACGATAGGGTGGATTTGCTGAGTTTGTTGAGAGCCTTGCCTTAAGGAGGGAGGGGGGGGGGGGAAGGGAGGTCAAGGGCAAAAGAGGAAGAAGTATTTACGTGCATATTTCTGTGATGTTCCAGCGAAACTCAACAGTAAGTTGCCTAGGAAAGATGAAGCTAAGGTTTCTACTTCAATGGTATGTGTCCATGCATCTCGACCCAAGTTTCCACAAATTCACATCTTCATGACGTGGCTTTCCCCTTCCAACCACTTGTTCAAAGCTGGCATTTAAGTGTCATATATTATTCAAGGACAGCACATGGATCTTCATGACCCCAAGATCCGCTTTAGCGTCGGGGGCTATCACGACCGCCTGCTCTCCTGTAGGTCATGCACTCGTATCCTCATAGAAGTTACTTGCATATCTTGTACAGGACTTAGCAGTCAACCTCATAATTGTTTAGCTGCTTGTGAGTTCTTCGCAAATTTACGCTCAGTAGTTTGCCATTGCTTTCTGAACGACCGGCACTCATATTATTGCATGAAATAAGAACGCAATGCGGTCTTATTTCAAATCACATGCATCTGTGTTTCGAACGCGGTATGGGGAGATTACGATTAGTATCTTAACTCTTCGCCACGGAGCTGGCAATTTCAAGCTACTGAACTTAAATCAATCAATCAATCATATGCCATGCCGGAAAGCGTGGGCGGTCATGACTCGCCATTTCACTCGATCACCAGCGTCGTGGATCAGCTCAGTGTTCCTGTCTCGTCCATGCCACGTGGCCAAGCTATCCAGGCACTTTCCTCCCGATCTTCCTCTCGGTCCGCTCACCCCGATCTTGCCAGTTGTCAATAAGTTCTCCAATCCATTTCTTCTCACAACATGTCCAAAAAATTTTGACTGTCTTCGTCTAATTTCTCTAATCAGTCCACAATTTTCACTTGTCTCCTGCAGTACTTGGTACTCTTTGCATTCCCATCAGAAACCACATTTCTGCAGCCATCACATGTTTTTCAGCTTGACTGCACATTGTCCAAGTTTCACATCCATACTAAAGAACAGGCTCTATGTACCCCCTCAACACTCTTTCTCTCGTTTCAATTGACATCCTTTTATTGGTCAGAATGTTTCTCATCTTGCTAAAAGCTACTTTCGCCATGGCGATCCGCCGCTCTAATATCCCTAAGGCATCTCTCATCAGATGCCACGACCGTTCCGAGATAATTGTACCGATTCACTCGTTGAAGAATATTCCCATTTACTTGTATATTACACCGTGGTACTTCGTTCCCCCCAGTGACGGCCACAACCTGTGTCCCCCTACAATTTAATTCCAACCCCAGCTGCCCACTGTGCACAACAACCGCGTCTACTAACCCTTGCAGATCCTGTGCTGAACTTAAAACTGCCTAGAAAATCAACTGGAGGTTGACTGCAACGTTCTGCAGAGGACATGCGACATTAAGCTGTCTACTAAGCTAAGGACCCATTAATATGTCTAGCGGCGTGGTGGGTATATGGTTCTAGCCCCATCTTGTATAGACCAAGTGTGATTCCATGGGTGATGTGGATCATATCACACGGGCCACCTTTAATTTCCAATGACATTTCCTGGTGCTCATGTTAAACTAGGTCGACCTTGGAGTCCATGTCAATGTTTAAAAAAAATATGTTTCTATAAAGATTCGAGCACACGACCAGTGGGTCAGCAGGCAAGCAGTGCTGGCCAAAATGCTAAAACGGCCTCCTCTTATAGTTCCATGCGCTAATATATGAGACTGAAATGTGAACTTTGAACAAGTAGATGGAAGGGGAAAGCCATGTCATGAAGATGTGAATTTGCGGAAACTAGGGGCGAACTGCATGGACAGACACCATGAGAAAGAAATCTTAGCTCCATCTGTCCTAGACAACCTACTGCTGAGTTTCTCTGGAGCATCAAAGTAATATGGACGCATATTCTTCCTCTTCTTCCCCCTTTTATTCCCAATTGAGGCCCGGCTCTTAACACACTCAACAAATCCGCCCTATCCTTGCTGTCTCCTGCTCATCATCATCATCATCATCATCATCATCATCATCCTCATCATCATCATCATGTGCCACGCTGATAAGCGTGGACGGTAATATTTATATATCATCATATATATCTTACACTATCACCAGAGTCGTGGATCAGCAGTAAAGATGTTTGGCTTACTGCTGTTTTAAGTCGATCGTGTATGTGTTTCATTACGTCCATCAGCAGAATATAATTCATCACTGTCTTTAGTTCTCTTCTCCATGTGTTGTTAAGTCTCCCATTATTTCGTTCGCCTTTTCGGTTCCAGACAATGTCTAGTTATACTATCCTCAGGTTGTCTCAGCGCGTGTCCTATCCAGCAACAGCGTTTTTCCCTCATTTCTGGATTTACTGAGATTTGTTTAGTGCTCTCCATCAACTATGCATTGGTGACTCCGTCATATCATTTTATTCCCACTATTCAACGCAGGGCCTGCTCCGTGACGAAGGTGGTACAGACGCGGTTCGTGACCCCGCATACGCAAGATTCGCAACACAGCTGCGCGTGATTTGGCAGCAGACCGCTTTGCATTGGTTTTTTACGAAAAGACATCACATTAGCCAAAAATACTGGTGTTGACTGCAGCGTCAGTGTAAAGAATATGCAACTAAAATAAAAAATCTACACATGCACCAATTAACGAATGTTTGTAATTTATTAGCACTTCTGTTAGTTGTTCTCCGTGTTTCTGATCTACACAGTAGTACCGATTGAACACTGAAGGTAAATATTCTTAGCTGTCCTTTATTTTTCACAAATTTTCTAGTACCAAGAAAGCTTCTCTTGCCTGTTTTATTCCTATATTTTAATATCCTTATCTGTTTGTATAGCTCGCTACCTATATAGGCTTATGGTTCCTCCTCTTGATGTGAGGTTTCACTAACAACAGTCGAGTTATTATTTGCTAATTGTGTACTATATTCCATGCGTATAATTTATTACACACCGTGAACGATGTTGAGGTCGACACGTCTGAGAGAGTTCAAGCAATTTGACCTCTTGTGAAATGCGATGCCTGAGAAAAGCAGCGAACAAACCAAGAAAGGACCATATTAGAAACGAAGAGATCTACAAAACAGTTGGAGCAACACCAGTTGTTAAATTCACTGAGAAACAAAGACTTAACTGATCGGTCATCTAGTGAGAATCAACGCAATGTCAGCAAGCAGCAGGAGCATACAGCATGAAAATGGAAACATGAAGAAGAAGGGGAAGACGTACGAAGAAGACGGATCAACGCAGTCACCAAGACCCTAAAGACCCACAACATGTCAACATATCCAGCGACCGAGCGAGCCCTAGTTCGCAAACCAATCATCAAGTGAGCCAAAACGGCAAGAGGCAGTGAAGGACATAAGAAGAAGAAACTTTCTCTTCGAATAACTGTTTACTGGGTTGTTTTCTAACAGACAGTTAACTGGACTTATTTGTGGACTTCTCCTTCAGAAAGCAAAGGACAACTGTTGAATGTAAACTGGCTCTGTAAATCACAAACAGCTAGGGGTGATTGCAACATCCGGGAAGGACAAGCAATATTTAAAAAAGTGAACGTTATAAGTTCATTGCGACTTAATGACGAGGCCGGAGGTTTAGGTATTTTATTGTCACCCTCTGCCAACTCCTTGCCCAGATGAAGCCAGTCCCCACAACATGTGACGAACCACAACAGGAACCAAAAAATGGGAAGTTACCATATGAAAATCCCGGGTGATAACTCCGTGATGTTTTGATAATACTAAAATATCTAAAGCAACTTAGCGGGGTTACGTCCCTTGCTTTATCACTTTGAAATATTTTAAAGCCATTATTGTAAAATCAACAATGAAATCCTTATAGAATGTAGGGCGCTGGCTTGGCGTGAACACAATGGAAAAATATCATTGTCCTTAACCTGCTTAAGCGAAAACAACACAAATATGAAGATATGTCTTCTTGGTGTTCAACGCCCATGCAATTCAATACGTAAGTTTCCTGTGTTACCGATTTGAAGCAGCATCCTGGAAATCGCGTCACATTACGGCCTTGATATCGTATTCGTGACCGACTAGACTAAATATAGCATTCGTCCGATGAAGAGGTACAGAAGGGTGGTGCATACACACGCGACCATAGAGAATTTTATCCCGCAGGAATCCAAGCACATTATCGGTTTTACATTGAAAAACGATACATTTGTTCTTTTTCAGAACATATTCAGAAACGCACAAAATTAAGGTTTTCATTGGAAGCCTCTCTTAGTATAACTAGACAATCCCTTGCCTGAAGCATACAAGGCGAGAGAAATAATGGGAGAATAAAAAGCATAAGGAGATGAGAGCTAAAGACATATTAATTATGTGGAGAGATCATGAAGGAGGTAGCAGGCGACAGCAAGGTTATGACGGATTTGCAGAGTTTGTTGAGGCCCTGGCTTCAATTATGGATATAGGACAGAAGAAGAAGAAGAAGAAGAAGAAGAAGAAGAAGAAGAAGAAGAAGAAGAAGAAGAAGAACGAACGAACGAACGAACGAACGAACGAACGAACGAACGAACGAACAATCTTTATTTTCAAAGGGTTAAGAATTGGGCACGCAGGCCCGTCTGACATTCTGCCCTTCTTCTCTATTTCCTCTCATACATTCTTTCATTCAACATCACTTACGAAGCTAATCTTTGACCAAAAAAAAAAGAACAATAAACGTTAAAACGCATGAAAAATAATCAATAATACATGACTCACTGAGGCAATGTTTAACATGGGTATTATAAATACCTAAGAACAATTTTAAATTCAGTTGTTTGCCATTGCTTTCATGGGTGAAAAGTCAACATTTAAATCCAACTGACCGGTGTGTGGAATGATCCAACTAACTTTCCCTCAGCGCACTGCAAGTTTAAGCGCGAGTGCGTTAACCAGCTCGACCACACTTAACTCTGATGAAACGAATACACCTTCGACTTAAAACAGCAGTGAGTCAAACATTCTTTGCTGCTGAACCAATGATCAGATATAAAACCACCGATACTTACTCCAGTTGTGAAGGAATCATTTCCCCCATACACAAATAAAATTGCATTTATCAATTCTAGTGTGAGTGCCAAGCAACAGAAAGACATTATTAGCAAACCGAGTAGGCAAACATATACCAGTGTGGGTAGAAAAGAGACTTAATCAGTCTTCAGGAATCACTGTGCAGTCGAAAGGCTATACAACACCGCCATCGTTGATTTCTCAACAACTAATAAAATGCGGTCATAGCGTTAACAAGGAAATAAGGGTGTCATACACCGTATTCGACGAACAATAAACGATTGCTCAAATATAGTGAGGCGTTAACAATTAGACTGTTCCAGCCGGTTTTGTGCAATCAGAAAGAATTCTTTGTAAATTTGAAATTACCGTGTGGATAACAGTTGTTCCACATTCGAACAAAACCGTGACTGTGTCTTTTAATTGTTTCACCTTGAGTATTATTCATTTATTTTCACTTCATATCACACACACACACACACACACACACACACACACACACACACACACACACACACACACACACACACATTATATATATATATACATATATATATATATATATATATATATATATATATATATATATATATATATATATATATATAATATATATATATATATATATATATATGTCAGGTCTTAGTCAGATATGACTGAGCTACCGTATAACAGTAGACGGTACTACCTGCTTTCTGTTAGCGCCGAACGTTGGGCGGCGCTTACCAAACCCGACACCCCACATTGTGCCAACGGCTTCGGGCGGAAGAGTGCAATTGGGAGGGTACAAGCCTTACCCTGGTGCGAGGAAATGCAACCTAAAGACAAAATGTCATGGCAGGACAGACCAGGCCCTAAGCCTTGGTTGGCGGCTGGTCTAGGATCGAAGCTCCGACAGGCCGACATTTAGAGCATTTGATTGCTGCGGCTTGTCTTTTTCCAGATGTAGAGGTGTTACCTTTCCTCTGGAGTGAACTAGGCAGGCCGAGAGAGGGATCATGCTGCATGGGCAACACATGATCTCTATATTTTAGCTCAGGCTTTGTGCTATGGAGAGGCAAATAACTCCATCCCTGGTCCTAACTGGTCTCGGAATCAAAGCGAGAGGCATCTGTTATGGGTTATAAGTCCCTGTCAATTGGCGTAGACATGGGGCGCCACGCGTTGCCTCTGACTGTGGGAGACACCTACAGGTGTCACTGATCAGCTACCGCCCGCCTCAAGCTGTGCAACCCCCGGCCAATTGGGTGCTGATCCGCCACAGCCTGCCTGCTTCAATGGGTGCTTGGGGCTAGGACAAAATCTGAATCGCAGGCTGTAAAACCAATGCACCAGGTACTAATAAAAAGAAAAATAGAAACCTCAAGCTACGGCTTGCAACCTGGAACGTGAGAACCATGTGTCCAGAATTTTCCACTGACTTGACCAATATTGACGATGTGAGAAAAAACGGCTGTGATTGATGCCGAACTCAATCGTCTTAACATTGATATTGCTGGCCTGCAGGAGACTCGCCTCGCTGAGGAAGGGTCACTCAGGGAAAACAATTACACCTTTTTTTGGAAGGGTAGAGGGCAGGCAGAAAAAAGGCAACACGGTGTGGGCTTTGCAGTGAAGAATTCGCTACTGGGAATGATTGAAATTCCAGCAGGAGGAAATGAAAGACTATTATCCCTGCGCTTGGCAACCTCTTGTGGTTTTGCCACCATTATTACTGCATATGCACCGACACTCGATTCCTCTGATGATGTGAAGGATTCGTTCTATGAGGAGTTAGACTCCGTGATCAAGGCAGTTCCAAAATCTGACTACATTTATATGCTCGGTGATTTCAATGCTCGTGTGGGCAAGGACTCGAGTTCATGGCCAGTGTGCCTTGGAAAATACCACATCGTTCGCATGAATGAAAATGGGCAAAGGCTGCTGGAGCATTGCACCAGAAATGACCTATGTATTACAAACTCCTTTTTTAAAACAAAAGAGCTGCATAAGGTCACATGGAAACATCCAAGATCCGGCCATTGGCACCAGCTGGACTTCATCATCACACGGAGACAACATCTGAACCATATATCATTGACTCGAAGCTACCACAATGCTAAATGTGATAAGGATCATTCTTTGGTTGTTGCAAGGGTTAGATTGAGACCAAAGAGAATCTACACAGCCAAACACACATCTAGCCCCAGGATTAATATTATTAACACTCACGATCCTGAAAAGTGCTTTCAGTTTCAACAGCAACGTGAAGACGCTTTCACTGATACACCAGACAATTTTACAGTAAATGAAAAGTGGGGTCAACTTAAGGAAACTCTTTATAAAACTGCCGTAGGGGTTTACGGCACTGTGGATCATAAGAGGCAGGACTGGTTTGCGTCAAATAGCGAGACTCTACAGCCCTTGATTGATAAGAAGAAGATAGCTGTCTTAAGAAACAAGGAAAGACCAACGCGTAACACTCTGAGGGAGCTAAGGCAAGCTAGGAAGGATGTGCAAAAGGCTGCCAGGCAGTGTGCAAATGATTATTGGATCAAGTTATGTGAGTCCATTCAAATCGCAAGTGATAAGGGAAACATCAGAAGCATGTATGAAGGAATAAAGAAAGTCTGTGGTCCAATGATCAAAAGACGTGCACCATTGAAAACCTTGACTGGAGAAATCATAACTGATAAGAAACAGCAGATGGACAGATGGGTAGAGCACTATTTGGAGCTTTACTCAAGTGAGACCAAACTAGCGGATGATGCCCTCAACGCCATAGAGGCTCTACCAACGCTTGACCACCTGGATACACTTCCCACCATAACAGAAGTTAAGTAAGCTATAAATGAACTTGCATCTGGCAAGGCTCCAGGTAAGGATGGGATTCCAATAGAGGTTATCAGGAGTGGGCAAGACACACTCACTCTACAGATCCACCAGCTAATAGAACTATGCTGGCAAGAAGGACAAGTCCCACAGGATTTCAAAGATTCAAGCATCATAACACTGTACAAGAACAAGGGCGATCGGAGCGACTGCAACAACTATAGGGGTATCTCACTTCTGTGTATTGTTGGAAAAGTATTTGCCAGAATTGTTCTGCGCAGACTTCAAGTCCTAGGAGATCAAGTCTACCCCGAATCACAGTGTGGCTTTCGACAGAACCGGTCTACCATTGATATGATATTCTCATTGCGACAAATGCAAGAAAAATGCCGTGAACAGAATCAACCACTGTTTATTGCCTTCATCGACCTCACAAAGGCATTTGATTTGGTCAGTCGTGAGGGTCTGTTCAAGGCACTAAAGAAGATTGGCTGCCCACCAACTCTTCTGTCCATTGTGGAATCGTTCCACACAGGCATGAAGGGTATAATCAAGTTTGATGGTGCAACTTCTGAAAAGTTTGAAATCAAGAGTGGAGTTAAGCAAGGTTGTGTACTAGCTCCCACCCTCTTTGGAATATACTTTTCACTTCTACTGAAATATGCCTTTCGTGATCAGGATGGTGGTATATACATTCACTCACGCTCAGATGGCGGCCTCTACAATGCTCAGAGATTGAAGGCCAAGACCAAAATTAGGAGGGTACTGATCAGAGAGTTGCTTTTTGCAGATGATGCTGCAAGTTACTGACCCACTCTGAGGAAGAATTGCAATGTCTACTATCTGCATTTTCCAATGCTTGTTCTGAATTTGGTTTAACAATTAGCAAAAAGAAGACACAGATTATGTCACAAGGTGCACATGGGGTACCATCAATCTTTATTGATGACGCCGAACTAGAGATGGTAGACCATTTTACATATCTAGGATCAGTGGTGCCGGCTTCGTGGCTTAGAGGTTACGACTTTTCTCCGTAATCTCGGATACTCTCGTAGGTAACGTGATGACGGTGAGAATCAGCAGTGGTTCGAATCGTATCGGTAACTTACGGGGTATGTGAGCCGGCCGCTCAGAAAGCAAAGGCAAACTACTGAGCATAATCTTGCCAAGTCTTCAAGATACAGCTGAAAGATGCTGGTGTTGACAGCGATGTCCAAATTATCCCTCGATCAGGAAATCAACATCCAGATTGGTAAGGCAGCAACAACAATGACAGGTTAAGAAAAAGAGTCTGGGAGAACAGGAAGCTTACTGCCAAAACAAAAGTCCTTGTCTATCAAGCCTGTGTCCTTAGTACTCTTCTTTATGGCAGTGAAACCTGGACAACTTACTCACACCAAGAGAAACGTTTAAACAGCTTTCATATGCGGTGTCTACGAAGAATTCTTGGTATTAAGTGGCAAGACAAAATCACAAATACTGAAGTATTGGAAAGATCAGGTTGTGTGACGGTTTATTCCATGCTCAGTCTTCGTAGACTTAGATGGATAGGACATATTAGGAGGATGGATGATGGTAGAATACCAAAGGACATCTTTTTTGGTGAATTACAGATGGATAAGAGATCTCAGGGTCGGCCTCTTCTGCGATACAAAGATGTCTGTAAGCGGAACATGACTGATACAGGCATTGATAACGCACATTGGGAGTAAGTCGCCGCTGAAGGGCAAACATCAGAAATGGAATAAAGACAAAGGAAAAAATTTATTACAGATAAGTCACACACCGAGCATGTGAGACGTACGATGGTGCATGATGGTGGAAATGACCACGTGTTCACATGCACCCACTGTGAACGAACATTTACAGCGCGAATTGGCCTTATCAGTCACATTCGCTACCTCCATAGGTAAAAGTTATTATGACAATTTAAAGCACAAACTATCGTCTGTCAAGACGGCAAAGTGCCAATGTATGGATATTGTTTATGGCTTGTGTGTTTTTAAATTCACCAATGGCATACATTATTTTGAATTACACCGAAGCTTGGGGTCTTAATACGGGAAAACCCAACAATATGGCAAGATGCATGTTGTACATCCTTCACAATATCTGACACCAGCGAACAAAAATGAGACCAAAGAATTCAACCCATCCCAGTTTTTCCACCTGCACTGCCTACTTTCCAAGAAAATCTTAGATACCTGTGGGTTAGGTCCGGTTTGGCGATCAGGTGACCTTGAAACGGCTTTGTTTTCCGAGTTGTGGCGGACAATAAGACCTGGCAGTTGGTGTTTGTTTTGGAAGGAAGTCTGATGTTGTACCATTGATGACTTGTTGCGATTTATTTATAAGACTATTACTGTAACATTGCAACATACGCCTGTGAGACATGGACACTTACTAAACAAGCTGAACAGCGCATAAACGCCTTTGAATATAAATGTTATAGACGAGTTCTAAGAATATCTTGGGTAAAGAAAAGAACAAACGCATCCATACTTCAAGAGTTGAATATTGAGGAGGGTTGGCTATTAAAGACGATAAAACAAAGAAAATTGAAGTATTTTGGTCACTTGAAACTTCACGAAAGTTTGGAGAGAACAATAATGGAAGGGTATATGCCTGGGAAGAGAGGAAGAGGAAGGCCAAAGAGAAGATGGGTGCAGGATGTGGCGGATGATCTCCAGATGGGTGTATCAGACGCGGGACATCTTGCTTGTGATCGAGAGGTTTTCCTGAAGGTTGTTATGGGAGCAGGTTGTTATGGGAGCAAGGTTATGCAAAGGACATGCTACTGAATGAATTACTGTAACAGGAGGAGAAATATTAAGGATCAGGAGAATATTATTTCCTATACTTAGGTGCTCAAAGATGAAGAAGCGCAACACTGACTTCTATTGGGCCAGAGAAGAACAGGATAATAAGAAGAAAGAGAGAAAGATGCACTTTATATATTCTCCTCAATTAACAAGAAAAGGGATAGAGAGTTAGACAGAAGATTCTAGGAGTTCTCTGGGCGGGGAATATACTTTTGTATACCCCAGACAAAAGATTGCACTGTCGGACTGTAACAGGATAAATGAGTTTGCACAACAAACTATAAACTAAGCAAAACAAATTAAGCACAACATAATTAGACCTTTATTGACATGACTGCATGATTCAGGGACAAACAGACATCCAGACATGTCACACAACTGACATATTCAGAAATGGATACCTACGTTCCCACAGCGGATATCACTGCTGCCTAATATCGCCATGAACATGACCGGGCAACCATCTCCACAAACCAGCAAGAACATGGCAACAAAGAAGCCTCAACGTAAACAACAACGGTAACAAAAGGTATGGACTCTCTGTTAATATCATCTCAGGACCTATGGACCGTCTGTACTTACAGAATTGGGAACCTGAAATCCCACAGCTGGAGATAACTGCTGCCTGGCACCGACTACAGGGGCGGTCTCTGAATGATAGTGAGACCTCATCCATGTGCAGTTGAGTCGAAGGGCACCCTCAGTACCCACACAGAACACCCGCATCACATAGGCCAACTGGGACCAGATACAGCAAAGAGCTATAGCATAACAAATAACAGAACTATAACCCTAATAGTAGAGATATAGTGGCATAAACAGATATAAACAGGTATACGAATGGGTATACGAATGGGAGTGTGGATGGCCCAAAAACGACATTAACCATAGCTGGGGCTCAAGTTTGCTCTAAAAACAACTATGGCCAAGGATCACTACCATAGTAAGAGAACATCCTTTGTTCTGAATCCTCAGTGAATAGTCTGGCACTTGTGTTTTCATCCCCCCCTCCCCCCGCCACTCTGCAGAGTAGCACTTTCTCTGCCACTCATTGAAGCAAAAACCGATGTCTTTCTGCCGGTTGTCGCCATCTTACAGGTGAAGATAACTCTACCATTATTTTAGCGGATTAGTGACAAAAGAGCTCTTCAGGTTTCTGTAAAACTATAAACCGAATTACACCAAATTCTATCTCAACCTGGTGAAAAGTCGGTTGAGGGCGGTGTGGGGTTCTCTCTCTCTTCTTATTCCTTTTCTTCTTTGGCCATAACGAAGTCAGAGTTACTCTTTACCTCTTGGCACCGTAGCAAAGGAAACACATCAGTCTTTCCCTTGTTCCATTTTCCCCTCGGCTAAATTACTATTCCTATTTTGTTTTGATCGTTATTTTCATCGTCAAGACAATCTTCACAACTTACTACCATTACAACCATCCTCTACATCACCTTCATCATCATCGTCATCACCATCGTCATCACTATTTCCAATAGCCACGCACCAAGCTATCATCACATCAACATCAACATCTCTAGCACCACCATCACCACCGTTATTATCATCATTGTAATCATCATCATTATCACCAACAATACCATCATTATCATAATTACTGTAGCCATTACACTAGAACATCAATATCATCATGATAATCATCACATCCATGTTACTACCACGAAAATGATCAACACCATCATGTGCTTTGTCGATCAAGCTTCTTCACATCTTTCCATCTCCAACACCATGGATCATCTCATGGGCTGATAACCTTCGTTGCCATGACATGAGGTTGTAAAGAATTTTCTCTCGCTGTCATCCTTGATCTCTCTCGCCAGAAATGTTTCCATTTATAGGTCTTTCTCTTTTCATAATGAGGCCAAAATGACAACCGCCCTTTTCTGATGTCTGTGATAAGTTGTCTTGCTGTCTCAGTCTCTTTCAACACGTTCGGAAGTGACTACTTTGTTCAGGAAATTTTCAGCGTCTGTTTTTTTTTTTTTGCTTGTTTACTAAATGTCATGGATTCACAACCATGTGCTAATAACTGCTTTTATGTAACTTCCAACGACAGGGATTTATTACATAACATGGTTTTCATTTTATGTCTTGCAATTTTTGCTCGTCCTACTCTTCCCCCCCCCCCCCCCTTTTAAAAAAGAAATCTCAATGAAACATCTTCTATCTGATGTTTTCCATGTGCCTAGATACTTAAATGTCCATACGTGGCCCAAATTAACACCACCACCACCACCTCCACCACCACCACCACCACCACCACCACCACCACCACCACCACCACCACCACCACCACCACCACCACCACCACCACTATCATCATCATCATCATCATCATCATCATCATCATCATCATCATCATCATCATCATCATCATCATCATCATCATCATCATCATCATCATCATCATCATCATCATCATCATCATCACCATCATCATCATCATCATCATCACCATCATCATCATCACCATCACGCAAAGCATTTTATTGTCTTTGAGAATGTAACAAGGAAGCCATTAACAATAGCTGTCTGGGATATTTTGCTGCTTCCCTCCAGGAGCATGCTGCAGAATTGTATCCGACGAACAATACACGAATAGTAAAATTCACTGCAGCTTCCTCAATAATGTATTAAAAGCCCCTGTTGAGCAGACTGTGAAGTCATAGTCGGATATGATTGAGCTACCGTAAGGCAGCGGACCGCACTGCCTGCTTTCTGTTAATGTAGAATTTTAGGCGGCGCTCACCAAACCCAACACCCCGCATTGTGCCAACGGTTTCGGGAGGAGGAGCGCAAATGGGGAGCTACAAGCCTTATACTGATGCGAGAAAATGCAAAACTAAAGAATAAATATCATGGCAGGGCAGACCAGGCCCTAAGGCTTGGTCGGCAACTGATCTAGGATAGAATCTTCGACGGACAGCCTGTTAAAGCATTGCTTTTAGAGTATTGCATTGCTGATCCGGCAGCTTCTGCAGCTTGTCTTGTTCTAGATGTATTAGTGTTACCTTTCCCCTGTAATAAACTAGGCAGACCGAGAGAGAGGGACCATGCAGCATGGGCAACACATGGTCTCTAATTTCAGCCCAGGAGAGGTATAACTCCACTGTACTACCTATTGTCTATCACGACAGCCAGGTGCCAGTCATGTGTAGACAGAAAGACTTGGCAGTCAACTTTCTATAACCATGGAGATATCCAATACTGCATATAAAAAAGTTACATTATAATACTTGTCCATTTAATTGTTTACCATGTTTAGTACAAACCTACTGTTTGTTTCGTCCTGAATCAGTTAAAGGTGAGAGTGTAGAGGTGGGTCGGGTAGCTGTAATTCGAATCTCAGCCGCTAGAGGACAGACACACCCACATGTCACCAGAAATAATGTATGCAATAATTGCAGGATGTTTTGTCACGCAGTCGTGGTGAACTTTGCTTCCTATGTCAAGCGGGTCAACAAGACATAACATATATCAGATCAACAGACCACAACAGAGAAGAGATCAACAAATTATAATAAGTAAGAAATATAATGACATGTAATATATCAACACATTCTAGCAAGTCAGAATTATAAAACCTTAACGTGCAAGAGATCACACAATTACAATTAGGAAGAGATATAAAAGCTTAACATGGAGGAGATCAACAGGTTATGACAGAAGATATAAAACTAATACAGCCAAAATATCAACAATCTATAACAGGTAAGAAGAGATCAGCGAACTTATTACAATTAATTGAAACTTCATGCCCGATTATACTTTTAAAATATAGAAGAACAGCTACTTGAAGAAAGACGACGAGAAAGATAACTAAGTGGTCATCCACCTCAGTATGTCGTTGCCTAGAATATGCGAAACCTTCGTACTTCATTCTTCAATGGCAGTATCTGCTTTTACCTTTCTTCCTGCTTGAAATTGGTGGAAGCGAAGAAGAACTGTACAAATATAATGTATGTCCACAGTCCTCTGTCTCTCGTGCTTTCAATCATTTCTGAAACCAACGTTTCTCCGTGCCGTGTCAAACGCCCAGCACCCTCTCTCTTGGTCTCAACCGCGCCTGTCCTCCAAATCAACCCTCTTCCCACTCCTCACGACACACCAACAGATAGCGAAACCACATCTTTATTACTTTATCTGAACAATACTACACGCCCTTTTATCTAATTTTCCTATAAATCACAGAATATTTTAAGTAGATAACGCAGTTTATGGTACTTGAAAACTTCCTGATTCATCTTAAACGGAATATTCTGTTGTTGAGAGATTTTTATAAACGGACACGGTGACGAAGTATTTAATGAAAGGGTCTTAGTTGCTGGTGGGCATAGCATTAATCATTAACTCGAGGAGTCGTTTTAGAATCATTACCAGCATCCTGTAATAAGGTCCTATGCAGTACGTCGCTCTCAGCCCGGCAGGCACAAAACGTTTGTCGGTACTTCGTCAGCTGCCCCGCATCCTTCATTTTCATGCCAAAGGTGTCTACAATGCCACTGCGTCGATCGTCACCCTGGTAAGTAAGTAAGTAAGGAAGGAAGGAAGGAAGTAAGAAAATAAGTAGCTAAGTAAGTATGTAGGTAAGTAGGTAAGTAATCGAGTAAGTAGATAAGTAAGGAAGAAGAAGGAAGGAAGGAAGGAAGGAAGGATAAAAGTAAGTAAGGAAGAGAATAAATACGTGAGTATGAAAGCACGTAGGTGCGTAAGTAGGCAAGTAAGTAAGTAAGTAAAGTAAATAAGTAAGTAAGTAAGTATATTGGAGGGAAGGGGGGGGGGGTACGGGGTGTCAGGCATTGGTAGTTCCATTGGAAAGGATGACTGTCACGCTCTTTTCAGGGCCCATCCCTCACTGGTCCAATTCTGACACCCAGCTCACGCCTGTGGCTCCTAGTAGCTATCAGCGTGAGACAGCGGGCCCCCCCCCCCCCCCCCCCCCCCAGGCAACAGCTGTGACAGGCTGGCTAAACCAGGCGTGAGTAGCCGATTTGGTGTCAAACCATTCGGTGAACTAGGGTATGCCTACCCAGCATGTGAAGACAGGACTCGGCAGACTGCGCGGAAGAAATAATTGTTGATTAAACGGGCCAGACGGTGTTTACCTGCAAAGCATTGTGGAACGTAATGAGCACAGCAAGGCACGTAGAGCGCCCTGGTCATCACTGCGTCTGTATTCGTTTCCAGTCGTCTTGACATGTCTGACCACTGGATCCAGATGGACTCAGGCAAGAGAGTGAGGTCAACGAATTTCGCAACTCTTCTTCACTTTAATCCAATTCAGCGAGCAAGTCATTCTTCATCCAACTTCATATATCACCTTCAAGCCCTGTGGTGATGGGCGAGCGGCGAAGCGGCAGGCGTGGGTAAGCTGGCAGCCGTAGTCGCAGACCTGCGCAGTGGCGGTTCAGTCCATATGGTCGTCTTCTACTGACCGGAGCAGCTGTGGGATTCGGCAGCCCCTTGAGCGACTGAGCAGCCTTCTGTAGGAAAGCACTGCTCACATCCATAGCACGAGGACTGGGCTAGTAAAGGTGCCCTAAACATTGCTAGCTCCATCATTACCTAACAGCTAGCCGCGGTTGGTGGGTATCCTATACTGTGGTCGGCATACAAAGTAAAAACAGGTAAAGCTAAACGAGCAAACAATATTCCCTTGACAATCGGAACTTGTAATATACACACCCTACTTTATAGAGACTGCGCGTCGGGCTCAGAGAGACGAACAGCACTGATTGGGAGAGAGCTGGGCAGGTAGAACATCGACATTGCAACCTTGAGCGAGACACGACTTGCAGAAGAAGGCCAAATCTGTAAAGTAAGTGCCGGCTACAAATTCTTCTGGAATGGAATGCTGCTTGCTTGCTTGTGTTCGCTGGCTGTGAACTCAACTGCGAAGTCCTGTATGCCGGATGAAGACATCCTGTTGTCCAACATCAGTGTGATGTCATACAGGACCTGAGGTTTGCGTGAGTATCCGTTGTCCCATGTCTGGCTTATTGATGTGCAGACTGGTGGTTCCTCGCCTTGCAGGCACTCTCCGACTTCGGAGGAATGGAGTGCAATGAAAAGCGAGGAAAGACGCCAATCCGGTGTGGGATTGGCCCTGGTTGGCAAACTAGCTGAATTTCAAAAGTCTATAAATGACAGGCTTATGACCGTTAAATTACCCCTGCTGAAAGGAAAGAAGCATGCAACCATCGTGAGTGTCTACGCACCAACCATGACCAATGAAAATGACGTCAAAAACAAGTTCTATGAGGACCTGCACAACGTATTAACATCTGTTCCCAAAGGAGACGAACTTATACTCCTTGGGGACTTCAATGCCAGAGTAGACAAGGATACCGCCATGATGGTATGCAGGCAAGGGTACAAGGAAAATGGTGAACTGTCTGAGCCCTTTCCTGACACCAATGGAGTGAAGCAAGGATGTGTCCTGGCACCAACACTGTTCAGCCTCATGTTTTCAGCTACGCTGACAAATGCCTTCGAGAACAACGACATTGAAATAGACATCAACTACCGCATGGATGGAAAGTTGTTCAATCTCAGAAGGCTGAAAGCTAAAACCAAAACTAACAGCGACACCGTCAGAGAGCTGCTGTTTGCTGATGATTGCGCTCTAAATGCCAGCTGCTCAGAGGCAGACATGCAACACAATGTTTTAGCTTTCTTGTACGCCTGTGCCAACTTTGGGCTCAATATCAACTTGGAGAAGACTGTAGTTATTTACCAGCCAGCTCCAGGGAATAACCACACCGTGCCGAATATCAAGGTGAATGATCATAGACTAAGTGTTGTGGACAAATTCACCTATCTTGGCAGCACTGTGTCACAAGCTGCCACAACTGATGGCGAAATGAATGCAAGAATCTTCAAGGCCAACGGCCTTTGGCAGACTGTACAAGAGTGTAAGGAACAGAAATGGAATAAGGATGCAAACAAAGCTGAAAGTCTGCAAATCAGTTGTATTATCCACACTGCTATATGCTTGTGAAGCCTGGACTGTTTATCAGCGACACGCTAGGAAATTAAACCACTTCCACACAGTCTACCCTAGGAAGCTATTGAAGATTAAATGGCAAGACAAGATCCCAGACACTGAAATTCTAGAAAGAGCGTCCATGCCCTGGATCCACACTATACTAATGAAGAATCAGATTTGCTCGGCTGGTCACTTAACTCGCATGCCAGATAACAGGCTCCCTAAACGAAAATTTCTTTACGGCGAGCTGCGTTGAGTAAACGCTCCCAAGGCTGCCAGAGGAAACGGTTTAAAGACACTCTGAACATCTCACTGAAGCTTTTGGAATTCATCTTGACACCTGAAGAAAAGGCTGGACAGAAAAACCACTGCAGGAGATCCTCCTCCTGGAACGTCAAGCATTCTTTGCCCACATTGTCAAAGAACATTTCGAGCCAAAATAGGCCTTTTCAGTCAGCTTAGAACTCACGGCTCCATACTTTCAACCCAACTGGATAAAATGAATGGTCATCATCCTTTTTGATGGACAAACAAGTAAGTAAGTAAGTAAGTAAGTAAGTAAGTAAGCAAGCAAGCAAGCAAGTAAGTAAGTAAGTAAGTAAGTAATTAAGTAAGTAAGTAGGTAAGTAAGTAGGTAAATAAGTAAGTAAGTAAGTAAGTAAGTATTATGTAACTACATAAGTACATAAGTAAGTAAGTAAGTAAGTAGATATGTAAGTAACTAAGTAAGTAAATAAGTAAATAAATAAATAAATAGGTAAGTATCTAAGTGTGTAATGAAGAAAGGAAGGAAGAGAGGAAGTTGAGCACGTTGATGTAACGGTTAGGACGAAACGCGGATAATGGCATGAACGCTGTCGGGCTAGGTTTCGTTGCCAGCTAGTCTTTTACTACGGAAATGAAAAAGACTAATCACCGATTCCTCCGTGGGAGCATAGCGGCTAGACGCTCGCCTGCCGACCAGAAAGTCAGGGGTTCGGTCTACAGCTAGATGAATTCGAATTTTTAAAAATTGGCTTTGGCTACTAGGTCTACAATGCTAACATGGGTACCAAGAATGTCTTTGAAAGTAAAGATACTGACGTATCACAAACGGAGTGCCTATTAGTCCATAAAAATATGAGTCTAGCACCATATGCTCGAAGCGTCTTAAGGCGTGAACAGGCTCCTTTACTGACTTGCTCCTCCGAGCCTACACACATGTGATGGTCCTAAAACTTGACATAGCCCAGCCTAGTCCACCCTGGACTGATGTTTGCGTGTAGACTATCTTTCCCTATTACCAGTCTCCCTTGCCATGAGGCGAACAAATCCGACTTCTGATTTACTTGTAAAGTATCTTCCCAAGTCAAGGACAAGAAGTCAACGTTTAAATCCAGCTGACCGGTGAAGAGTGATAACTCACTATCCCACCATCAACACACCGGAAGTTTGCGAGCGAGAGCCCTTAACCGTTAGGGTACGTCATTTCCGCTACGGTACTTGAGTATTATTGTTTTGTTTGTAACAGTCGAAGAATCTATAGTTATTCCTTATAATATCAATAAGATACTATAATACTCTCATGTCGTGTCAATGGAGCGCTCAACACTGTACTCCATCGTGTTATCAGACATACAGTTGCTACCCTTCGTGCCACTGATGCTCTCTCACACGATATGATAGAACCATCACTTCACACACGAAAAGGAGGTTCCTGCTAAGGGACTCGTCTTATAATTTTTAGTATTACTTTTAATCAATCAGAACTTCCATAATTATTCCACATTGTGTCAACCATACGCTCCATAATCATTCCCATTTTGTGAATCAGACATTATATAATCATACTCATTGTAAGACCTTACATTCCATCGTACATTTCATATTCATTTCCCTTGTTGTCAGTCATACATTCCGTAATCATTCCCATTTTGTGAATCATGACATTATATAATCATACTCATTGTGTCAACCATACATTCCATAACATTTCCCATTGCGACCATCGTGCATTTCATATTCATTTCCCATGTTGTCAGTCATACATTTCATTATCATTCCAATTGTATCAATCGGACATTATATAATCATACTTACTTCGTGAATCAGACATTCCATAATAATTTCCCATTGTGTCAATCAGGCATTAAAAATCATTCCCCACTGTGCCAATCAGACATTCTATAACCATTCCCCATTGTATCAGTTATACATTCTATACGCATTTTACAATGTGTCAATCAGATATTCCAAAACTATTCCCCTTTGTGTCAGTCAGACATTCCATAAACATTCCCCATCGTGACAATCAGACATTCTATAACCATTCCCCATTGTGACAATCAGACATTCTATAACCATTCCCCATTGTGACAATCATACATTCTATAACCATTCCTTATTATGACTTTCAGACATTCTATAATCATTCCCCATTGTGTCAATCAGATATTCCATAACCATTCCACATTGTGTCAATCGGTCATTTTATAATAATTCCCCATTGTGTCATTCAGACACGCTATAATTACCCCCAGCGTGCCAGCCCCACAAAAACGATCCTTGAAACCACAAACACTTCACAAACACGAGAACAGACCAGGCACTTACCATTCAAGTCGAACTTGTCGACACAGACTGGCCTCAAGGCGTATTCTTTCACACAGAACTCCAGCCAGGCTCGGACATCCCGAGATGACCACAACATTGGTGGGCCAGCTATTGATGGATACAATACAATCTATTGTTTATTTATATGTAGATTCATTTGCCACGGTAAGCCTACTGGTTTGTGCCTTTTGTTTGTAGTTTTTTGTGTGTGTGTCTGTTAAGGGCCTCTTAGTTCCACTAAGTGCCTTTCAGCCCATTGTGGTCCACAACGGCCCATCTGACAGTGTTACTGGACAGCCATTTGGCGATTAGAATTTGCAGTTTGAATGACCACCTCTGTTGGTGGCCCTGTCAAGGTCAAGTTGAGCTATTACATTTTGATCTTAGCCAAATGACCGTGAGTGCCAAACAAAAAGTAACTTTGGACCAGACAAAAACGGATAGCGGGAAATGGGAAGTTGGAGTGTGTCACAGTTATGTCTTAAAGGTTGTTAATATGGTAGCAGACATGTTCTATTATATATCAAATTAAATGAGGTTGCATAAGTAAAACCACTGTCTATAAGTTCATTGCCGATACGGGAAATCGCTTAAGACGATTAATCATTTAACAGATTCAGTGCCTAACACAAAGTAGCTTTGGGATAAAACAAACATGGATGGCGGAAAAATGGACGTAATAGTGTGTCACAGTTACGACTTAAAAGCTGTTAATATGGTAGCAGACAAGTTGTATTATAACGCAGTGGCTACATTTCGGCGATATTTAAGCCCATGGTAGATACAGGAAGTTGCTTAAGGCGATGAATCTTCCCATGACACTGGATCAGTTAATAAGACAGTGGCTCAGAATAGAGTCGGGATTGCAGTGATGTCATTCTTATTTTGCGAAGAGCAAGTAGTTTTGGCGTGGACCGGGCTTCATGAGATGGGTAAATACGGGTGGATTCTAAGCAGATCCACAGGGGATAAGTGGACAACTCTGCAGCTGAGCAGAGCAGGACAGGTCACTTGTTCTGACAGTCAGAAACAGATGTTAAAGACAGAGGCAAAAGAGCCACAATTGGATGTGGAAGTCAAGGGGAAATCACCACATTATCTGCCCAAGTTTTCATGAATATCCACAGTTTAGAGTCTGATCATCAGCAGATGTGACGCATAACATTAAAGACCGAGAACTGTGGAGAGACATAAACGACTACGCCAGCCGGCAAAGCACATGATGATGATGGTTCTTAGCAGATGCTGCCGCTTGGGATAGAAATGTTAGCGCTTCACATGTTCTAGGTCCGGATATATTGGGGTGCAGTATCCTGTTTCCTTTCTGCTCACCTGTTCTTCCCAGACAATTTCCATACACATTTTGAAATGTGTCTATTGTCAAATTTTACTACCTTGGGACGACTAATCGGAACACAGTAATTATGTCTCCAATGGGGATTACACTCTGACCAGTGTCTTTGCTGGAACGAACGAACGAAAAAACACACGCACACACGCACGCACGCACGCACGTACGCACACACGCACGCACGCACACACACACCATCGCAGCGTACCGGATGATTTGAAGGGAATTGCAACAGAAGCGCAAGCTTATATATATATATATATATATATATATATATATATATATATATATATATATATATATATATATATATATATATATATATATATACGGGGTGGGTCCGAAGACAATGGTTGGTGTCTCTGGAGTGGTCACGGCTGGCAAAGATTAGTTTCATTTTCGTGCCAGGGCATTTGGGTGTAAAGGGAAATGAGCAGGTTGGCAGGCTTGCAGTTAAGGCTACTGTCGAGTGCGGATGAGCCATGGATCAGGCTGTTATTATAAATGCTCGAAGAGAAGTAAGTCGTTTGCGAGAACCAAGTGATGACAGTGAATCTATATCCATGGTCAAAAAACATGAACAGCAAGTTAAAAGAGGCGTGGCCAATCAAGAACACTGCGCAGGGAGCCAAAGAAGATTAATAAACAAACACAGAACTGGTGTCGTGAGCAGGATTTACTGAGGAGGGGATCTGAGCACTTGAGGACTGAATTGTTCGATTGCAATGAGGACGATCTGTCGACTAACTAACTAACTAACTAACTAACTAACTAACTAACTAACTAACTAACTAACTAACTAACTAACTAACTAACTAACTAACTAACTAACTAACTAACTTAACTGACTGACTGACTGAGTTAAATTGCTTTGAATTTAGTTGAGCTGAGTTGAGTTGAATTGAGAACTGACACCATAGCATTCAGGACGTTTCCATAAGTGCTCCGTCGACACCTTCAACAGCCAGCGAAGGTAATTTGTGTATTGTATATAGCAAGTAAAGCAAAGAACTCGTTTACACGCCTTGATGAGTACTGGGTAAATGGTGCTAGCCCCACATTATTATTGATCAATCAACATTCTGCGGGAAGCGTGATCAATATCACATCCGTGGCCTCTACCTCCCGCGATATTTCCTATATTTATTTTAGTCTGAGTCGACCTGAAAGTCAAGGTCAGTTATAAAACACAGTGGGGATACAAACTCTTGACCAACGGGCGAGCAGGCAAGCTTGCTACTCACTGCACTAGCGCGGTTTCAGTAGATATTGTCTACGATCTTAGAATACATTACCATGTGCCATGCCGATAAGCCTGGGTAGTCATATTTTGCTATCTCACACGATCACTAGAGTCGTGGATCAGCTCTGTGTTCTGTCTCGACCATACCACATGGCCAAGCCATCCAGGTATTTACTTCACTGACTTCCCCTCGTTTTTCCCCCCTGAATCCTTAAAGAAAACAAAAGTCTTAAAAGTCGAGAGGATCGATTTCATTGCACCGAGTGTTATCCCACTTGGCTCGGTCTCTTTCCGCAGGACGGCCTGCCGAAAGCGTCTCACAAAGCACGAACTCCGTAGCTACGGCGACGATCCCCGGGCGTCTCCGAGAAAAGTGCACCCATGAACCGAAAGACGTAGCCCTGACTCGAACCCAAAAACTTCGGAGAGCGAGGCAGACGACTTGACCACTTCGCCACGGAGACTCCCGCTTCCCCTCAATCTTGCCAGTTGTCACCACGTTCTCCAATGTATTTCTTTTTGTACCATGTCCAAAACATTGTGACTGTGTACGTCTAATTAGAATTCATTCCCTAACACATTGTTCTGCTTATCATTGCGCCAAACAAGTTAATCTTACCCAGATTACTAGGAGCCAAAGCTACCTGTGGGCGTGACATCTCGTCCAGACTGGATTGATCGAACACAGATTGTGACTGGGCAGTTACCACAGCTTGCCTGCAGGGCTGTAACATACAATAAGATGCAATCAGATGTGGTCAGTCAAGTTATAGACGAAATGCGTTCCTGACTATGACATTGCCTACTCTGTGGTGAAGGTGTTACGAATACAATTCGTAATCTCGCATACCGTGTTCGTAACACAAGCTGCGGGCGATTTGGAAGCAGACCTCCTTGCGATAGTTTCCATACAAAGGTATGAGTGCCGGTCGTTCAAAATGCAATGGCAAAATACTCAACGTAAACATGTCAAGAACTCACAAACAGCCAAAACCCTCTGGAGTTGACTGCCACGTTCTGCAAAGGATATGCAAATAACTATGGCATTAGTTGGTTGCTATCAGTTAGTGAGGAAGAAAACGTTAACTGCATATAATTACAGGACATTGCTATCAGCCCCATCATTTATTGGCCGTTTGTGTTTTACTATGCATGTTTAGTTCACTAGTTTGTTATTGCTTTCTGGACGGCCGACGTTTCATATGATTGCAATCAACGCAAAGCGATTTGTTTCCATATTGCCTGCTAGTAATTTAAGTCCTTGACGCGGTATGTCTGGGTATTATGTAACTGCGCGTTAACAGAAAGTGCAAGGAAAGGACTCTCCTTGAATATCAAGAAAACAGTAACAATGGTGATATCAAGGAAAATGGTGAGACCAAAATGTGACATATAAATAGAAAGAAAAATTCTTAACCAAGTGGATAATTTTAGATACCTAGGGGCATTTATAACATCGGATGGAAGATGTACAACAGAGATTAGGAGCAGAATAGGGCAGGCAAAAGCCGCATATCAGAAAATGAAGAGTATCTTATGCAATAGGTCACTATCAATGAATGTAAGAAAGAGAGTGCTGAAATGCTATGTAGAACCAGTTTTGCTGTATGGCAGTGAATCTTGGAATGTAAATGAACAAATTAAGAAGAAATTAGAAGCAACAGAGATGTGGTTCCTGAGATGAATGTTGCGAATTCCTTGGACTGCCAAGAGTAACTAACAACGACTGCCTAAAACAGGCTAATGAAACTAGAACATTATATACAACAATAAGAAAGAGACAAACATCTTTCTTGGGTCATGTGATGAGAAGAGAGGCATTGGAGAACATCGTGACAACTGGAAAGCTCGAGACGAAGAGAGGCAGAGGCAGACCAAGAGAAATAATGCTGGATGGATTGAGGCGGTGGCATGGAGGAATATCAGCAAGCAGAGTTGATCCAGAAAACCAGAGACCGAGATCTGTGGAGAGCCATGAACGCCTTACGCTAGCCTGGCGGACCACTTGATGATGATGATGAATGGGCTACAGCAACAAGTGTTTTTATGTTAGTTTGGTAGCTATGGATTGAATGCAGCAATGCATCCAAACTGCACACTTTTTCTAAGTCCATGCCGTGTGGTTTTGGTGATCATGTATAGCACAGCCTTCTGTCTCGTGTACTGCCAGTTATTTCTGATACTGTTGTCCCTCCATGCCATGATGTCAAACTAATCAGCATCCTTCTCTTAGTCTCTCTCTACCTCCTCTTTCCTCCAATTTTCCCGTTTGGACGACATAATTTAGTTTTCCCTTATCATGACAAGACGAAAGTATGTGGAGTATCTTCTTCTGATGCGCGTAACCAATTTTATTTGTAAATTAACTTCTTTCAAGATATCTTCATTAATTACTCTTTTTATCCATCCTGGTGTTGCATCATTCTTCTATAAAAGCACATCTGTACAGCTTCTATACAGCCACTCACTTATCTGCTAATTGTCTGTTTTCTTGCTTACAGACAAGATATGCGAGACATCTGTAAAGAATATAGTTTTTAAGTGCAAGCTTGTAAGCCCGTATACCCGGGTTCGAAACACAGCGGTGCTGGTTTTTTCGAAAAAGGTATAGGGGCCGGTCGTTCAGAAAGCAATGGCAAACTACTGAACGTAACACTTGCCTAGTACATCAACAGCAGCTGAAAATTCTGGTGTTGACTGCAACGTCCCGCAAGGGATACGCAACAAAAATCTGTTGTTTATGTCAGAAATAGCGTGTTGCGCAATGAATTGGCTGCCAAATGCGACTGCGAACTTTTAATAATCGAATTATGCTTTAATGTATTATGTTTTCTATCAGACTATTTATGTTTCTGATTTCTGTAAGACTAATGTTTGAGGTTTTCTGTTGTCTTACAGAATAAGTATTTATGTTTATATTTTCTATGAGACTAATGTTTTATATACATTATTGATTGCAGACAATGAGCAGGATCTGCAACATTCAGAAGATGCGGTTGTTGACACAATGGACAACTGGGGTTAGAGTTAAATTGAAAGAAGACACAGATTATGGTCTTCACTATGAAGAAAGAAATACCACAAATAGGTAAACGGGATTATTATTAAACATGTGTATCTGTATAACTATCTCGGAACAATAAAAACATCTGATGTGAGGTGCCTTTAAGAGATTAGAACAAGAATAGCTATGGCAAAGGTAGCCGTTTGAAAGATGGAAAACATATTGACCAATAAAAAGATGTCAATTTCAATGAGTAAAAGAGCGTTAAAGTGCTATACAAAACCTGCACTTTTGTATAGATGTGAAGCGTGGACGAAGAACAGACAAGCAGAAAAAAAAAATTGTGGTTTCTAAGGAAAATACAAAGGATACCATGGACAGACAGAAAGACCAATGACTAAGCCATACAAGAAACAAAAGAAAAGCGTAAACTGATTATAGAAATCAGTCATAATGTGATGGACACGTTATGAAAAGAAATAAATTAGAGAACTTGGTGAAAACTGGCAAGATGGATGTGAAAAGAACAAGGGGAAGGCAGAGAAGTAAATATCTGAATGACCTGGCCACGTGGTTTGGTCTAACAAGAACACAGAGCTGATCCACGACTGGTAATCGTGTGTGACGGTGAAACATGACAGCCCAAGCTTATTGGCATGGCACATGATGATGGTGCATGTTTCATTTATTCTGTTTTCAAACAGACCAACTATTTTTGTTTCTATTTTCCTTGTATCTGCAGCAAAGAACCTCAATGGCTCGGAACGCTGAAGAAGAAGAAGATAAGACTAATACTTCATACATCTTTGTTTTCAAGTAAACTATTTATGTGTCGATTCGATTCTACCAATACCCCCACCCCATTCAACCTCAAGGAGAAGTTATAGTTAGGGTCCATCAGCAGCTCATTTTGATAGTCCTGTGATTGAGTCAGCCACTAATAACAGCTGCCCATGGTTTTACCCTCACAGGCTTATTAATCCGAAGGTGATATTTGTCCATATGGGGTAATAACTGTTATAGTAATTTATGTGTCTGTTTTCTGTAAGACTAATTTTTCAGATGGTCTGTTTTCTAAATGTTTCATGATTTATGTTTATGTGCTTTCCGGCATGGCACATGATTGATTGATTGATTGATTGATTGCACCAAAAGACTAATGTTTAAGGCTAATGATTCGGATATTCTGTTTCATAAACAGCTGACTGATTTTCATGTATTCTATTTTTCGAAAGACTAATTTTTCAGACATTTTGTTCTTTAAAAGACTAAATTTTCTTGTGTTCTGTGTAGCTTAGAATATGTGAACGCCTTTTACATGATATCTTATGGCAGTATCTGCTGTGGCACTACCGTTACATATATTTAATTGTTCTTATATTTTGGATGATTAATTTCATTGGCACCTTGCCGTCTTGACAGACGCTAGTTTGTAAGGGATGGAGTTATTGCCTCTCCATAGCACAAAGCCTGGGCTAAAATATAGAGATCATGTGTTGCCCATGCAGCATAATCCCTCTCTCGGCCTGCCTAGTTCACTCCAGAGGAAAGGTAACACCTCTACATCTGGAACAAGACAAGCTGCAGAAGCTGCCGGATCAGCAAAGCAATGCTCTAACTGTCCGCCTGTCGGAGCTTCGATCCTAGACCAGCCGCCAACCAAGGCTTAGGGCCTGGTCTGCCCTGCCATGACACTTTGTCTTTAGGTTGCATTTCCTCGCACCATGGTAAGGCTTGTAACCTCCCAATTGCGCTCTTCCGCCCGAAGCCGTTGGCACAATGTGGGGTGTCGGGTTTGGTAAGCGCCGCCCAACGTTCGGCGCTAACAGAAAGCAGGAAGTACCGTCTACTGTTATACGGTAGCTCAGTCATATCTGACTAAGACCTGACACAAATGATTATTTTATTTTATTTTATTTATGATTAATTTATCATTATAATAATTTACCGCAAATTACTATAGGTAGTAATGAAAGGAACCTTGCCGTCTTGATAGTTTCTAAAATGGAATTATTCCTCGCCATAGCACAAAGCCTGGAGTGAATGTAGAGACCATGTGTTGCCTATGCAGCATGATCCTTCTCTTGGCCTGCCTAGTTTACTCCAGAGGAAAGTTAACACCAATACATCTGGAACAAGACAAGTTTCAGAAGCTGTCGGATCAGCGAAGCAATACTGTTCGCCTGTAGGAGCTTCCATCCTAGACTAGGTGCCAAACAAAGCTTAGGACCTGGTCTGCCCTGCCATGACATTTAGTCTGTAGTTTGCATTTCCTGCACCCTTACAATTGCGTATTATTATTAATGGTACACTATTCATTGATTTGCCGGCTTCTTGGCGGAGGTGCTACGGACGCAGTTCGTAATCCTGCATACCTGCGTTCGAAACACTGCTGCTGGCGATTTGGCAGCAGACTGAACTTAAAATTGCCAACAGATTACAACAGCAAAAAATGCTAGTGTTGACTGCGACGTTCTGTAAAGGATACGGAACAGTTGGTTTGGAAAAAACATGGTGCATAATCATATTAACAAATATTATACTGTCAATTTCCGTTAACTGAGATTGAAATTGCGGAAGATACGACGAAACAAAACAAATAACACAATGACATGATGATGTATGGCGATATGTCGTCCTCCTGTCTACATGGGCGGTCACATTTATTATCCTTCGACATTGGATCAGTCACAAGCAAGAGGATCGACTTCATTGCACCGTATTTTACTCCATCAGAATACGTTTCTCACTGCAGAACGCAATCCGCCTGCCAAGAGCATAGTACAGCGCACTAACTCCGTAGCTCCAACGGTGACACCCCCCCCCCCCCCTTTTTTTTTTCTCCAAACAAAAAAATTGTCTGAAAATGAACTCACGACCTTCTGGGCGAGACAGACTGCTTGAGAACTTTGCCACGAGAATGTTAAAGACGAGGACAGCGATGTAATAATAATGAGTCAGACATAATGACACGAATAATAATAATGAATGAATAACATACAATTAGTTTGTTTGGTACTGGATTATTTAAATCTTTGTAACAGATTAAGTCTCCGTCGGGAAGGGTTACGGTCGCGATTCGTGATCCGATATACCCGCGTTCGAAACACAACTGCGTGTGATTTGGCAGCAAACCGCGTTGCGCTAATTTTTTGTTTTTGGGGTGCGAAATGTATGGGTGCCGGTGGTTCAGAAAGCAATGGCAAACTACTGAACTTGTTAAGATATCACAACAGTAAAAAATGCCGATGTTGACTGCGACGTCATGTAAATTATATGCAGCTAACGTTTTAAACACATTAAGTGCGATCTGATGATTAATCGTCTTAATCGACTTCCGGTATCTGGCATGGACTTATATACAGCCAAAATGCTGTCACTCGTTATAATACAAGAGGTTTATTACCGTATTGAGAAATTTTAAATTATAACTGTAACATATCCCAACTTCTCATTGTCTGACGTCCATGTTTGTCTGACGCAAGCCTATTATTTGTTTGGGATATAAATTGTTGTCACTGCGTTATAATACAATATGTCATTCATTCATTAGCATGTCCTTTGCAGAACCTCGCTCCTATAACAACCCTCCGGAAAACTTATCGATCACAAGCAAGATGTCCCGCGTCCAATACACCCATCTGTAGATCATCCGCCACATCCTGCACCCATCTTCTCTTTGGCTTTCCTCTTCCTCTCTTCCCAGGCATTTTTTTTAAATGTTCGCATATCCTTTACAGGACATCGCTGTCAACATCAGTATCTTTCAGCTGATTGTTGATTTCTTGGCAAGATTACGCTCAGTAGTTAGCCATTGCATTCTGAGCGACCGGCTCACATACCCCGTAAGTTACCGACGCGGAGAGAACCTCTACAAATTCTCGAGCACGTCACGTTACTCACGAGAGTATACGGGAGTACGGAGAAAGTCGTGTAAATCCTAGACCAGGGAGACCGGCTCCCAGGCATATACTCCTCCATTATTGTTCTCTCCAAACTTTCATGACGTTTCAAGTGACCAAAATATATCAATTTTCTTTTTTGTGTTTAATCGTCTTTAATAGCCAACCCTCTTCAATATTCAGGTCTTGAAGTATGGGTGCATTTGTTCTTTTCTGTATCCAAGATATTCTTAGAACCAGTCTATAACACGGTATAAATAATATAACTATTATATAATATTATTATAAAAAATATAACCAGTATAAACGCTGGCACATCATTTGTTACATCTTTAGCTGTGAGTTCATTATATATGGTTACCCGAGGACGGTTTCAACTTAGGTCATAGTTTAGTTTAGGTTAGTTTAGTTGAGGTTTGTTTAGTTTAGTTTAGTTTAGTTTAGTTTAGTTTAGTCGACGGATCAACATCATGGCACACGGGTGTAACCCACAAGTGCTCCTTTCTACTCCTAACTCAAACCTGAGTACGAGAATCTCAGTCAGTGCACGAATTCCGTAGCACCGGCGACGATCCTGAAATACTTTGGGTAGATTTTTAACTCAAAAATTTGCCCGGGCAGCGCCGTTAGGCTGTTCTTTTTCGATTTTAACTGCCACAGGCGTCCGATCTCACTACCCAGAGACCAGGGAAAATTGTGTTACTAAAAGTCCACCGGGGCTTGAATCCGTGACCTCCAGCACTCGAGGCGGACATCATAAATCGAGAACACGCAGCCCCCTAGGCCGTATTAAACGCGACAGTCATTTAGAAAGAACCGTAACGGAAGGCATGGTTTCTAAGACAAAAGGCAGGGGTCAACTAATATAGCTGTGGGCTACAGGTCGTTAACGATCGCCTGGGCATGAACATGCATGAAGCAAGGGAAATAGCGAAGAACTGATAGTCTCACGACCTGGACGTGATAAAAACAAGATTCTGTAAAGGAATCACTATATAATGATGATGCATGTATTTATGTAGCAGGATCAATAACATACCTGCCCTAGGACTTCATAGCACTGAAAAACCATGACTTGCCGAAAACATGTCCTTAGAAAGCAACAGATGACAGACACTATCCCAGTGTTGAGATTAAAACTGAAACTAACTTTGCGTTTACGCCCACTTCTCATGTATCACCATTGATAATCCCAAGAAAGGAATCAGGTAAGCGGGTATGATAACAATATCAAGGATATTGCTATTTCCGGAGGGAGCTGTTTAGTAAATGTAGCTGAGTAGTTACGATGTACGATTCAGCCTCAGAAGCGATGGGTTCTACCAGACCCTTGAGGTAGATTTTCTCAGTATGATGCAAGTGTTCGAAATGCCCCCCTTACATGTTTGATCTTTAAAATTGCCACTACCTTATGTAGCCCCCTTGCGGTGCCGCCTGATGCGGCCGCCTCTCTGTATCATAGCACTGGCACGGCCCTGGGTTAGACCTCAGGGAACTTGTCTGTATCATCAGTAATAATTCTTAGATAGGAATCAAGTAAACGTTGTGATAACATAATTAGGTTGCATATACTTTTAAAGCACGTCACAGTCACCCCATCATTCTTTGGCTGTTAGAAATTTCTTGGCAAATTTACTGTTCAGTAGTTTGCCATTGCTTTCTGAATGACCGGCACTAATACCATTGTATTACAACCAACGCAAAGCATCTGCTTCCAAATGGCCTACAGCTGTGTTTAGAACGTGGTATGCGGGATTATGAATCGCGTCCGTTCCCTCTTTGCCACAGAGCCAGAGGATTTTGCTACATCCGGAGGGGGGTGTGGCCAAGAAGCAACGGTGTCAAATTCAGACACAGAAAGTACCCGGTTCGAAGTCAGTACAGGGCTGAGAATTTGTCCAACAACCATTGGTATCTAGTTAGCTTGATATCTAGTTTGCTTAGTGTCTAGTTTGCTTGGTATCTAGTTTGCCTGGTATCTAGTTTGGCTGGCATCTAGTTTACCTGGTATCTAGTTTGCTTGGTATCAATTTTGCTTAGTATCTAGTTTGCTTGATATCTAGTTTGCTTGGTATCTAGTTTGCCCGGCATCTAGTTTGCCTGGTATATAGTTTGCTTGGTATATATTTTGTTTAGTATTTAGTTTAATTTATATCTAGTTTGATTGGTATCTAGTTAGCTTGGTGTATAGTTAGCTTGGTATCTATTTTGATTGGTATCTAGTTAGCTTGGTATCTAGTTAGCTTGGTATCTAGTTTGCTTGGTATCTAGTTTGCTTGGTATCTAGTTTGCTTGGTATCTAGTTTGCTTGGTATCTAGTTTGCTTGGTATCTAGTTAGCTTGGTATCTAGTTTGATTGGTATCTAGTTGCTTGGTATCTAGTTTGCTTGGTATCTAGTTGCTTAGGTATCTAGTTTGGCTTGGTATCTAGTTTGCTTGGTATCTAGTTCGATTGGTATCTAGTTTGATTGGTATCTAGTTTGATTGGTATCTAGATTGCTTGTTATCTAGTTTGCTTGGTATCTAGTTTGCTTGGTATCTAGTTTATTTGGTATCTAGTTTGCTTGGTATCTAGTTTGCTTGATATCTAGTTTGCTTGGTATCTAGTTAGCTTGGTATCTAGTTTGCTTGGTATCTAGTTTGCTTGGTATATAGTTAGCTTGGTATCTAGTTTGCTTGGTATCTAGTTAGCTTGGTATCTAGTTAGCTTGGTATATAGTTAGCTTGGTATCTAGTTTGCTTGGTATCTAGTTTGCTTGGTATCTAGTTAGCTTGGTGTATAGTTAGCTTGGTATCTAGTTTGATTGGTATCTAGTTAGCTTGGTATCTAGTTACCTTGGTATCTAGTTTGCTTGGTATCTAGTGCTTGGTATCTAGTTAGCTTTGTATCTAGTTTGTTTGGTATCTAGTTTGATTGGTATCTAGTTTGATTGGTATCTAGTTTGCTTGGTATCTAGTTTGCTTGGTATCTAGTTTGCTTGGTATCTAGTTTGCTTGGTATCTAGTTAGCTTAGTATATAGTTAGCTTGGTATCTAGTTTGATTAGTATCTAGTAAACTTGGTGTATAGTTAGCTTGGTATCTAGTTTGCTTGGTATCTAGTTTGCTTGGTATCTAGTTAGCTTGGTATATAGTTAGCTTGGTATCTAGTTTGATTGGTATCTTGTTAGCTTGGTGTATAGTTAGCTTGGTATCTAGTTAGCTTGTTATCTAGTTTGCTTGATATCTAGTTTGCTTGGTATCTAGTTAGCTTGGTGTATAGTTAGCTTGGTATCTAGTTTGATTGGTATCTAGTTAGCTTGGTATCTAGTTTGCTTGGTATCTAGTTAGCTTGGTGTATAGTTAGCTTGGTATCTAGTTTGATTGGTATCTAGTTAGCTTGGTATCTAGTTTGCTTGGTATCTAGTTAGCTTGGTATCTAGTTTGCTTGGTATCTAATTTGCTTGGTATCTAGTTAGCTTAGTATATAGTTAGCTTGGTATCTAGTTTGATTAGTATCTAGTTAGCTTGTTGTATAGTTAGCTTGGTATCTAGTTTGCTTGGTATCTAGTTTGCTTGGTATCTAGTTAGCTTGGTATCTAGTTTGCTTGGTATCTAGTTTGATTGGTATCTAGTTAGCTTGGTGTATAGTTAGCTTGGTATCTAGTTAGCTTGGTGTCTAGTTTGCTTGGTATCTAGTTTGGATTGGTATCTAGTTAGCTTGGTGTATAGTTAGCTTGGTATCTAGTTTGATTGGTATCTAGTTAGCTTGGTATCTAGTTTGCTTGGTATCTAGTTAGCTTGGTATCTAGTTAGCTTGGTATCTAGTTAGCTTGGTATCTAGTTTGCTTGGTATCTAGTTTGATTGGTATCTAGTTAGCTTGGTGTATAGTTAGCTTGGTATCTAGTTTGATTGGTATCTAGTTAGCTTGGTATCTCGTTTGCTTTTTATCTAGTTTGCTTGGTATCTAGTTAGCTTGGTATCTAGTTTGCTTGGTATCTAGTGCTGGTATCTAGTGCTTGGTATCTAGTTAGCTTGGTATCTAGTTTGTTTGGTATCTAGTTTGCTTGGTATATAGTTAGCTTGGTATCTAGTTTCCTTGGTATCTAGTTTGATTGGTATCTAGTTAGCTTGGTGTATAGTTAGCTTGGTATCTAGTTTGATTGGTATCTAGTTAGCTTGGTATCTCGTTTGCTTTTTATCTAGTTTGCTTGGTATCTAGTGCTTGGTATCTAGTTAGCTTGGTATCTAGTTTGTTTGGTATCTAGTTTGCTTGGTATCTAGTCTAATTGGTATCTAGTTTTCTTGGTGTCTAGTTATTTTGGTATCTAGTTTGCTTGTTATCTAGTGCTTGGTATCTAGTTAGCTTGCTATATAGTTAGCTTGGTATCTAGTTAGCTTGGTATCTAGTTAGCTTGGTGTATAGTTAGCTTGGTATCTAGTTTGATTGGTATCTAGTTTGTTTGGTATCTAGTTAGCTTGGTATCTAGTTTTCTTGGTATCTAGTTAGCTTGGTATCTAGTTTGCTTGGTATCTAGTGCTTGGTATCTAGTGCTTGGTATCTAGTTAGCTTGGTATCTAGTTTGTTTGGTATCTAGTTTGCTTGGTATATAGTTAGCTTGGTATCTAGTTTCCTTGGTATCTAGTTTGATTGGTATCTAGTTAGCTTGGTGTATAGTTAGCTTGGTATCTAGTTTGATTGGTATCTAGTTAGCTTGGTATCTAGTTTGCTTTTTATCTAGTTTGCTTGGTATCTAGTGCTTGGTATCTAGTTAGCTTGGTATCTAGTTTGTTTGGTATCTAGTTTGCTTGGTATCTAGTCTAATTGGTATCTAGTTATCTTGGTATCTAGTTATTTTGGTATCTAGTTTGCTTGTTATCTAGTGCTTGGTATCTAGTTATCTTTGTATCTAGTTTGTTTGGTATCTAGTTAGCTTGGTATCTAGTTTGCTTTTTATCTAGTTTGATTGGTATCTAGTTAGCTTGGTATCTAGTTTGCTTGGTATCTAGTTAGCTTGCTATATAGTTAGCTTGGTATCTAGTTAGCTCTGTATCTAGTTTGCTTGGTATCTAGTTTGATTGGTATCTAGTTAGCTTGGTGTATAGTTAGCTTGGTATCTAGTTTGATTGGTATCTAGTTTGTTTGGTATCTAGTTAGCTTGGTATCTAGTTTTCATGGTATCTAGTTAGCTTGGTATCTAGTTTGCTTGGTATCTAGTGCTTGGTATCTAGTGCTTGGTATCTAGTTAGCTTGGTATCTAGTTTGTTTGGTATCTAGTTTGCTTGGTGTATAGTTTGCTTGGTATCTAGTTAGCTTGGTATCTAGTTTGCTCGATATCTAGTTAGCTTGGTATCTAGTTTGCTTTTTATCTAGTTTGCTTGGTATCTAGTTTCCTTGGTATCTAGTTTGATTGGTATCTAGTTAGCTTGGTGTATAGTTAGCTTGGTATCTAGTTTGCTAGTGCTTGGTATCTAGTTAGCTTTGTATCTAGTTTGTTTGGTATCTAGTTTGATTGGTATCTAATCTAATTGGTATCTAGTTAGCTTGGTATCTAGTTAGTTTGGTATCTAGTTTGCTTGGTATCTAGTTTGCTTGGTATCTAGGGTAGTGAGATCGAATACCTAGCCATTTCATATGTATAGCGAACAATAGAAATCCCCTTGTGCAAGGTTTGCATTAAGGAAATCTCACAGGAGTTCTAAATCGTAAAGAATAGGCCGCTAACTGATTCATGGCCGATGGATGATATATCGCCAAATGTTACCTTCCATTTTTACAGAAGGACGACATATGGCCATACTGGGGGTCATCATGTTATTTGTTTTGTTTCGTGTATCTTAGACAATTACAATGCTCAGTGACTGGAAATTCCCACATAATATTTGTTCATGTTATTGTGTACTATGTTTGGTCCAAGCCTACTTTTGGTTTGGCACTGAATCGGATAAGACACTGCCCTGGAAAGATTGTTAGGAAAGGAAACTATCCACGGGTAGACAAAGCCCATGGAAGATTGTTAGGAAAGGAAACTATCCACGGGTAGACAAAGCCCATGGAAAGATTGTTAGGAAAGGAAACTATCCACGGGTAGACAAAGCCCATGGGAAGATTGTTAGGAAAGGAAACTATCCACGGGTAGACAAAGCCCATGGGAAGATTGTTAGGAAAGGAAACTATCCACGGGTAGACAAAGCCCATGGGAAGATTGTTAGGAAAGAAAACTATCCACGGGTAGACAAAGCCCATGGGAAGATTGTTAGGAAAGAAAACTATCCACTGGTAGACAAAGCCCATGGGAAGATTGTTAGGAAAGGAAACTATCCACGGGTAGACAAAGCCTGTGGGAAGATTGTTAGGAAAGGAAACTATCCACGGGTAGACAAAGCCTGGGGGAAGATTGTTAGGAAAGGAAACTATCCACGGGTAGACAAAGCCTGTGGGAAGATTGTTAGGAAAGGAAACTATCCACGGGTAGACAAAGCCCTGGAAAGATTGTTAGGAAAGGAAACTATCCACGGGTAGACAAAGCCTGTGGGAAGATTGTTAGGAAAGGAAATTATCCACGGGTAGACAAAGCCTGTGGGAAGATTGTTAGGAACGGGAACTATCCACGGGTAGACAAAGCCCGTGTGAAGATTGTTACGAAAGAAAACTATCCAAAGGTAGCCAAAGCCCGTAGGAAGATTGTTAGGAAAGAAAACTATTCACGGGTAGACAAAGCCCGTGGGAAGATTGTTAGGAAAGGAAACTATCCACAGGTAGACAAAGCCCGTGGGAAGATTGTTAGGAAAGGAAACTATCCACGGGTAGACAAAGCCCGTGGGAAGATTGTTAGGAAAGGAAACTATCCACGGGTAGACAAAGCCCGTGGGAAGAGTGTTAGGAAAGAAAACTAACTTAGGGTAGTCAAAGCCCGTGTGAAGATTGTTAGGAAAGAAAACTATCCACGGGTAGACACAACCCGTGGGAAGATTGTTAGGAAAGAAAACTATCCACGGGTAGACAAAGCCCGTGTGAAGATTGTTAGGAAAGAAAACTATCCACGGGTAGACAAAGCCTGTTACCTTGTATGGAATCAGGGTAGAGACAGCACACCATGTACTAATGCATGACTACGTCGGGTACTGTGACCTCTCAGGTATAACTAGGAGTAATGCATTTCCCTAAAAAGAGTAATGAAGAAGAGGACATTTGTATATAAGACATTTAAAACAACAAGGATCTTGCATTATTAATCCAGGAATGTCATGCTTATAGAGCTCGAGCCGTAGAGACAAAAATATAGATTAAATAGGTTATAAATTTGAGAAGAAACTGGCTGTCTTATCTGTTAAAGATGGATATGAACATTAATAGATGGAATAGAAACTCACAAATATACACCTGGTATAAATGGAACGATCTCGATACCAAAAGCCAAATTTATTTTATATTAACTAGAAAAAAAAAAGAAAGTGAAATATATAAGATTCAAAGGGCAGTGCCAAACTTAAGTATAAACACAGACAATAAAGCAGTTATTGCATAATAAGAAACAACAGAAGAAGAAAGCAAAGACTAGGCAAATACATGCCATGCGAATCAGTAAACTTACAACAACAAAAAAAAAACACACACACACACACAAACTCGAAGACGAGGAAGGGAGGAAAAATTTTGAGAAAGAACTAACTGAAATCTTTGTAAAACTACCCATAGAAAAATAAACAGTGGAAGAAGAATGGAAAATGTTCAAATCGAGTATTTTAAATACTGCAAAAATAACATATGAAACCACGAAGAAACTCAAAACTCTGATAACGAAAATAACAAGTTGATGGAAACAAGTTGATGGAGGTAAAGAAAGCTGTAAAAGACAAAAATGAAAAATATAAAAAGTGGGTGAAGAGCAAACAGGACAGTGACTACAAAGACATGCAAATAGAATAGTGAAGAGAGAGAAAAATAACAATACTGGGAAGAATATGGAGAAACCCTAAATAAAATCTACAAGGAGGCAACTTGAAACTTCTACAAAAAGATCAGTGCAGTGAGAATCAGAGGAGAACCCTTTGTTCCAACTGAAATAATTAGCAACGGAAATGGAAAACCAATAAGTGAACAAAAACAAATCCTAAAAAAGATGAAGGCAGTACTTCGAATAAACTTTCAACATTCCATCAGATGGGGAATTTCAGGAAACCGACACATATACCATTGATGAACTAGAACCAGACATACTGAAAGAAGAAACTGGAGACGCCGTCAGATTAGCCCCATTGAATAAATCACCAGGACAAGACGCAATACCAAATGAACTAATTAAAGCAGCAAGATAGATAGGAACAGCATGGCTGCATAGACTATTCAGTCATGTTTGGGTAGAACAACAGACCCCACGAGACTGGGGAAACTGCCATAATCCTTCCAATTTGAAAACCACGAGCAGTAAAAGAGACTGCACACAAAACAGAGACATTTCCCTTTTGAGTCGTACTGGAAAATTATTTTGCAAAGTTCTTGAGAAAAGATTACGAGCTACAATAGAACTAAGCGAAACACAACTTAGATTTTGGACAAACAAAGGATGCACAGATGCCATTTTTGCTCTTACACAAGTTATAGAAACATCAATCGAATTTAATGAAACTCTCTACTTAATCTTTGTCGACCAAGAAAAGGCATTTGATAGAGTAGATAGAAACAAGATGTGAGAATCATTAAAAAATACTTTTGTGGAAGCGTATACAACAACAGTAAATGCATAGTGAGAACAGCCTGAGGACACGTAGATCCCTTCACCATAAGATCCGGAGTACGACAAGGCTGTGTCCTGTCCACTCTCTTGTTCATAAACTATATAAACATCATATGTAAAGAAACCAGCCAAACAGAGACCGTAAGAACACCCCATGACGAACAAGACACAGAAGAAGAATCAACGGCAAATTACACAATTAAAGAACTCCTATTTGCCGACGATCAAGCACTAATAGCAAAATCAGAAGCAGAATTACAAGACCATATGGATAGTCTAAACGAAGTGTGTAAGGAACATAACATGAAAATTAGCAACAGTAAAACAGAGGTAATGAGTATAATCAAAGAAGAAAAAAACAACAACAACAAAAGTTCACCTAAAAGACCACCCCCTGAAACAAGTAAAGAGTTTCAATTACTTAGAAAGTATAATATCATCAAATGGCAAATCAGTAGACGTGATCGAAAATAGATGCAATAATGCAAACCAAGTCATTGGACAAATGACACCTATACTAAAGAAGAAACACATAACAATAGTTACTAAGAAAGTACTCTACAACACAATCTTCCTATCAACTATATGCAACCAATACCACACCTGGACAATGACAGAAACAGAGAAAAGAGAAATCACAACAACAGAAATGAGATTTCTGAGACTGACAGTCAGTTTACCAATAAGAGAGAAAATCAGAAATGAAGAAATCAGGACTACGGTGGAGGTTATAGCAGCGCTAGATGTTATTAGAAGGCAAGTCAAATGGTTTGGCCATGTAACTAGGTTCCCAACTAACAATATGGACTGGAAACAAATAGGTATATTAAGCTCCTGCGAGAAGAAACGTACTAAACATCAACACGTTGCACATACCTTACAAGGAAATCCATCTCATATCCCGAAATGCAGGTGACAATCCCAAATCAGAAGGACTCAATAAATATATAAAATGAATAATATAATAAAATAAAATAAAAAAAAAACACAAAAAACACACAAACGCGTACAATACGATACACAGAACGACGTTTCGATTCTCAGAATCTTTGTCAAGTACAAGACAACACGGATAGAAACGACAACGAAATATGATCGGCTACAGGCCGGTAAACATAAACTAATGGTATATAAACTAAAAAAATGAACCACGGAAAAACGAATAACAGAAAAACGGACGACGAAAAGGGGTAGCAGCCAGGGAATTAAATGATATGGAATAGACAGAAAGAGCAGCGGCTGCAGCAGGATATAACAATTAGTACGTTTCTTCTAGCAGGAGCTTAATATACCTATTTGTTTCCAGTTCATATTGTTATATCCTGCTGCATCCGCTGATTTTTCTGTCTATCCCAACTAACAGTATACCACAACAAGCAATGATGTACAGACCAAATGGAAGCAGAAGAAGAGACCGACTATGTAAACGATAGACAGAGGGAATAGCAGTCCACGGGAATCAGGATTGAAGCCCATAAACGGGCACTCTTCCGTTGCTTATGCTTCACCTTGACACCGCAAGGTACAAGAGGAACAAGACGATGTGGGATAGAAACATTAAATCTTATTAGAAACCTCTAACCAATCCTAGGAGAGGAATTATCATAACTCCTCCTTCTCACTACGAAGTAAGCAAGTCGCTCTTCAACAAACCTTACGTAACATTGGGTATATAGTGCTAGACTCATATTTATATAAATACATCGGTAATCGTTTGGTATTGTGGCCATTGTCGCGCCTGTCGTTTTTACTTCCCTAGACTATTACCTGATACCAGTTTTTAAAATGAGTGGCTTTGTGCGAAGGAGTTACGGGTCCAATACAAATGTAAGAGTGTCGGTAGATTAGAAAGCCTTGACAAACTACTGGACGTTTGAACTTGACAAGAAATCACAAACAGCAACCCCCCCCACCCCCCCCCCACCCCCCCCACCCCCCCTCCCCCCCCCCCAAAAAAAAAACAACAACAACAAAAAACGATGGGGTTAACTGCCACGTCCTGTAAAGGATACACAACAAATTTTCTAAAGCTGAGTAGATGTGCAATCTCAGATCACTTTTAAAAATTCTAATCTTTCAAGATGTGGACTGAACTCATAACCATCAGGTCGGTAAGTTCGCGTCTAGCCACTACCCTACCACAACTCTCACCGCCTCCCTATAATTGCACACAAAATTGCACGGGAATATCATACTACTGTTTTTGTTTAAAGAAAAGATTAACGTGAAGTCCTCAGTTTGGACAAGAAACAAGAAGAAAAAGAAGCATCCAAGCACAATGCACGAAATTCTCAGGCAACCTAAAGGATTCAAACGTGCACAAGTAATAATTTAGCTGCATATAATTTACAGGACGTTGCAATCAACCCCATAATTTATTGGCTGTTTGTGATATAATAGGTAGTGTAGAGGACTGCGGACTAACGGATACTATCACAAGGTAGTGATTAGAAAGGAGTTCCGGTCAAGGTTGTGTGATGTTGAAACCGCTCAATTGTTCACGTAGGAGGTGAATAATTTCATCTTGTGCCTGTGATTTCTGCGCTAGGATGTAAACCAGAAGTTTCTTCTCAAGATATTCGCCGGTGCTACTGAGTTCGTGCATCCGAGAGAATCAATCATTGAGTATTTTTCGTAGCGTGTTGGGTTATTGTGTTGTTTTCGGGATTCTTCAAAATGGCGGACGTGCGTTATGTGCCCCGTACATAAGGTAAACAAACCGTGTCGACTTTTAAGGCGCGGTCCACGGCGCAAGAGACAAGCTAGACGGCCGATGCCAGACGCCCCAGACGCAAATGCGACCGACTGGGCCTCAAGTACACGCGTATTCTATATTGGAATAGTTTCCAGCGCTAAACAACGTGGACCTATCTTGGAAAGTCTGGCATACAGAAACGATACAGTTGCGCTTTAGGAGACGAGACTGGGCGTTAATAATACACTCCATAAAGCCGGCTTCAAATGTTTTTACAAAAGGCGACGCCTAGGAATGGCTATTCTGATTCGAGACAGTATAGTGGTTTCTGAGCTGGACATGTCCAGGTGGGACAGTGAAGAGATACAAATACACCCTGTTAGAGTTCACTCAGGTCTACCATTCTGGCTGGTAAATGTTTGTGCCTGTTACGCGAGTGTGGATTCCAATAGATGGCAGTTTTTGAGTGACCTATTATGTCACGAGAGGAATGTCATTTTCTGTGGCTATTTCAACGCTAAGGGCAAATCATGGGGTAACATTTCTTCCAACACACGGGGGGTGGGGGGGGGGGGGGGGGGGGGGAGAGACTCGAGGCGGCACTTGAAACCAGTGACCTAGTGTGTATGAAAAGTGGCTGTGTCACCAGCACAGCAAGTCGTCCAGGTGACGAGAACAGTGTTATTGAATTGGCGCTGGTGTCTCCGTCACTCACTACAGTGTGCAGATAGGGTGTCCCAGGACACTATGGCGACCCTTGCAGCATAGTGGTGGAGAACGGCAAAACCAGGCAGTACAAGTCAGCGGTCAAGACCTTTAAGTATGACAGATCAGGGCAAGATGTGGTTAATAAAATAAGGCGTGACAAGCGCAGGAATCATCATGGCAGGAAAAAAAAGCGGGGTGCAACAGGTGTGTTCACTTGAGGCCTTAGAACCTGGCGAGGAGTGGGTAAAAGTGCCAACAGATGTCTATACGTCCTTTTTCAGTTTGTATCCAGCTAGACAGAAAGTGCAGACAAGAAAATCCGGCTGCTGTGGAGGCGGAAGTACAAGCGTTGATCTTCGAGAATTCGCTAGAGGGTGATGCTGTCATTTACACAGATGGGCCGATCGTTCGACGAGTGAGAAGTTCATGGGTCTTTACGGTACAGGCCGGAGGGAGAATTGTGAAGGAAGATTCTTGTGCTTTTGCTTTGATCACAAGTAGCCTGACTATGGGAGTCGTGGCAGTAACTAAAGAAATAACATGGCTCGAGACACAGACATTCACTAGGGCATGTTTCCTTAGCGACTCAATGAACATGCTCAAGAAGATAGAGATGGGGTGGATCCGAAGAGAGTGGTTGCTGTCTCTGGAGCGGTCTGGGCTGGCAAAGATTAGTTTCATTTTCGTGCCAAGGCATGCGGGTGCACAAGGAAATGATCTGGCTGACAAGCTTGCAGGTAAGTCTATTATGGAAGGTGGACGCGCCATGGACCAGGCTGACATTCTGAATGCTCTACGAGAAATAAGACTTGTGCGAGAACCAAGTGATAACTGTGAATCTACAACCATCAGACTGCGAGAACAGCAAATCAAGAGAGGGGTGGCCAAACAAGAACACTACGCAGGAAGCCAAAGAAGATTGATAAACCACCGCAGAACTAGTGTCGTTAGCCGCACAATAAACGCTGCAGGATTTGCTGAGGAGGGGATCGGAGAACTTATGGACTGAATGGTTCGATGTGCAATGAGGATGATCTGTCGACTAACTAACTAACTGATATACTAGGTAATTTTACGTTCTGTAGTTTGCCATTGTTTTCTGAACGGCCGACGCATTATACTATCAAAATTAACGCACAGCGGTCTGATTCCAAATCGTTCGCAGCTTATTTGGAACCCTTGACTCGGTAGGACGGGGAGTGATTAAACTGCGCGTCTGACTGCCCCCTGGGTCACAGTGTAACAGTATCATACATGCTATAAGTGTTCCTCTGCACATTCCGAAGGTTGTGGGTTCGATTCCTAACTATGTCATTCGATTCACGAGTGTTCCTATATGGAGATATACTCTAGCTTTGCAAACAATAAGAAGACTGCTGCAGAGTAAGGGAGACAACAACATTTTAGACAGGTATAAATATTGGCAAGGGAAACAACACACATTAAAAGAAACAGCTTAGAACAGGCATCTAAAACGTTCAAATGCTGCATAAGAGGAACTCATAAAAGAATATGCTTTATAGTTTATAATTTGTCGAGTAATTCGGTATGAGAGGTTAGCTTGGACTAGAGGTTTAACATAGTCGCTCTAAAAATTATTGTGCGCTGACGGCCGAGTACTGGGTCTATTCCACACACCTGTCAGTGGGACTAAAACGCCGATTTCTACTTTAGAAAGCAATGGCAAACAACTGAACGTAAAAGTGTCTTGTAAATACACATGGAGATTATTCCAACATCATACAAATGGAACATATTTTAAACTTATTAATTGTCAGGGGATGATTAATCATCTTACGCGTATTCTCATTTCTGTCATGGGCTTATATATGGTGGTCAAAATGTTGTCACTGCAACATGTCGCCTCTATTAAAATATCAATACAGCAGTTTTCCGTAAGCAACCCACTGTAATGTGATATATAATACAACACATTTTTATTAAGTCCAAACCTACATTTTGTTTGTCGCTGAATCTGTTAATTCTGTGACTGTTTCACAATGTATAACATGAATAATTCACAGGCATGCCTGGATACGACAGCTCAAGACAGGGCATGACAGGTAGGTTAAATATTTGCATACACTTATGTCTGCTTCGCCATGGTGCACGTGTGGACAAAATACATTCATAAATCTATAGACTGATCGAACGATCGATCGATTCATGTGTCCAAGCATCCTGGGATTCATTCATTCCATCATTGTCTGCCCGCCTGCCTGCCCGACCGTCCGTCTATCCCCACGCCCGCCGCCCCGCACGCACATACATACACACGCGCGCACGCACGCGTGTATACACACATTCATTCACTCACATGCACATACATATAAATACATTCATACGGACATACACAAATATATACATACACACATACGTCTATTCATTCATTCATCCATACGTACACACAAAGACATACACACACATACATACATACAAACATACATACATGCATACGCACACATACAGCAGGCACACACACGTACATATATAAGTGTGTGTGTGTGTGTGTTTGTGTGTGTGTGTGTGTGTGTGTGTTTGAGGGTGCCTGTGTGTGTGTGTGTGTTTGAGGGTGCCTCTGTGTGTGTGTGTGTGGGGGGGGGGGGGGTAGTTATCCTATGTCTGGTCTTGCATTTATTGTGGGATATATTGTCCCTTGAATGTGTTACTAACTATTGTCGTTAAATGAATATGTTACTTTAACTGCTGTAATTGTCCCTTGACTATGTTACCCCAAAATGAAGATGTTTTAGCTTTTATTGTTCCATGAATATGTTACGTAACTATTGCCATCCCATGAATATATTACGTTACTATTGTTGTACTATGAATATGCTACTTTATCCCCTGTTGTCCTGAGAATATTGTTAACTCTCATTGTCCAGTATAGTTGTTAGGTTAACTCTTTGCTGCCATTAATATGCAACTTTAACTATTCTTGCCCCATGTATATATTAGTGTAACTACTGCTGTCCAATGAATATGTTACTTTGACTATTATTGTCTCGTCAATATGTTACGCTAACGCTTATTGTCCCATGAACAGGTTATTTTAGGCATTATAGTCTCTTAAATATGTTACGCTAGGCTCGTTTTGTCTCATAAATATGTTACACAAACGCTTTTTGTTCCATTAATTACTGCTGTCCCATTGATATGTTATTTAATTATTGTTGTTACTTAAATATGTTACTTTAACTGTTGTTGCATGAACATGTTACTTGAAATACTGTTTTGTTACATGGATAAATTGCTTCAACTATTGTTGATACATGAATATTTAATTTTAAATAGTGTTTAGGTTAATAAATAAGTGACTTTGACTCTTGTTGTTAACCGGATATGTTACTCTGGCTGTTGTTACATGAATATGTTAAGCTGACTGTTGTTCCCACATGAGTATAATGCTTTAAATGCTGTTTCAAAACATAAATAAGTGACTTTGGCTGTTGTTGTTACATGAATATGTTACCTTGACTGATGTTGGTCCATGAATAAGTTACTTTGATTGTTGTTGTTATATGAATACGTTACTTTTGATTTGTTTTTTTACATAAAATATCATTTAAACTCTCTTTTAGGAAATCTTTTGGGCTCTGGCACTATTATTGTTGCGCTTTGCACTTTATCACAATTTATATTTGTTGATTTTATGTGTAAAATATTCTGCATCTGCCTGTACCTTGTTAGATCACCCCAAATTTAAACAAAATCCAAAGTATTGATCTGTTGTTATGGGGATATATTTTAGGCCAATTCTCGAGTTCAGAAGGTTAACCGACTCAACAATTGTGAAAATCGGATGTGTCGGCTGAAAGGCCAATAGCACAGTCTGTGTCAGCATGGCGCAATTACGGGCCAAAAAAAAATTTCAAAAGGCCTGAAGAAGAAGAAGGAAGGAACAAAGTCAGGGAAGAATACATGATGTCATCCTGAAATGGCAAGCACAGCTCTGCGTCGAACCTCGCCCATTTCGATATATATATAATATATATATATATATAAGAATAATATAAAAATAATAATACGAAGGATACATATGTCTTTCCCTATATGAAGCGACAGCGAGGGTCCTGTCGGATGCGAACATATATATATATATATATATATATATATATATATATATATATATATATATATATATATATATATATATATATATATATATATATATATATGTTCGCATATCCTTTACAGGACATCGCTGTCAACATCAGCATCTTTCAGCATCATTTCTTGGCGTGATTACGCTCAGTAGTTTGCCATTGCTTTCTGAGCGACCGGCTCACATACCCGTAAGTTACCGACGCGGAGAGAACCGCTATCGATTCTCGCGCATGTCACGTTACTCACGAGAGTATACGGGATTACGGAGAAAGTCGTGTAACACCTAGACCAGGGAGAGCCGGCCACCCAATATATAGGGATTCTGAAATTGCGTTCAATGTCCCCTGAATCACATACGCCGGCAGTCATCTAGCGATAATTACTCACAGAGTTCGGCATTCTGTCAGTGAATTGACACTAAGGTTTGTCAGAGCTATCATGTTTACTAATGTCACAACAAAGCAATTCTACACAGGATTTGAAATTCCCGTTCACAATGCGGTTACCTGCAGAGGTCTTGATCCGCGTTGCTATCCAGTCTGAAAGTGAAACTCGTACAGCATACACACAGACCAACACACTGTTAAACCATCGGTACCTGATGCAGGTAAGCTAAGATTCAGAAGGCAGGGGGGAGAGGGGGTGGAGTACTTAAAATAAATATTTAGGTGTAAGCAGCTGTATCGCGATGTTCAATACCGGTAGTTAGTCCTGTTAACGCAATTGCGTAATCGATTATTTGTAACAGCTGCGAGACGCGGCCAGGCTTGGCTGTGGCAGCGGTGTGTATGTTTGTGTGTATCAGTGTTTGTAAGGATTCGCTAAAGGGGGGGAGGGGGGTCAACTATGATCAACACGTTTAGTTGGCTTTAACATAATAGTTTGATGTGGCTAGAATTTGGTGTGGGGTGGGGGGGGGGGGTGTGATTGCATAACTGTTTAACCCGGCGATTTATGCAATTACGGATTGTTTAATCATGGGATAATGGCTGTGTGTGAGCTTTTGTGCGAATTGTAACAGATAATTCTGTGTCATCAGCAGCGCCAACCACTGAAACTACCACTAGCTTCACATTCATCATTATAATCATCTTGATTGTTAGCATTACTTTCGTCGTCGTCGTCGTCATCATCATCATCATCATCATCATCATAATCATCATCATGCTCTTCTTACTGGTTCTGCTGCACCTACTTCATCACCTCCTCTTCTTTTTCTGTACGTGTTTGTCGATTTGTTCGGGCTATCATGTCTCCGTACAAACATATGAAGAAGAAGAAGAAGAAGTAGAAGAAGAAGAAGAAGAAGAAGAAGAAGACGAAGACGAAGACGAAGAAGAAGAAGAAGAAGAAGAAGAAGAAGAAGAAGAAGAAGAAGAAGAAGAAGAAGAAGAAGAAGAAGAAGAAGAACAAGAAGAAGAAGAAGAAGAAATGTGATAATTTAATTTGAAAAAAAAATTACTTTAGTCTTCACTAAATATGTTTCACAACCAGTGTATTTTTAACATCTTTCGGTAAAACCATATTGTTACCAAATTATGACTTTTACCTCTTGTTCCCTTTACGTCAATGGTTCCAGCTTAAACCTGGGCTAATTGCCGTCAAAGCCGTCAAGCTACAATTAGTGAGAGGGTAAAATAATAAATAAACGGAACTGTTATTCACTAACTTGATCACAAATAATAAATACCGTTTCGGCGATAAAACTTCATCAGTAACACCAAATGAACAAAACTGAAATCAGCACGAGCCTAAAATACGAAATAATGTACAGCCTAAGGCATATAAAGAGCCGCGGTAGTCATGGCTAGCATGCTTCCCTACAGGATCCTATGGGTATGTGTTCAAACCTCGTTAAAGCGGGAACAGTTTTAACTGAACCTCTCTCACATGTCTATCCAATCTAAAATGGGTACAATGAAAATGGTCTGGGAAGTAACAGCAATTGACGTGATACTGAACACATCACTCACCCAGTGCAATTGGAGTGATACTGAACACACCACTCACCCAGTGCAATTGACGTGATACTGAACACACCACTCACCCAGTGCAATTGACGTGATACTGAACACACCACTCACCCAGTGCAATTGACGTGATACTGTACACACCATTCACCCAGTGCAATTGAAGTGATACTGAACACACCACTCACCCAGTGCAATTGACGTGATACTGAACACACCACTCACCCAGTGCAATTGACATGATACTGAACACATCAATCACCAAGTGCATTTGACGTGATACTGAACACACCACTCACCCAGTGCAATTGACGTGATACTGAATATATCAATCACCCAGTGCAATTGATGTGATACTGAACACACCAATCACCCAGTGCAATTGACGTGATACTGAACACACCACTCACCCAGTGCAATTGACGTGATACTGAACACACGACTCACCCAGTGCAATTGACGTGATATTGAACACACTACTCACCCAGTGCAATTGACGTGATACTGAACACACCACTCAACCCCCTGCAATTGACGTGATACTGAACACACCACTCACCCAGTGCAATTGACGTGATACTGAACACACCACTCACCAGTGCAATTGACGTGATACTGAACACACCACTCACCCAGTGCAATTGACGTGATACTGAACACACCACTCACCAAGTGCAATTGACGTGATACTGAACACACCACTCACCCAGTGCAATTGACGTGATATTGAACAGACAAATCACACAGTGCAATTGACGTGATACTGAACACACCACTCACCCAGTGCAATTGACGTGATACTGAACACACCACTCACCCAGTGCAATTGACGTGATACTGAACACATCACTCACCCAGTGCAATTGACGTGATACTGAACACACCACTCACCCAGTGCAATTGACGTGATACTGAACACACCACTCACCCAGTGCAATTGACGTGATACTGAACACACCACTCACCCAGTGCAATTGACGTGATACTGAACACACCACTCACCCAGTGCAATTGACGTGATACTGAACACACCACTCACCCCGTGCAATTGAAGTGATACTGAACACACCACTCACCCAGTGCAATTGACGTGATACTGAACACACACTCACCCAGTGCAATTGACGTGATACTGAACACACCACTCACCCAGTGTCAATTGACGTGATACTGAACACACCACTCACCCAGTGCAATTGACGTGATACTGAACACACCACTCACCCAGTGCAATTGACGGATACTGAACACACCATCACCCAGTGCAATTGACGTGATACTGAACACACCACTCACCCAGTGCAATTGACGTGATATTGAACACACAACTCACCCAGTGCAATTGACGTGATACTGAACACACCACTCACCCAGTGCAATTGACGTGATACTGAACACACCACTCACCCAGTGCAATTGACGTGAAACTGAACACATCACTCACCAGTGCAATTGACGTGATACTGAACACACCACTCACCCAGTGCAATTGATGATACTGAACACACCACTCACCCAGTGCAATTGACGTGATACTGAACACACCACTCACCCAGTGCAATTGACGTGATACTGAACACACCAGTCACCCAGTGCAATTGACGTGATACTGAACATACCACTCACCCAGTGTCACTTTGTGTGATACTGAACACAAACCCTCACCCAGTGCAATTGACGTGATACTAACACACACTCACCCAGTGCAATTGACGTGAGTACTGAACACATCCACTCACACAGTGCAATTGACAGTGATACTGAACACACACTCACCCAGTGCAATTGACGTGATACTGAACACACTCAATCACCCAGTGCAATTGACGTGATACTGAAACACATCACTCACCCAGTGCAATTGAAGTGATACTGAACACCCACTCACCCAGTGAATTGACGTGATACTGAACACACACTCACCCAGTGCATTGAGTTGATACTGAACACACCACTCACCCAGTGCAATTGACGTGATACTGAACACATCAATCACCCAGTGCAATTGACAGTGATACTGAACACACCCACTCACCCAGTGCAATTGACGTTGATACTGAACACACCAATCACCCAGTGCAATTGAAGTGATACTGAACACACCACTCACCCAGTGCAATTGACGTGATACTGAACACACCAATCACCCAGTGCAATTGACGTGATACTGAACACATCAATCACCCAGTGCAATTGACGTGATACTGAACACAAACACTCACCCAGTGCAATTGACGTGATACTGAACACACCACTCACCCAGTGCAATTGACGTGATACTGAACACACCACTCACCCAGTGCAATTGACGTGATACTGAACACACCACTCACCCAGTGCAATTGACGTGATACTGAACACACCACTCACCCAGTGCAATTGACGTGATACTGAACACATCAATCACCCAGTGCAATTGGAGTGATACTGAACACACCACTCACCCAGTGCAATTGACGTGATACTGAACACACCACTCAAACAGGGCAATTGGAGTGATACTGAACACACAACTCACCCAGTGCAATTGACGTGATACTGAACACACCACTCACCCAGTGCAATTGGAGTGATACTGAACACACCACTCACCCAGTGCATTTGACGTGATACTGAACACACCACTCACCCAGTGCAATAGACGTGATACTGAACACACCACTCACCCAGTGCAATTGGAGTGATACTGAACACACCACTCACCCAGTGCAATTGGAGTGATACTGAACACACCACTCACCCAGTGCAATTGACGTGATACTGAACACATCAATCACCCAGTGCAATTGACGTGATACTGAACACACCAATCACCCAGTGCAATTGACGTGATACTGAACACACCAATCACCCAGTGCAATTGACGTGATACTGAACACACCAATCACCCAGTGCAATTGAAGTGATACTGAACACATCACTCACCCAGTGCAATTGAAGTGATACTGAACACATCACTCACCCAGTGCAATTGACGTGATACTGAACACACCACTCACCCAGTGCAATTGACGTGATACTGAACACATCAATCACCCAGTGCAATTGAAGTGATACTGAACACACCACTCACCCAGTGCAATTGACGTGATACTGAACACACCAATCACCCAGTGCAATTGACGTGATACTGAACACATCCACTCACCCAGTGCAATTGACGTGATACTGAACACACCACTCACCCAGTGCAATTGACGTGATACTGAACACACCACTCACCAGTGTCAATTGACGTGATACTGAACACACCAACTCACCCAGTGCAATTGACGTGATACTGAACACACTCACTCACCAGTGCAATTGACGTGATACTGAACACACACTCACCCAGTGCAATTGACGTGATACTGAACACACCACTCACCCAGTGCAATTGACGTGATACTGAACACACCACTCACCCAGTGCAATTGACGTGATACTGAACACACCACTCACCCAGTGCAATTGACGTGATATTGAACACACAACTCACCCAGTGCAATTGACGTGATACTGAACACACCACTCACCCAGTGCAATTGACGTGATACTGAACACATCACTCACCCAGTGTCACTTGTAGTGATACTGAACACATCACTCACCCAGTGCAATTGAAGTGATACTGAACACACCACTCACCCAGTGCAATTGACGTGATACTGAACACACCACTCACCCAGTGCAATTGACGTGATACTGAACACACCACTCACCCAGTGCAATTGACGTGATACTGAACACACCACTCACCCAGTGCAATTGACGTGATACTGAACACACCACTCACCCAGTGTCACTTTGTGTGATACTGAACACAACCACTCACCCAGTGCAATTGACGTGATACTTAACACACCACTCATCCAGTGCAATTGACGTGATACTGAACACAACCAATCACCCAGTGCAATTGACGTGATACTGAACACACACTCACCCAGTGCAATTGACAGTGATACTGAACACATCCAATCACCCATGTGCAATTGTCATGATACTGACACACCACTCACCCAGTGCAATTGACGTGATACTGAACACACCACTCACCCAGTGTAATTGGACGTGATACTGAACACATCAATCATCCAATGTCACTTTGTATGATACTGAACACACCACTTACCCAGTGTCACTTTGTGTGATACTGAACACACCACTCACCCAGTGCAATTGACGTGATACTGAACACACAACTCACCCAGTGCAATTGACGTGATACTGAACAAATCAATCATCCAGTGCCAATTGGCGTGATACTGAACACATCACTCACCCAGTGCAATTGACGTGATACTGAACACACCACTCACCCAGTGCAATTGACGTGAATACTGAACACACCACTCACCCAGTGCAATTGACGTGATACTGAACACACCACTCACCCAGTGCAATTGACGTGACACTGAACACATCAATCACCCAGTGCAATTGGCGTGATACTGAACACACCACTCACCCAGTGCAATTGAAGTGATACTGAACACATCAATCATCCAGTGATACTGAACACATCAATCATCCAGTGCCAATTGAAATTATAGTGATTTCGTCAATCATCCGGTGCTAATTCGTCTATAAAGATAAAATAACGCCACTATAAGCCATAGCGTGAAAGAGTGTAATTAGGTCCTTTTATCATACATGCAAGATGCCTGAATGAGTGGGAAATAATCCTCCGCTCTGTGTGCCGCGATGGCACAGTGGTTACTGTGCTTGCTTACCAAGACAGCGGTCTGGGTTCAACCACCAACAGATGAAGGATTATATGTCCCCAATAGTACAGCTCTCAGGAGGTCGACAAGAGTCATACAATTGGTACAAGACAACTCTCAGAACTCTCTAGGAATTGACTGGAATGAAGGGTCGTGGGGGAAAGATGCTGGACACCATAACCCATATGTTGTAATCTAGAATATGTGAAAGGCTAGCATTTTTCATCCTTGTTCCTCCTCCTCCTCCTCCTCCTCCTCCTCCTCCTCCTCCTCCTCCTCCTCCTCCTCTCCTCCTCCTCCTCCTCTTCTTCTTCGTCTTCTTCTTCTTCTTCTTCTTCTTCTTCTTCTTCTTCTTCTTCTTCTTCTTCTTCTTCTTCTTCTGCTTCTTCTTCATCAAATCCCTTTCCTCCTCATCAATATCATCTTCTTTTTCACCATCATCATCATCATCATCATCATCATCATCATCATCATCATCATCAATCATCATCATCATCATCATCATCATCATCATCATCATCATCATCATCATCATCATCATTATCAATCATCATCATCATCATCATCATCATCATCATCTTCATCGTATTCTTCTTCATCAGACACCTTCTTGAATATATTACAGTAAACAACAGTCAACTTGAGTTTGTTGACATCTCCTAGAGCTCACCCCTCCCCCAAGTAACGTGTAGGCCCAAGTAATTTTCTCTGTTCTGTTCATGTAGACCCTTGAGACAAATATTTAGCCGCCCTTTTATAAATTCCGCAAATATATTCATCAGTATTTCCTAACGCTGTTGTGCGTGTGGTTTCTCAGTCTGCTTCGCCCTGTACTCGGTATGAAGATTGTTACTTGCTATTTCGTCGAGTTGGTTGATTTGTTTCGTTCGCTCGCTTCGAGTTGTTGAGTTGAGCTAAGAACCGACGTCACTGCACTCATGGCAGTCCCATAGAAGCTCCGTCCCTTGTTCACCAGCCAGAGTATAGTCACACTACTAATCGTTCTCACCGCTATCTGATTGAGAGTTGTCCTGGTCTTCCCTCTCAGATTTGAGATTCTTCCAGAACCCCAGCCAATCCCTCGCAAGTTAATCATTTCCACATACGGGTTCTCAATCTGTTCCGCCACCTTCTCCACCTGGTCCCACAGGCACACGGCCACCTCTCCTGTGTCCATAGGTAGTCGACCACTAAGTGATGCATTCCCTGCCAGCCCATCAGCTAATTCATTCCCCACACTCCCGCATGGCCAGGGCGAAATATCCATATAATTCTTACAATCTGTGACTTCTGAAGCGAGTTGAACCATTTCACACGAAACATTCCTTTCTCCACTTTACTGAGCATACTCCTTGAGTCCGCGATGAATACGATTTGTGTTGCAGGGGTCTCCTAACCAACGGAATGCTGCTGTGACTGCTTCCACCTGCTGGAGGTCGTAGTCTCATACGCCATACTCTCCTTTTTCAAGAATCAGCCATTAGCTTTTGCAATGAAGCCCCAACCACTACGTCTGTTTCTCACCACTGACCCATCAGTATAGACCACTATGCCACCTTGATGTGTATTACTGTGGATCAGCTGTTGCACTTCAAACTCAGTGCGGTCCGCTATCCATTCTCTGCGCTCACGACCTGGTGTCATTATTAAATTGTGCCAGTCCGTCATGTCTGCCGGTACATCAACCCACACTTTTTCACGATTGAAGGTCTCTAAATCAAAAACCTGACGTACAGATATTTCTGCCTCTGCCATCCAGGATCTGTTTCACCTTAGTCTATGATCTTTGACCATATCCGTGGCTGCACGCAGGAGGTAATCCCTATCTGCAGCAACTCTCAGATACCATTTGGCCTGAAGGACCCTACGCCTATCCACCATTGTTGGTAGCGCTAGGATACCAACTCATGCATATACTTGGTGTGTGCTTTGTGCATCCCAGAATCACACGCATCACCGCATTTTGTATCCGCTCCAACTTTTGAAGCTGGCTCTTTGATACTGTCAGCAGCCCCAAACCATACTAAGTGACATAAATTATTAACTGCTGAATTAGCTTGTAAAGCATCCTCTGCTCTAGCCCGGTTGCTGCCATCGCCATCAAAGCATTAAGTCCCCGTACCAGCCTTTACCACCAAAGCCTCCACACGATCTTTAAATATACACACACCTGTCGAAGGTGATACCCAAGTACTGCAATTTACTCTCTCTGCTAAGAGGACATCCATTGAATATAATACATGGGGCATCTGCCTTGACCATCCGGTTATCCAGGGAGTACCACACAACCGATGCCTTGTCTGGGTTTATAACGGCCCCTACGTCCCTGCACAACTCTGCTACCCTGTTTACTGCCACCTGTAAATCTGCAGACAAGCTTTCCCTATCTCTGCTCTGTCTGTACACCAGCACATCATCTGCAAATGTCAAGATTCTACCCACACCTGGTGTCTCAATAGCTGCGACTTTGCTGGTGTAGACATTAAAGAGCACTGGGGACATGGCAGATCCCCGTGGCAACCCAGGTGTAATCGTACAGGAATCAGAAGTCTAGGAACAAATGCGCAGTGCATCTTTTCGCTCATAAAGGACTACCGCAACCCATCTGACAAGGCAAGGGCAGACCTCCATGTCCAACAGAGTGTATATCAACCGATTATACCTAACCCTGTTATACGTATCCTCCAGGTCAGGAGCGCCACGGTCACTTATTTATCCTGGAAGCCTCGTAGACATCAAATGACAAAAGTTGCAGCATTGGCCCAGGTGTCCTTCCCAGGCCGGTAACTCCCGAGCCCTTGCGAAGCAGATTTTTTTTTTTTTGCATATCCCTTACAGGACGCTGCAGTCAACATCAGCATTTTTCAGCTGCTGTTGATGTACTAGGCAAGATTACGCTCAGTAGTTTGCCATTGCTTTCTGAGGGACCGGCTCACATACCCCGCAGGTTACCAACGCGGCGAGAACCGCTACCGATTCTCGCGCAGGTTAAGTTACTCACGAGAATATACTGGATTACGGAGAAAGACGTTAACCCCTTGGCGAGGGAGCAGATTACGACTTTCCAAATGTCGCTGGAGCCTGCAGACTACTCTCTTTTGGAGTACTTTGATAAAGGTGTTTTGCGGGGTTATGATTCGGTATCCATGAAGTCTACAGTGATCCTTACCTGGCTTTGGGAGTGGGACCAGGTAGCTGTGCAGCAAATCCTGGGGTATTTCCGCCGTATTCAAGCTTAGGTTGAAACAAAGAGCCATCTCCTCCAAGTCCCCATCCTTCATATTACTCATATGGGTGTACCTCACCCCGTCCGGGCCTGGCGCTGTGTCTTTAGTCCTCTACAGTACTCGTCTAATATCCTCCACCTCAACCTGACAGTGACAAGGCTTCTCAGATAATATCTCTAATAGATTCCTCTACAGTACTAGTCTAATATCCTCCCCTCAACCTGACAGTGACAAGGCTTCTCAGATAATATCTCTAATAGATTCCTCTACAGTACTCGTCTAATATCCTCCACCTCAACCTGACAGTGACAAGGCTTCTCAGATAATATCTCTAATAGATTCCTCTACAGTACTCGTCTAATATCCTCCACCTCAACCTGACAGTGACAAGGCTTCTCAGATCATATCTCTAATAGATTCCTCTACAGTACTCGTCTAATATCCTCCACCTCAAACTGACAGTGACAAGGCTTCTCAGATAATATCTCTAATAGATTCCTCTACAGTACTCGTCTAATATCCTCCGCCTCAACCTGACAGTGACAAGGCTTCTCAGATAATATCTCTAATAGATTCCTCTACAGTACTCGTCTAATATCCTCCGCCTCAACCTGACAGTGACAAGGCTTCTCAGATAATATCTCTAATAGATTCCTCTACAGTACTCGTCTAATATCCTCCGCCTCAACCTGACAGTGACAAGGCTTCTTAGATCATATCTCTAATAGATTCCTCTACAGTACTCGTCTAATATCCTCCACCTCAACCTGACAGTGACAAGGCTTCTCAGATAATATCTCTAATAGATTCCTCTACAGTACTCGTCTAATATCCTCCACCTCAACCTGACAGTGACAAGGCTTCTCAGATCATATCTCTAAAAGATTCCTCTACAGTACTCGTCTAATATCCTCCACCTCAACCTGACAGTGACAAGGCTTCTCAGATCATATCTCTAATAGATTCCTCTACAGTACTCGTCTAATATCCTCCACCTCAACCTGACAGTGACAAGGCTTCTCAGATAATATCTCTAATAGATTCCTCTACAGTACTCGTCTAATATCCTCCACCTCAACCTGACAGTGACAAGGCTTCTCAGATCAATCTCTAATAGATTCCTCTACAGTACTCGTCTAATATCCTCCACCTCAACCTGACAGTGACAAGGCTTCTCAGATCATATCTCTAATAGATTCCTCTACAGTACTCGTCTAATATCCTCCACCTCAACCTGACAGTGACAAGGCTTCTCAGATCATATCTCTAATAGATTCCTCTACAGTACTCGTCTAATATCCTCCACCTCAACCTGACAGTGACAAGGCTTCTCAGATCACATCTCTAATAGATTCCTCTACAGTACTCGTCTAATATCCTCCACCTCAACCTGACAGTGACAAGGCTTCTCAGATCATATCTCTAATAGATTCCTCTACAGTACTCGTCTAATATCCTCCACCTCAACCTGACAGTGACAAGGCTTCTCAGATCACATCTCTAATAGATTCCTCTACAGTACTCGTCTAATATCCTCCACCTCAACCTGACAGTGACAAGGCTTCTCAGATCACATCTCTAATAGATTCCTCTACAGTACTCGTCTAATATCCTCCACCTCAACCTGACAGTGACAAGGCTTCTCAGATCATATCTCTAATAGATTCCTCTACAGTACTTCGTCTAATATCCTCCACCTCAACCTGACAGTGACAAGGCTTCTCAGATCAATATCTCTAATAGATTCCTCTACAGTACTCGTCTAATATCCTCCACCTCAACCTGACAGTGACAAGGCTTCTCAGATCATATCTCTAATAGATTCCTCTACAGTACTCGTCTAATATCCTCCACCTCAACCTGACAGTGACAAGGCTTCTCAGATCATATCTCTAATAGATTCCTCTAACAGTACTCGTCTAATATCCTCCACCTCAACCTGACAGTGACAAGGCTTCTCAGATCATATCTCTAATAGATTCCTCTACAGTACTCGTCTAATATCCTCCACCTCAACCTGACAGTGACAAGGCTTCTCAGATCATATCTCTAATAGATTCCTCTACAGTACTCGTCTAATATCCTCCACCTCAACCTGACAGTGACAAGGCTTCTCAGATCATATCTCTAATAGATTCCTCTACAGTACTCGTCTAATATCCTCCACCTCAACCTGACAGTGACAAGGCTTCTCAGATAATATCTCTAATAGATTCCTCTACAGTACTCGTCTAATATCCTCCACCTCAACCTGACAGTGACAAGGCTTCTCAGATCCTATCTCTAATAGATTCCTCTACAGTACTCGTCTAATATCCTCCACCTCAACCTGACAGTGACAAGGCTTCTCAGATCATATCTCTAATAGATTCCTCTACAGTACTCGTCTAATATCCTCCACCTCAACCTGACAGTGACAAGGCTTCTCAGATCACATCTCTAATAGATTCCTCTACAGTACTCGTCTAATATCCTCCACCTCAACCTGACAGTGACAAGGCTTCTCAGATCACATCTCTAATAGATTCCTCTACAGTACTCGTCTAATATCCTCCACCTCAACCTGACAGTGACAAGACTTCTCAGATCATATCTCTAATAGATTCCTCTACAGTACTCGTCTAATATCCTCCACCTCAACCTGACAGTGACAAGGCTTCTCAGAATCACATCTCTAATAGATTCCTCTACAGTACTCGTCTAATATCCTCCACCTCAACCTGACAGTGACAAGGCTTCTCAGATCACATCTCTAATAGATTCCTCTACAGTACTCGTCTAATATCCTCCACCTCAACCTGACAGTGACAAGGCTTGCTCAGATCATATCTCTAATAGATTCCTCTACAGTACTCGTCTAATATCCTCCACCTCAACCTGACAGTGACAAGGCTTCTCAGATCACATCTCTAATAGATTCCTCTACAGTACTCGTCTAATATCCTCCACCTCAACCTGACAGTGACAAGGCTTCTCAGATCACATCTCTAATAGATTCCTCTACAGTACTCGTCTAATATCCTCCACCTCAACCTGACAGTGACAAGGCTTCTCAGATCCATATCTCTAATAGATTCCTCTACAGTACTCGTCTAATAATCCTCCACCTTCAACCTGACAAGTGACAAGGCTTCTCAGATCACATCTCTAATAGATTCCTCTACAGTACTCGTCTAATATCCTCCACCTCAACCTGACAGTGACAAGGCTTCTCAGATCACATCTCTAATAGATTCCCTCTACAGTACTTCGTCTAATATCCTCCACCTCAAACCTGACAGTGACAAGGCTTCTCAGATCACATCTCCTAATAGATTTCCTCTACAGTACTCGTCTAATATCCTCCACCTCACCTGCCAGTGACAAGGCTCTCAGATCATCATCTCTAATAGATTCCTCTACAGTACTCGTCTAAGATCCTCCACCTCAACCTGACAGTGACAAGGCTTCTCAGATCAATCATCTCTAATAGATTCCTCTACAGTACTCGTCTAATATCCTCCACCTCAACCTGACAGTGACAAGGCTTCTCAGATCACATCTCTAATAGATTCCCTCTACAGTACTCGTCTAATATCCTCCACCTCAACCTGACAGTGACAAGGCTTCTCAGATCATATCTCTAATAGATTCCTCTACAGTACTCGTCTAATATCCTCCACCTCAACCCTGACAGTGACCAAGGCTCTCAGATCATATCTCTAATAGATTCCTCTACAGTTACTCGTCTAATATCCTCCACCTCAACCTGACAGTGACAAGGCTTCTCAGATCATATCTCTAATAGATTTCTCTACAGTACTCGTCTAATATCCTCCACCTCAACCTGACAGTGACAAGGCTTCTCAGATCATATCTCTAATAGATTCCTCTACAGTACTCGTCTAATATCCTCCACCTCAACCTGACAGTGACAAGGCTTCTCAGATCACATCTCTAATAGATTCCTCTACAGTACTCGTCAAATATCCTCCACCTCAACCTGACAGTGACAAGGCTTCTCAGATCACATCTCTAATAGATTCCTCTACAGTACTCGTCTAATATCCTCCACCTCAACCTGACAGTGACAAGGCTTCTCAGATCAATCTCTAATAGATTCCTCTACAGTACTCGTCTAATATCCTCCACCTCAACCTGACAGTGACAAGGCTTCTCAGATCATATCTCTAATAGATTCCTCTACAGTACTCGTCTAATATCCTCCACCTCAACCTGACAGTGACAAGGCTTCTCAGATCACATCTCTAATAGATTCCTCTACAGTACTCGTCAATATCCTCCACCTCAACCTGACAGTGACAAGGCTTCTCAGATCACATCTCTAATAGATTCCTCTACAGTACTCGTCTAATATCCTCCACCTCAACCTGACAGTGACAAGGCTTCTCAGATCACATCTCTAATAGATTCCTCTACAGTACTCGTCTAATATCCTCCACCTCAACCTGACAGTGACAAGGCTTCTCAGATCACATCTCTAATAGATTCCTCTACAGTACTCGTCTAATATCCTCCACCTCAACCTGACAGTGACAAGGCTTCTCAGATCACATCTCTAATAGATTCCTCTACAGTACTCGTCTAATATCCTCCACCTCAACCTGACAGTGACAAGGCTTCTCAGATCACATCTCTAATAGATTCCTCTACAGTACTCGTCTAATATCCTCCACCTCAACCTGACAGTGACAAGGCTTCTCAGATCACATCTCTAATAGATTCCTCTACAGTACTCGTCTAATATCCTCCACCTCAACCTGACAGTGACAAGGCTTCTCAGATCACATCTCTAATAGATTCCTCTACAGTACCTCGTCTAATATCATCCACCTCAACCTGACAGTGACAAGGCTTCTCAGATCACATCTCTAATAGATTCCTCTACAGTACTCGTCTAATATCCTCCACCTCAACCTGACAGTGACAAGGCTTCTCAGATCACTATCTCTAATAGATTCCTCTACAGTACTCGTCTAATAGCCTCGCAGCCTCAACCTGAACAGTGACAAGGCTTCTCAGATAATATCTCTAATAGATTCCTCTACAGTACTCGTCCTAATATCCTCCACCTCAACCTGACAGTGACAAGGCTTCTCAGATCATATCTCTAATAGATTCCTCTACAGTACTCGTCTAATATCCTCCACCTCAACCTGACAGTGACAAGGCTTCTCAGATCAAATCTCTAATAGATTCACTCTACAGTACTCGTCTAATATCCTCCACCTCAACCTGACAGTGACAAGGCTTCTCAGATCACTATCTCTAATAGATTCCTCTACAGTACTCGTCCTAATTAATCCTCCACCTCAACCTGACAGTGACAAGGCTTCTCAGATCACATCTCTAATAGATTCCTCTACAGTACTCGTCTAATATCCTCCACCTCAACCTGACAGTGACAAGGCTTCTCAGATCACATCGTCTAATAGATTCCTCCTACAGTACTCGTCTAATATCCTCCACCTCAACCTGACAGTGACAAGGCTTCTCAGATCACATCTCTATAGATTCCTCTACAGTACTCGTCTAAATATCCTCCACCTCACCTGACAGTGACAAGGCTTCTCAGATCACATCTCTAATAGATTCCTCTACAGTACTCGTCCTAATATCCTCCACCTCAACCTGACAGTGACAAGGCTTCTCAGATCACATCTCTAATAGATTCCTCTACAGTTACTCGTCTAAATAGCCTCCACCTCAACCTGACAGTGACAAGGCTTCTCAGATCACATCTCTAATAGATTCCTCTACAGTACCTCGTCTAATACCTCCACCTCAACCTGACAGTGACAAGGCTTCTCAGATCACAGTCTCTAATAGATTCCTCTACAGTACTCGTCTAATATCCTCCACCTCAACCGGACAGTGACAAGGCTTCCTTCAGAGTCACATCTCTAATAGATTCCTCTACAGTACTCGTCTAATATCCTCCACCTCAACCTGACAGTGACAAGGCTTCTCAGATCACATCTCTACTAGATTCCTCTACAGTACTCGTCTAATATCCTCCCACCTCAACCTGACAGTGACAAGGCTTCTCAGATCACATCTCTATAGATTCCTCTACAGTACTCGTCTAATAGCCTCCACCTCAACCTGACAGTGACAAGGCTATCTTCAGATCACATCTCTAATAGATTCCTCTACAGGTACTCGTCTAATATCCTCCACCTCAACCTGACAGTGACAAGGCTTCTTCAGATCATATCTCTAATAAGATTCCTCTACAGTACTCGTCTAATATCCTCCACCTCAACCTGACAGTGACAAGGCTTGCTCAGATCATATCTCTAATAATTCCTCTACAGTACTGCCGTCTAATATCCTCCACCTCAACCTGACAGTGACAAGGCTTCTCAGATCACATCTCTAATAGATTCCTCTACAGTACTCGTCTAATATCCTCCACCTCAACCTGACAGTGACAAGGCTTCTCAGATCATATCTCTAATAGATTCCTCTACAGTACTCGTCTAATATCCTCCACCTCAACCTGACAGTGACAAGGCTTCTCAGATCACATCTCTAATAGATTCCCTCTACAGTACTCGTCTAATATCCTCCACCTCAACCTGACAGTGACAAGGCTTCTCAGATCACATCTCTAATAGATTCCTCTACAGTACTCGTCTAATATCCTCCACCTCAACCTGACAGTGACAAGCTTCTCAGATCACATCTCTAATAGATTCCTCTACAGTACTCGTCTAATATCCTCCACCTCAACCTGACAGTGACAAGGCTTCTCAGATCACATCTCTAATAGATTCCTCTACAGTACTCGTCTAATATCCTCCACCTCAACCTGACAGTGACAAGGCTTCTCAGATCACATCTCTAATAGATTCCTCTACAGTACTCGTCTAATATCCTCCACCTCAACCTGACAGTGACAAGGCTTCTCAGATCACATCTCTAATAGATTCCTCTACAGTACTCGTCTAATATCCTCCACCTCAACCTGACAGTGACAAGGCTTCTCAGATCACATCTCTAATAGATTCCTCTACAGTACTCGTCTAATATCCTCCACCTCAACCTGCCAGTGACAAGGCTTCTCAGATCATATCTCTAATAGATTCCTCTACAGTACTCGTCTAATATCCTCCACCTCAACCTGACAGTGACAAGGCTTCTCAGATCACATCTCTAATAGATTCCTCTACAGTACTCGTCTAATATCCTCCATCTCAACCTGACAGTGACAAGGCTTCTCAGATCATATCTCTAATAGATTCCTCTACAGTACTCGTCTAATATCCTCCACCTCAACCTGACAGTGACAAGGCTTCTCATATCACATCTCTAATAGATTCCTCTACAGTACTTGTCTAATATCCTCCACCTCAACCTGACAGTGACAAGGCTTCTCAGATCACATCTCTAATAGATTCCTCTACAGTACTCGTCTAATATCCTCCACCTCAACCTGCCAGTGACAAGGCTTCTCAGATCATATCTCTAATAGATTCCTCTACAGTACTCGTCTAATATCCTCCACCTCAACCTGACAGTGACAAGGCTTCTCAGATCACATCTCTAATAGATTCCTCTACAGTACTCGTCTAATATCCTCCACCTCAACCTGACAGTGACAAGGCTTCTCAGATCACATCTCTAATAGATTCCTCTACAGTACTCGTCTAATATCCTCCACCTCAACCTGACAGTGACAAGGCTTCTCAGATCACATCTCTAATAGATTCCTCTACAGTACTCGTCTAATATCCTCCACCTCAACCTGACAGTGACAAGGCTTCTCAGATCACATCTCTAATAGATTCCTCTACAGTACTCGTCTAATATCCTCCACCTCAACCTGACAGTGACAAGGCTTCTCAGATCACATCTCTAATAGATTCCTCTACAGTACTCGTCTAATATCCTCCACCTCAACCTGACAGTGACAAGGCTTCTCAGATAATATCTCTAATAGATTCCTCTACAGTACTCGTCTAATATCCTCCACCTCAACCTGACAGTGACAAGGCTTCTCAGATAATATCTCTAATAGATTCCTCTACAGTACTCGTCTAATATCCTCCACCTCAACCTGACAGTGACAAGGCTTCTCAGATAATATCTCTAATAGATCACACCCAAGCGTACTCCATACATGTGCTACTATTTCTCATGCACTGGACTGATATTTGCTTGTGGATTAACTTTCCCCATTACAAGTGTCCCTCGCCATCAGGCGAACCCACTCCGACTTCAGAGATATCGGGTTGGTAATGTGCAGGTAAAATTCTACTAAATATCATAATGGGAAGACTTCGTAAGAAAATGAAAGAAGAAATTAACGTGGTTCAAGCTGGATTTAGACAAGGAAGAGGAGCAAGAGATCACATACTCAACATGCGTTTAATAATAAAGATGTGCAGAGAATTTAATATAATCTTATTCTCCTGTTTTGTGGATTATTCAAATGCATTTGACTGTATTTTATTAAGCTGCATGTCCTTCACAGGACGTAGCAGTCAACACAGCATTTTCGCTGTTCGTGATTCCTGGGCAAATGTTACGTTCAGTAGTTTGACATTGCTTTCTGAACGACCGGCTCCTATACCTTTTTCTAAAGAACCAGCACTGCTGTGTTTCGAACCCGGGTATACGGGCTCACAAACCTCGTTCGCAAGCCCTTAGCTACAGAGACCGATTTGACTGTATACAACATCATACAATTTGGAAAATTATGAGGAATATGGGCTTTCCATCACATGTAATACAACTTATAAAAATGATCCATCTAGACCAGAGGTTCCCAAACCACGGCCCGCGGGCCACATGTGGCCCGCCAGCTGTAAGAAAGTGGCACGCGAGGTCGCAGCTCAGGTTGTAGTTTTTGTTAGAGCAAAATACGATAATTTTGAAATCATTGAAGAACTTCTAGAACTTGAATCAATGCATGCAACTACCAAAGGGACTGATCTGTTTGAAACTCTGAAGTTGTGTGTAGAGAAAAACAACGTAGAATGGACCAAATTGGACAGTGCATGCACCGACGGTGCACCAGATTTGACGTGTAAAAATCTGGATGTCTAGCATTATTGGAACAGTTTCTTGGCAGCACTATATTACAATATCATTGTATCATTCACCAAGAAGCTCTGTGTGGAACTAGAAACATATCATGGATGTTGTTCTGAGATGTGTGAACAAAATTCGAAGTAAGGCGCTGAACAGGCGTTAGTTAAGATAGTTTCTATCAGACCTGAACGGGGAACACGGCGAGCTACTGTTACATTGTGATGTCCGATGGCTATCTAAAGGGAAAGTTCTGTCACGTTTCTGGGAACTTAAAAATAGTTTCTATCTGTTTCTGTCTAAAAAAAATTCATTGGCTACAGAACGGGAATGTCTGCTGAACGATATGACTGGCTTATTGACCTGGCATTTTTGGTGGACATCACGTCTCATTTAAACTCTTTAAATGAGAGGATCCAGGGAAAAAAAACTATTTATAAATTTGTGCGATGATATTTCTTCATTTAAAATGAGACTACGACTGTTTATCGGACAGCTGACTGAAGGGACTTTAGGGGTGTTTCCAACTTGTGGTGTAAAAGAAATTTGACTTGTTACAGTACAAAGTAAAAGTTGAAAGTCTTCTGGATATTGTTCAGTCGAGATTTCAAGAGTTCACAATAGAGGAGGATAATGTTGCCCTCTTCATAAATCCGTTCGTATTTCCTATAGCCAAGCTCTGACAATTACAGCAAAACCTTCAGCACGAAGTAATTGATTTGAAATGCAATTCTCCACTGAGATGTAAATTTCTGAAGCTGCCTGCTTCACCTTCAGCTGATCAAATGACTTCATTCTGGTGACTATTGCCTGTCGAACAATTTGAACACTTGCGTTCATTCGCTCAGAGATACATTTGTCGTTCTGTTTCGACTTACAGATGCGAGCTGTCATTTTTACCAATGACAGTTATAAAAAAAAACAAAAAACAAAACAAGCAGCGTTCCAGACTCACCGACAGTAACCTAGCTGCGCTTGTGGCTTTGGGAACGACAGATTTGTGCCCAGACATTGATAAACTGACATCTGAACTTAAGCAACTGGTTATGAAGAACAGTTACAGTTGTAAATTAATTACATTAATAGTGGTTTTCGAAACTGATTAAACATTTATTTTTAAATTAAATTTTGATTGTAAACTAAAGAATTACCGCATTGTAGTACTGACACTGACTGCCTTTAAAGTTTTAGAATTTTGTTGACCAAAGTTAAGAAAGGTAAGAATGATATTGCACGACTTTTATAATTTTATAACGTTGTGGCCCGCTTAACTACCGAAAATAGTAGATATGGCCCTCTACTTGAAAAGCTTGGGAACCACTGATCTAGACCAATAAGCAGCGGTTAGAATAGATGGCGAGACATCAGATTGGTTTGACATCAAGCAAGGAGTCATGTCGGGGCTGTGTTCTGTCCCCCTGTTTGTTTAACCTGTAACGCCGAAAATATAATGTGAAATTTCAGTGATGATGTAAACAGGAGCAATATGATGCCCTAAATATCGATGGTCATGACATACCAGAGATTCGATATGCTGATGATAAAGTATTACTATCCACATCACAGAATGGTATATAAAACCTAATAATCTCAACCCAACTGAATGCTGAAAATCACAACGTATATCTTAACATAGCAAAAACAAAGATAATGCATACAGATAAAACTACTATGGAGAAATAAATATATGGAAACGAGGAAAAATTGGTGGTTGTGAAAATTTTTGAATATCTTGGGTCATTGATTACCAACAATGGTGACGAAATGAAATAAATTAAAAGGCAAATATCTATTGCTCTTCAAAGGCTAAAACAACTGAATAAACTGTGGAGTGGGACAGACAGAACTACAAAAATTAGATTTTTAAGAGCATGCATCTTCCGATTGCAGCGTACGCCTGTGAGACCTGGACACTTACTAAGCAAGGTGAACAGCACGCACATGCATGCCTTTGAATATAAATGTTATAGACGGGTTCTAAGAATATCTTGGATACAGAAAAGAAAAAAAATGCATCCATACTTCAAGAGCTGAATATTGAAGAAGGTTGGCTATAAAAGACGATAAAACAGAAAATTGAAATATTTTGGTCACTTGAAACGTCACGAAAGCTTGGAGAGAACAATAATACAGGGGTATATGCCTGAGAAGAGAGGAAGAGGAAGGCCAAAGAGAAGATGGGTGCAGGATGTGGTGGATGATCTCCAGATGGGTGTATCGGACGCGGGACATCTTTCTTTAGTTCGTGGCGTTTTCCGGGAGGTTGTTATGGGAGCGAGATTCTGCAAAGGACATGCTACTGAATGAATGAATGAATGAATGAATGAATGAATGAATGAATGAATTTGCATCATATTTCTGGCGGTCTGGATGCTCTGGTTCATACTTTATAATAAAATCAGCAAGTAAATAAAGGACCCTGCTTACATATCGTGTGGTTGTATTGCGTCTGTTGTGCCATACCCACGTGTTTAAAATCATTCGGCGCTACAGAGGAGAAGTGATATGTAGCTTACCGGGGTTCTGTTTGTGCTTCTTATAAATCACAACTAGATTATTATTTCACAGCTAATATCGGCGTGGTTAAGAGGTTCAACTCACTTAAACGTTCTCTTATAACCGCTGCATAGATGATTCGTTCCCGACGCAGATCAGTTGAACTCAAATGTTGGTATCTCGTCCCTGACTTGGGGACGTCAATTACAAATACCCCAGAAGTCGAAGATGTCGAATGAAACTGATAATAGGGAAAGCTAACACTTACGTAATGTCACGTTTCAAATCAAGGGGGAAAAAAACAGTACCAACATTGTAAAATAGTAAAAAACGTTGCCAGGTTTGTGTAATTTGTTCCGGCTACATGTAAGAAGTACTGTCTCAGGTGATATGATGATTAGCGTACATCATTGGCACCTTGCCTTCTTGACAAACGATGCTTTGTTACATTTTGCTTGGAAAAAACAAAGCATAGTAACTACAACCCATGGTGGGGACCATGGGTGGAGTTATACTTCTAAATAACACAAAGCGTGGGTTGAATTGCAGAGACCATGTGTTGCCAATGCTGCTTGATCACTTACTTAGCTGATTTGTATCTAATGTTTCATGTCATTGTTAATATTAGTTTTCCATCTTCCAGACCAAGGGATGTGTTATACAATCTTATTCGATAGTTTATGTACGTTCCAGTAACCATCTTTAGGCCTCAGTTAGTTAAAATAATACGCCAATGGGACAGCACGAGTTATGGTAATAACTGAGTTAACAATTATTAACGTAATACACAATGAAAGCTCATGGCTGCAACAGGATATAATATAAAACGAAAAGTACTGAAGTCGAAAAAAAAAAACAACAACCGGGAACTGATTAGAGAAATTATACGTAGATAGTCAAAATTGTTTGTTATGAGAAGAAATAAATTGGAGAACTTGGTGACAACTGGCAAGATTGAGGGGAAAAGAACAAGTGAAAGGAGAGAAGTAAATACCTGGATGGCTTGACAGCGTGGTACGGTTGAGACAAGAACACTGAGCTGATCCATGACTCTAGTGATCGTGTAAGATAGCGAAACATGACCACCCATGCGTATCGCCATGGTACATGATGATGATGATGACTAAAGTCGAGAGTGTTAACTTCATTTCACCGGATGTTACCCCCATCTGGCTTAACCAACCAACCAACCAACTGGAAATCAAATAACCATCAAACCAATCAGAAACAGCCAACCAGCAAGAAATAACCAACCAATCTGCAGCCAAGAAACAGACCAACCAACAGCGCAACCAATCAACCGACTAACCAAACGTACCTGTATTCCATAGGCCAGCAGCAGTAGAAGCACATCGCGATCTCCTTCACAATAAACGGTGAGAGAGCAATGCCCGCGTGAGGAAATATATTTTTTGCATGCCAACCGGATACGCTGAAGGGACCGACATAACCTGGTAAGATTGTCACCAAAGATGTCAGTAGGAAAGAATGTCTATAGGAAAAGAACTGGTTTCCTCATCCAATAAAGCCAAAACGGTATCCAGTATATTTGAAGTACCTTCAGTTAAGAGTATTCTATAAAAATGTGTCTGCTTTAATTTTGACGTCACGGAACGAGCTGAGCCATGTACACTACAGACAAATGCAATAAAGACGAACTTCTTACAACAACACTTTAAAACATTAGTCGATTGCTTATTTTGGGGGTAACGGATGCGATAACGTAATCGCTAGGAGGTTCCGATGATAATAATAGTCGTTAGGCAAAGGGTCACCCCCATAATGCTCCGTTCCTGTGCCTGTGAATATCACACAAAATACTTCTCACTGCTCAATGTGAAGAGTGGAACAAACATCAGTACCGACAAATCAACCGCACACACAGGCAAATACATTCATAAGGCCACTGCCAGAATGCCAACACAACAGTCCGCAAGGAAAATTACAGATCATCGTCTATGGAAGCGCCCGTCACTAGAAAATCAGCAGGTTCACCCACAATACTGCATAATGCAAAAACTATTTAGTTCAGCAACCGGCCGACGCCATTTTATGGACTTGCAGTTGACAATACACAACCGCGGACAGGTGTAAAAGCACTCCACATGAAATCCACAGCTCACACTGTCGCCCCAAGCATTTAACTCAGTAGCTGGGTACGCAACCATGTACTACCAGTCCAACATGAGGAAAATACGTAAGCAAGCGGTAACCAGAAGCAAAAACACCCAAGAGACCCTAATAGCTCAACCGCCTATCCGCCATATGGACCCGAAACCCTGATAATTATAATGAACGCGGTCTGACATGAGTTCGACGCTTGCGTGAGTCGTTCGTTAAGTGAGATAACTCTGGCCACCTATTCCTCCGTGCATTCAGGCTACAAAATAAGATTGTCGTATCACTTAAGACTCAAAGAAGATTCCTGTATTTGGACATTAAACCAAATATTTAGGGTCGTTAATCTGTGTATTCATTCCGGTGGTCTTCATATAAGCTGTATGAATATCTGTTTGTTGTTTTTATGCTGACGAACGCTTTAGCCGCAACGTCCACTATGTCACTTGTGAATGTGATTTTGTAAATCTAACAAATTCCATTTCTCGTTGTCATAGATTTACTCACTGTTAAACATCTAGCTGACGGGGTCTTTCCTTGACTGTTTTATTTCACTGTGTGGTTATTTCGGCCCCAGACATGAAAGAACGTGAAGATGTCCTTATCACGAAATAACAGATGCGCTCTTATTTCGTTGCATGGTTATTTCAGTGGTTATTATTATTGCAATCCCAAAGAATTTAGAAGCCTTGGGATGTGATCAACATCGAAGCAATTAGTATAATGAGTCACATCGCGAAGATTTTGCTAAGAATTATCGTGCTCAGAGTTAGGAAGAAAATACAACCTGAAACAGGAGAAGAACAATGTGGGTTTGTAGAAGACAACGGTACAGTAAATGATGTGTATGTACTGAGAACAGTAATTGTATGTTCTATAGAAGTAAAAAAAAGATCTACACCTTTGCTTTCTTGACCACACAAAGGCCTTTTGATAAAAGTGAGACATATCGACATGATAAGGATGCTTAAAGATCTACAAATTGATGGAAAAGCCCTTAGACTTGTAAAAAAATATATTGGAAACAACAAGCTGCAGTAAGAATTGATAATGAAGTAGGTCAATATCAGCCTATTAAGAGAGGTGCTAGACAGGGATGTGTAATGTCTCCAGATCTTTTTTTCTTTTTTCTCTGTACAGTGAAAATATTTTCAGAAATATAGAAGATATGGAAGACATCAACATTGTGCATCCAAAATATTAGATATGCAGATGATACAGGCTTCATTGCAGACAATGAACAGGACCTGCAACATTTAGTAGATGCGCTTGTTGCACACAGTGAACAACTAGGGTTAGAATTGAATTGTAAGAAGACACAGATCGTCACTGGGAAGAAGGAAATACCACAATGTACTAAGGGAAGTAAGTCACAAATGGCTGTAGAAAAATAACTAAATATGATAACAACTTGAAACCAGTTTATTTTTATTCATACATTGTCCCTTTATTTCTCAACATAATTTCCACTACCATTGATGCACTTATCCCATCGTTTTATCAGTCCTCCCAAACCGGCTGCATAGACCTGCGTGCTGTGTTTTCTAACCCACGTTTTCACTTCACATTCAACTTCAGAGTCATTTGCGAAATGTCTCCCGCCAAGGTGGGTTTTCAGTGGACCAAAAAGGTGGAAATCTCTGGGGGCTAAGTCAGGGCTGTAAGGTGGATGTTCCAGAACTTCCCACCTTAGTTGGTTAATTTTCTCCTGAGTTAATCGAGCCGTATGTGGTCTGGCATTGTCATGAAGAAGCAACACTCCTCTAGTCAGCAGTCTTGGACGTTTTCTTCGAATTTTATCATGAAGCATCGATAGAACTTCACGGTACGATTCAGAATTCACATTGTCACCTTTCTTCTTGAAATTGGTTGAAAGCACTCCTTGACGATCCCAAACACTGTCAGCATAATCGTCCCTGCTGATGGCGTAACCTTTAATTTTTGGACACAAGGGTAAGAAGGGTGTTTCCATTGCATTGAAGCACGCTTTGATTCGGGCTGGTAGTGATACACCCATGATTCTTCTTCAGTAACAATAATGTTCAGCATGTCTTCTCCTTCATCGTCGTATCGACAGAGATGATGCACGGACAGGCCAAATCGGTTCATTTTGTGTTCCTCCTTCAATCGTCTGGGTACCCACCTTGAGCCCTCTTTCTTAAATTTCAATCGATCATGCATTATGCTGTATTATGAACCATGTGAGCACCCTATTGCAGATGCTACAGAGTCTATCGTTACTCGCCTGTCACCTCTAATCATCTCCTCCACCCGCTGCACGGATGCTTCTGTTGCAATCTCAACAGGACAACCAGATCAGATTGAGGAATATTTTCTACCCAGCTATGCACCGCTTTACGGGACAAACATTTTTCAGCATAAACAGGAAGGATTTGCTTATAAATGTCCTTTGCAGGCAGTCCTTTTGCCCAAACAAACAAACAAACAAACAAACAAAACAAACAAAAAACGCACAACAGCACGTTGCTCTTTGGTTGTACACTCCGTAAGTACAGTCGCCATTTTGTTTATGCGCTGCGCATGCGCATGATACATCTAGCGCCACCTGACGAATGGGAATATAAAGTTCGATGTTGCTGTCACCTAATGACTCCTGTAGAAAACACCAACTTGTCATACCACAGAACTGTGCTACTACTTATTGACTCGCCCTCGTAATATACATGTAAATGGGCATATTCTTAAACAAGTGAATAGGTACAGTTATCTCGGAACAGTCATAACATCTGATGGGAGATGCCTTGAATAAATTAGAACAAGAATTGCCATTGCGAAAATAACCTGTTGCAAGATGAAAAGCATACTGACCAATATTAATCAACCAATCATGTGCCATGCCGGAAAGCGTGGGCGGTCATGACTCGCCATTTCACTCGATCACCAGAGTCGTGGATCAGCTCAGTGTTCCTGTCTCGTCCATGCCATATGGCCAAGCTATCCATGTATTTATTTTTCTCTCGGTCTTCCTCTTGGTCTGTTCACTTCGATCTTGCCAGTTGTCACTAAGTTCTCCAATACATTTCTTCTCATAACATGTCCAAATAATTTTGACTGTCTACGTCTAATTTCTCTAATCAATTTACGATTTTCATTTGTCTCCTGTAGTACTTGGTCATTAGTTTTTCTGTCTGTCCATGGTATTCTTTGCATTTTCCTCAGAAACCATATTTCTGCAGCCATCAGATGTTTTTCAGCTTGACTGCTCATTGTCAAGTTTCACACCCATATAAAAGAACAGGCTCTATGTATCCCCTCAAAACTCTTTTTCTCGTTTCAATAAAGGAAATGACCAATAAAAATATATCAATTGACACTAGAAAAAGTGTGTTGACGTGCTACATAGAACTTGTACTTTTGTATGTGTAGCATAACGCTAACCACCATTATTCATTTACCAACACCTGCCGCAAAAAGAGGAAACAACATCAAAAGAAATTGACTTCACAACCGCAAACGGAGACTAGGACTTAAAACTTAACATCGAAACTGGAACTGCATAAGTGACAGATGACGTGGATTCTTAGAAAGATTTCATCAGACGAAGCTCGGAAGACCATTGGACGAAACAGACACGTGACACGGCTTTCGCGCCAACGCCGGTATAGATTATGATAAGCAGCGCACTCTTGCGAAAACATGCCTGGCGAATAGACGTCAGAAATTGTGTGACCAAATTTTCAAATAGAGGAGGCAGAATGTCTGGATCCCAGGTAAGCTTGTTCGTCCCGAGATTAGACTAAGAACCCGATGTATCAAGTATCAAGTAATGGTAACCCGTGTTTGTAATGTCAATTGAAATGTATTATTATTAATTAAAACCTCTGAAATGTAAAAATGCTCGACTGTAGATTCTAACGACGCAGAGCCGTTCCCGGGCAAAATGACTCTCTAATATTCTCTTAGATGAAACTGCAATCTCTGATATTCTTAGAGATAATTATTAACTTTAAGAAGTGCATTATACTACTACATTCTATTCTAAACAACTGTGAGAAGTGATGATTCGAAAGCAATCTTGTGCCTTTCACCAGAAACACTGATAAAAGATGCTATCACTATCTACAGCTGAAATGACAGTTCGTGTACTAGAATAAGTGCCTTGTTCTAAAACAGACTTATCTATGCCTATTTACAATCTAGAAAGCTGAAAGAGAAATCAATCTTTCCTTTCTCCTTCATCTATTGAATCAATAGGGTTTGATGGAACTAATATTTATATTTATGTCAAATTTAATTAGATAAGGGCACACATGAATTGCTTTACATGAGAAAGTTGTGCTTCGCGGAACACCATCACACGAAGTGGACTTAATTCATTACTCAACATAACTTAAAACCCAACACCACTCAACACCACACAACCCAACACTCAACATCACAATAACAATAGATAATGGGAGGGAGTTATTAGACACAAGAAGAAGAAGACGTTAATTGGGAAAACACAGAGAATTATTTATACACGCGATAAACACCACTGAGTGGAAGAAATGTTATAAATGTATGTCATTTATTTACCTGCATCTTGACATATTCTCACTCTTGTCATTGTCTTACTGTACACGTTCACTGACCCCAGGTCAAATGAGAACTTACATACAGCAGGAACAAGTTGATACAAGGCGTACACAGTGTGATAAACTCTGACCACCCCAAATTAACCCAACACTAGCTTAGAGAAAAAAAGAGAGGGGAGGGGAACTAGTTCCTACTTCAGGAATTTAGATTTCTTCTGACCTACTTTTAGAATATTGTATTGGTAGGAATGTACATATTTATGTGAATATTCATCAGTGATCTTGGTGGCTACATACCAACAACCACCCAACACATCAGCAAACTAACCACCTAAATCAGACCTGAGAGAGGGAAGCCGAGAGAAAGAGATGAACCACAAGTGAGATGGAGGATGACTTGGCCATGAGCAGAGTATGGGGAGGCCTTCAGAGGAGCTATACGGGCATACCTGAAGTGGATCCATCAGTCAATGGACCCTGGCTTACCTAATATTCCAGTCACCAGGTTACATTTTTCCTTGGTACACACCACACCCAATTTCAGGAAACTGATAGTTAATTGTTGATTCATCACCATCACACTTAATATGTGCAACATCAAAATGTTTACTATGTTTCACACTTGTTGACATCTCATATATTGATGCTTGATTGATTGTCTGGGACAATGGTCCAATGTGCAACTTTTCTAATATTTTGTGCAAATCACAAATTGAGATGTATGTACTGACCAGAAGGCTCAGGCCCAGTCAATAAATGATTAACATGAATTGACCTTCTGTTAATTTATCAGTTCAAACCTATCTGTGAGTCAACAACCTCTTTGTACATCATGTTGTCAGAATCTAATGTGATTGATTATGTGTTTGATTGTTTAAAAATAAATTAACTCATAATGACTTACTAAAATGGGGGAGAGAAGACTCTAGATCTATCAACTGCTCAATATCCATGATTTGTTCATCTAAATCAGGCTGAGAAAATTCTCCAGACTTTCCTCAGATTTTATAACCAATAAGAGGGGGCTCCAGAGCTAAAGAATCCTTGGAGAAGGGGCAGATTCCCAGTTAGTAATTACCATTCTCACCAGGGCCATAATCTATATCTCCTAGACATACTTAATAGAACGAGGCCTGCAGATAACTCAAGGTTCATATTCTGGGGTTATTGAAGATAGAAGAGGATGGGGGTCTACTTCTTTTGTTAGAGATGGGGCATGCACTACAGTGATCTCCCACTCCCTTCAAAAATATATGACATATTGTCGGCTACGTCCTGGATGGTTCCCATAAATAAATTAAACAATTAAATAATACATTGTGTAATTAAAAAGTTACATAAAACAATCACAATTATCTTTAGATTTTGAACATTGTCATTTTCTTATATTGATTGACAGCCACATGATATGAATGACATTAACAGATAAATAAGAGTAGGTGACTGATCATTCCTCCTGAAGAAGGGGGCCATGTTCAAATAGGCTTATACTTCAGAAAGAGGTGCTCCAGGAGAAATATATAGTGTGTATCTACTCTACCAACACTACTTCTCTTCCAGAGAAGGTGTTCTTTTCCTGTGGAGTCTGAGCTTAACAGCATTTCATCAACCACCGGAAAATCTTATCCGTTGGGAAAACTCTGTCTAATTTCAGATTCTTTTCTTTACTAGGAATTAAATCTGGTTACTTCAGTGCCTGCTGCCTTTGGCTTTTCCAGCATTGACAGACAGACATAACATAGGGTGTTTTTAATATTGCACATGCTCTGTTGTATATTTGCAGATCAGGGACTGACAAGCTTAGGATCAGACTAACTGCAATTATATTATTTTGACAGAACAAAGCAATAAATTATAGGCATGGCGGAAACTGCAAAGTTTAGAGCCCAAATAACAGAAACCGGTAGGGAATGCGGGTTAGATGGCCCTGAGCTAGCTAACTATGTTTCAGATGCATTCGACAAAAGAGAAAGACTGCAAGCGGAATTGGCTCTCAAAGAAAAACAGCTTCAGGCTGAATTGGCTGAGAGGGAAAAACAGCTTCAGGCTGAATTGGCTGAGAGGGAAAAACGACTTCAGGCAGAATTAGAGGAGAAAGAGAAACGATTTCAGGCAGAATTGGAGGAGAAAGAGAAACGACTACAGGCTGAAATGGAAGATAAGGAGAGAGAGCGTCAACACCAACTGGAGTTGAAGACAATGGAGACTGAAGTGGAGATCCGGAGAATAGAGAAAGGGAGTGGTCCTACACCCTCAACCTCATCAGGATCGCCAGTGACAGAACCACCTCCTCACGTCTCTCACCTTAATTCAGGAGATATGTCATTTCCTCTGGAACCCTTTAATGAACAGACTGACCACATCGAAGGATTTTCATCACGCTTCGAGGCAATGGCTGTCAGCTGTGGGCTTGAAGAAAGTAGATGGGCGACGAAGTTAGCGCAGGCCTTAAGATCCACGGCGTATGATGTGTTCTCAAGACTCACTAGAGAGGAACAACAGAACTACACAACACTTAAGACGGCACTCTTGAGCCGATTCGAAGTGGACGCCGAATCTTATAAACTCAGGTTCAAAACCGCAAGGAAGGAACCGGGTGAGAGTTACGCGCAACTAGTCGAAAGACTGAAGTCATACATACAAAGATGGACTTGCTTGGGAGGATTTGAGGAAAGTTTTGAAGGACTCCGTGAAATGATCATCATTGATCAGATCAAGGGGAAAATGCAGAACGAAATGAAGGCATTCTTAACCCAAAACGAGGCGGACCGCCTAGAAACTATAATCATCCTGGCAGAGAGATTTGAGAAATCTCAGAAGGAGATGGGAGGAAAGGGACGTTCGAACAACACCCCCTCTCAAAACAAAACTCCACAGCCAAAAGAGGGTGAAAACACTGTAGCCACCGGGAAAAAGGGGAAATCCCAGAAAAACACTCAAAACTCAGTCCAAACAGCGCCGAAGGAGGACAAACCATTCTGTACCCATTGCAAAATTAGAGGTCACACATTTCAGAATTGCAGGAAGAAGCCACCTCCACACACAGCGGCATGTTTGGCCAACCGAAAAGAGAGAAAAGTGAGCACTGGTGAAACGTCCAAACAGACACCTCATCAAGACACATCATCTCGTATTCCGGTTGTGGAATCCATCTTGCTAAATGGATTCAAAACGACCTGTCTATATGATACTGGATTATCGTATGACTGTGTTGTTTCATCATCCTTAGTTCACCCTGAACAGGTGACAGAGGAAATAGTGGAATTACAGGGACCACTGAAGAGTTCAACAAATATGTCTCTTCCAGTGGCAAAAGTGAACATAGCCTCGCGGTATGTCACTGGGACAATCAAGGCAGCAGTCCTTGGACGATCCGATATATCCTGTAATCCTCGGCCGTAGATTTATCGTTCTAGGAGAACCTGTTCAACCTGTGGCGATGGCGACCATGACCACTCGATCCCAGGCAACAAAAACTCCAGAAACAACTACGCCAATCCCTCGAACGGAGGAACTGAAGAGGGCACAAGAAGCCGACAGCACCTTGGATCTCTGCTTCAGAAAACTGCCAAAATCACATTTACCTCTACGTAAAGGTGATCTGTTCATGAAGTCAGCACTTCTTTACAGAAAAGCAGGACGAGCTGGACAAGAGTTTAATCAACTTGTTGTACCAACTGAATACAGGACTCAGATCTTAGAGATGGGTCATAGTCTACCATTCAGTGGGCACATGGGTATCAACGCTACTACACAGCGGATTACCACTCACTACTTTTGGCCAGGGATGAATTCAGACATACAACGGTTTGTAAAATCATGCCCATAGTGTCAGAAAGTATCACCAAAACACCGGACACCACCGGCAATGTTGGGTGAATCGCCAATCACTGGAATTCCATTTGAGAAAGTGGCTGTAGACATAATTGGACCTCTCTCAGCAACGAAGAGGCGAAACCGATTCATATTAACGCTTGTGGACACAACAACCATGTGGGCCGAAGCAGTTCCTATGCCCAGCTGTGACTCCAAACACGTCGCTGATGCATTATTAGGAATATTCACACGTCTAGGATTCCCACAAAGGATCTTGACGGACAACGGTTCACAGTTTCGTGGTTAGCTCATGGAAGAGACCTTCAGACTTTTTCATGCACGCCATATCTTCAGTTCACCATATCACCCTCAGTCAAATGGACTTGTGGAAAGGTGGAACGGGACATTGATTAGTATCCTGCGCAAAATTGCCCAGGAGAAGACAGAGGATTGGGACTTGTATTTACCCGCAGCTTTATTCGCTTACAGGGAGGTACCCCATCACTCAACAGGTTTTGCTCCAGCCACACTGTTGTTTGGACGACCGATCAAGGGACCACTGGAGGCGTTACTTCGAACGTGGACTGATAATACTACAGATGATACAGTCGTGACTGCATCTACATATGTTGCCGAGTTGAAAAATCGTTTACAACACAGTTGGAAACAAGCGAATGTCAATCTACGTCAAGCCAGACGAAGAATTGCTCGTAACTTCAACCGCAAGGCAAAGGATAGAGAGTTAGAGGTAGGAGAGAAGGTGATGTTGCTGCTTCCAACCAGTCAGAATAAGCTGCAAATAGGATGGAGAGGACCTTATGTAGTGACGGAGAAGATCTCACGTACCAACTACAGAATTTCAGTCAAAGGTAAGATGAAAGTATTTCACATAAACCTCTTGAAGAAATATCATGAAAGACCCTCAACCAACGAACCATGAGTGTGGCTACTGAAGTCGAAGAAGGATCAACAATGGGAGTCGAGTGCCAACTGCAAGCCAAAGAGACATTTAAGGATGTGGAAATTAATCCCAACTTAACAAAGGATCAGCAAAAGCAGATTAGGGAACTTATGGCAAAATATGCAGAAGTACTTACTGATAAGCCAGGAAGAACTGATTTGGAGGAATTTGACATGAAGTTAAATGACACAGTGCCTGTGCGAGTCAAGACTTACCCAGTTCCTTATGCAAAGCAAAAGACTTTAGAGGAAGAAATACAACAGCTGCTCACCGCAGGAATAATCTCACCATCTGAATCACCTTACAGTGCTAGCGTCGTCTTATTGAGAAAGCCAAGTGGAGAACATAGATTGTGCATCGATTATCGACAGCTCAATGCTATAACTGAATTCCAAGCAGAACCTCTGCCTGATCAGAATAAACTCTTCACAGCACTCAACCGAGCTAAGTACTTTACTAGGATTGATCTCAGTAAGGGATATTAGAAGGCTCAGGCCCAGTCAATAAATGATTAACATGAATTGACCTTCTGTTAATTTATCAGTTCAAACCTATCTGTGAGTCAACAACTTCTTTGTACATCATGTTGTCAGAATCTAATGTGATTGATTATGTGTTTGATTGTTTAAAAATAAATTAACTCATAATGACTTACTAAAATGGGGGAGAGAAGACTCTAGATCTATCAACTGCTCAATATCCATGATTTCTTCATCTAAATCAGGCTGAGAAAATTCTCCAGACTTTCCTCAGATTTGATAACCAATAAGAGGGGGCTCCAGAGCTAAAGAATCCTTGGAGAAGGGGCAGATTCCCAGTTAGTAATTACCATTCTCACCAGGGCCATAATCTATATCTCCTAGACATACTTAATAGAACGAGGCCTGCAGATAACTCAAGGTTCATATTCTGGGGTTATTGAAGATAGAAGAGGATGGGGCTCTACTTCTTTTGTTAGAGATGGGGCATGCACTACAGTGATCTCCCACTCCCTTCAAAAATATATGACAGTATGGATGTAATGCATGGACAATGAGTAGACAAGCTGAAAAACATTTGATGGCTATAGAAATGTGGTTTCTGAGGAGAATGCAAAGAATGCCATGGACAGACAAAAAAAAAACCAATAAACAAGTCCTTCAAGAAACAAATGAAGATCGTAAACTGATTAGAGGCATTAGACGTAGACAGTCATAATTTTTTGGGCATGTTATGAGAAGAAATGAATTGGAGAACTTGGTGACAACTGGCAAGATCGAAGAGAACAGACCAAGGGGAAGAACGAGAAGTAAATACCTGGATGTCTTGGCCACGTGGCATGGTTGAGACAGAAACACGGAGCTGATCCACGACTCTGGTGATCGAGTGAGATGGCAAAACATTGCCGCCCACGCTTATCGCATGGACATGATGGATGGATGGTTATTTCGACCATAGACTTGGAAGGTCATCAAGATATTCTTATTGTGAAAGATTGGATACACTCTTATTTCGTTGTATGGTTATTTAGATCACAGACATGGAAAGTCATCAAGATTTTCTTATTGCAAAAAGAACTTAAGCGATCTTATTTCGTTGCATGGTTATTTAGATCACAGACATGGAAAGTCATCAAGATTTTCTTATTGCAAAAGAACTTAAGCGCTCTTAATTCGTTGCATGGTTATTTAGATCACAGACATGGAATGTCATCAAGATTTTCTTATTGCGAAAGATCTGATATGCTCTTATTTATTTCATGACTTTCCATACAGGACGAGGTCGCGCCTAAAGAGCATCCATTTACGCTGTTAATATGATATCCCGTGAACTGACGAATCAGGGTGCTGTAGGCATCGAGATATAAGGTAGTCTTACATATTATATAAAAACTATACTGCTATATGTCCATGAAACTTGGGCAATAAGTGGAAAAGCCAAAAATATCAAATGGCAGTGGGAAAGTGATTTCTGAAGCAAATGGAAATAATGCTTTGGGCGTAAAGAAAATCAAATGAGAAAGTTCTACAAGAAATAGACGAAAATCGTAAACTGATTAGAGAAATTAAAAGTTGACAGTCATGAGAAATGAACTAACAAATATCTTAGTGACAACTGGCACAAATGATGACAAAATAGCACTTTGTAGACAATTAATTAAATACCTGGACGGCTTGGTCACATTGCATGGTGGTGACGAGAACACAGACCTGATCCAAGATCGTGTGTGACGGCGAATCATGACTTGCCCCGCTTATCAGCATGGTACGTGATGGTGATTATTATAATGAGTTTTTTTCTTTCGATCACGTGGGCATGAGAGAACGCGAAGCGTGCAGGAGTATGAATGAAGAAACACTGGGTTATGAATTATCGAACATCGGGTTATGAATGAAGGAACATCGGGTTATGAATGAAGGAACATCGGGTTATGAATGAGGGAACGCCGGATTATGAATGAAGTAATGGCGGAATATGAGCGAAGGAACTGGGTTATGAATGAAGGAACACCCTGGCCTAAAGTGACCGCGCACACCAGCTGGCTCTTTGTAGAACAACATGTAGGACTTTTGTCATAAGTTCACATCGTGAACAACGAACAAACAGCTTATTGTTGATCAATGGATTATATGAGGCTCAACGCATTATACCTGTGTCAAACGTCTCTAGAAAGAATACAACAGTTTGAGTTAACTGTTAGCCCGACAAAGGTAGAAGTAGCGTACAAGGAAGTTACGGGGGGTCTTCAAATGAAAACCTTATTTTTTTTTTCAGTGAATATATTCTGAAAAAGTTTTAAAAAAAATGTATCATTTTTCGATATAGTCACCACTGCGTTCAATGCAAGTCCACCAACACCAATAAAGAGCTTAGATTCCCGTAGAAAACAATTCTCTTTGTCGCGTGTGCAACTACTCATGAACCACCTTCTTTTTCACAGAAGTCACGCTATTTTTAAACTTCCTACACCACTCACACACTTGCTGGACTGAGAGGCATGCATCACCATACTGGACTTCATTCGCCGTTGAATTTCTATAGATTTCACACCTACACTAATAAAAAAAAAGTGATAACAGAACTCTGCTCGTCTTTGGTGAGTATCAAAAGTGGGACAGCCATCTTTAAACTGTCCTTATGACGCCATGGTCGTTGGCACCGTGATGTATTGTATTGGACACTTTTGACACCCTTAAGAACAATATTGACAGGTTACAAGACAATGGCATGGTTATTGTAATTTCTATCACACATTTACGGATGTCATTTAATGCTCCCTCGTACACTTTTAAAGCATGTCTTCGGAGATGGTATTCTTAATTGATTCAATGCTTTACAAACAGTAGGTTTGGACCAAACATGGTGCACAATTAACTGTATTATAATGTAAGTTTTCGTTCACTAAGCATTGCAATTGAGGATGATACCACGATACAAAACAAATAACACGATGACCCTAGTACGGCGATATATCATCCTTCTGTCCAAATGGTGGTTCACATTTGGCGATATATTATCGTTCACTTCTACACGGAATCAGTTAAACCAGAAGATACCACCGTGAGTAACATGTTGAATATCCCTATGAAAACCATAAAGAGGGAGCGTACAAAGTGTAGTGGCTAGACGCCCTTCTTTAAGCCTAGTGGTCATGAGTTGGAATCCACATCGGGATGTATATTAAAAGCCCCAAACTGATACAGAGCAAACGTCACGCGACAGTTGTTGTGGTCATTTTCTGGTACACATTCTTCACTGGGTCGAACTGGACATCCTAGCCTATGTAACTGATTAGATGTTGTGGGATGATTAATCGCCTTAAGCGACTTCACGTATCTTCCGTGGGTTTATATACAATAGTCTTACCTAAGCAACCCCTCTTTTATTGTTGTATAAAACAAATTATCTGCTACCATATTAACAACTTCTAAATCATACAGTGAAAACACCCCACTATTTCACATTTCCCGCCATCCATTTCTGTTTGGTCCAAACCTACTTTTTGTTTGGCACTGAGTATGTTAAAATTCGAACTCATGACCACTAGGCCGGAAGGCGAGCGTAAATCGGCATGCCAGTTAACTAATCTGGTAACATTTAGGGTGAAACACGGGGCAATGTGCCTTGTGTTTGAGGTGCAGGAGTTAATTGTGTTTTTGAGGTGTAGGGGTTAATTTTGTATTTGAGGGGCAGGGGTTAAATATGTGGTTGAGGCACATACAGGGGTTAACTGTGAGGTTGCGTTACATAAATGTGTTAATTGTGTGGTTGTGGTACATAAATGGGTTAATTGTGTGGTTGAGGTACTACATGGGTTAATTGTGTGGTTGAGGTGCATACATGGGTTAATTGTGTGGACGCTATGGCATATGCTTAAGTACGCAATTGGTAATCCCGCATATCGCGTTCGAAACACGGCTGTGGGCGATTTTGAAGCAGACCGCCATGCGTTGGTTTCCCTACAATGGTATGAGTGCGGTCCTTCAGCAATGACAAAAAACTGAAAAATAAACTTGCCCAGGAATCACAAACAGCCAAGAAATTCTGGCGTTGACTGCCAAGTCCTGTAATAGATAAACTACTAACTGATTTATTTGGTTGTTTCGGGATTTGAGATTTAAATATTGAGCACAACCTACTACTGGAAACGCTGATCGTATTCTGGTATCAACCTAAGGCCTATCCGCGTCAACGTGGAAGCACTATACTCGAGTTTCGCTCTCGTTTGAGCTCGTCAGTAGTGCATATCCTTGACCGGACCCGGAAACAAACCCCGGATCACTGGCGTGTGAAGCGGGTGTGTAACCACGCGGCACACGCTGGACACAGCCAAATTATCATAACAGAATATTACAACGTCTCCCATCGTAGGCCGTAGCTCAAGATTACTACTAACTGTTTTAAAAATGTCTATGTTGTAACTTCTGTAGTAGGCGCATAGGAGCAGCGGTATCGTACTGACTAGGCTTGCGTCATGGGGTTGAATCCGTACCGAATGTTAAATTTGACATCCGCTTCCAGGTCAACCTAGCCTAAATGGGTCCCGGGATATGTTATGGGAAGAAAAAGCCGTGATGTGATACTCAGAACATCAGTCAAAGAGCGCTAACTGATCTATAGAAGTATGGGTTACGAACATACACCCAATGCCTGTTACGACGTGTACAACGGCCCGGTACTTACCTATAGAATTGACGAGATAAAGAATAAAAATATGGCAGGCAATAAATTGTACAATCTATTGTTTATGATATACATACAGTGCACAGTACTGTCTGTGAAAATTGCATACGACAACAAAGTGTGTGTCAATTTCTGGTCTGTTTCAATTTCTCGTGTGTGTCAATTTCCCAGAAATGTGATATGTGTATGTCAGCTATTTGTCTAAACATTTTAAAATAGGAAAGGAAGTGACGGAACGAACACAGAGAGGGAAAAAGGGGACCAAAATAGTGCGAATCGAGTTCTAATCAGATAAAGTAGTCGATATCACCCATTCATCCACGTGGGTAAACGCTACACGGAAGCGGCCCATTCATTTGATTGGTCGCATGCCGCGCGCTCTGATCCAATGAAAAATTACTTCCTTGTCTAGAGGTAGCGACACCGAGCGTGTATCCAGGTTTGAAGCTATAACATTTAATCAATGCTACATGTGAGAGTTTAGAGGTTAAGGATTAGAGCAGTGTCGGAAAACCGGTCTCGCTGACACGAGAATTTGTCTAATTAAGTTTGCACATACATTTTACACACCTCAGCCTGTGTGTGAATGTTTTGTCTTCTTCTTATTGTTCACTTTTTTTTTTTGCATATCCTATTGACAGGTGTGTCTCTGTGGCTAAGGGCTTGCGAACGCGGTTTGTGAGCCCGTATACCCGGGTTCGAAACACGGCGGTGCTGGTTTTTTCGAAAAAGGTATAGGGGCCGGTCGTTCAGAAAGCAATGGCAAACTACTGAACGTAACACTTGCCTAGTACATCAACAGCAGCTGAAAAAATGCTGGTGTTGACTGCAACGTCCCGTTAGGGATACGCAACACAATTTACAGGACATCGCTGTCAACTGAAGCATTTTAATGCTGTTGTTGATGTCTTGGCAAGTTTACGTTCAGTAGTTTGCCATTGTTTTGTCAACGACTTGCTCCCATACCAACGCGTTAAGATCCAGCTCATCATCATCATCATCATCATCATCATCCATCATCATCATCATCATCATCATCATCATCATTTTTCTTCTTCTTCTTCTTCTTCTTCTTCTTCTTCTTCTTCTTCTTCTTCTTCTTCTTCTTCTTCTTCTTCTTCTTCTTCTTCTTCTTCTTACCCTTCTGCTACCCTTTCTCCTCCACCCATTCGTCATCTCACCCCTTGTTCGCTAATCGAGTGTGTCGTCTATCATTTATGAACAGTATTTGCTTTGTGTCTCTGTACCGCATAAGCAGCGTTATGTGCGTCTTTCCGGCCGACACCTCCGGTTTTGTCCTGGCTTTTATTTAACGGGTTATCATTAGCGACTAGATGGGCCCAACCGTTCAAGAATCCAGTGGTGCCCACTTCATGACCACGAGCAGCATGACAATGGAAGTGATGGCAGTTAACACAGGCTTTCGTGTGGCTAGAATCACAGCATTATACCAACGTGTGTGTAGTAAGTGATTCAATGAGCATGATTCGGAAGGTCGATGCAGGATCTGTGCGTGGACAGTGGACTGATTCGCTGCGGAAGTCCGTTGTCCGTAATGTCACCTTCATCTTCGTCCCATGACATGCGGGGGTCGAGGGAAATGAACGAGCTGATGAACTGGCTGGCTCTACATCTACTGCAGATGGCCAGCCCATGGATCGTGCCGATGTTATTAACATCCATAAAGAGATGTTCGAGAACAGAGGACTTTGACGTCAGTGAATCCACATCGTTGTCCAGGATGAGAGACTTGGGAGTAAAAATTGGCACGGCCAGATACGAGAGGTACATCGGGAAAACGAGGGGCCTCGTCAGCCTACACAGAACTGGCACTATTAGCCACCGGACGCTGATGCATATGCTGGGGGCGGATCTGAGCACCTATGGACCTGTCCGGAGTGCAATGACGATACCCCAACTGATAACTGATAACTAGGCCCATTCTTGTAATACGGCCATGCTATAGTAACAAGTTCAGTTTACAACGATGGGAAGGAGCGTCGGTGAAACGGCTTGGTCGCTATGGCTGACTATGGCTTGAACCTTGTTGGACAAGGGTTCCACATAAACTCTCGTTGTTCGCTATGTGAAGGAATAACAGGCTAACTATTCTTTCAGACACTCAAGATTTCAAAACATGATGTTCACAACACTTCGTCTATCTCTTACTACGGATTTGTTGTTTGTTTGTTTGTTTATGTTTTTTTTCGTGTTAAAAAAAAAAAAAAAAAAAAAGTTGAAAATTGATGGGAAAAACTACCACCGTCTCCGTGGCGAAGTGGTCAAGCCATCTGATTCGGGCTCCGAAGGTTGGGTGTTCGATTCCGGACCTCGTCCTTTGGTTCACGAGTGCCTTTTTTTCTGAGACTCCTCGGGTTCGTCGCTGGAGCTACGGAGTTCATGCTTTGTGCGACGCTTTCGACAGTTGGCTGCGGAAAGAGACTGAGGCCAGTATGGGATAAAATCCCGCTGCAATGAAGTCGACCCTGTCGACATTTAAGCAACTTTAAAGCGACGTTTTGAGTTTGCTACTGCCTTCCATACATTACTACTGCAATCCTTGATAAAAACCTACCATTTGTTTGGTTCAACCCTACTTTTTGATTTGCCTACACCTACTTTTTGTTTGGCATATAATCTGTTAACATGGTAGTAGTATTTCAGTTTCCTAGACACGATGCTGTGAATGATCGTTTTCTTGGATGTTCACATCGACTATAATGCTAACATTTGTCTTCTAATTTGTTCCTAGTATACTCAGAATCTGTCTGTAACATTTCAGTTCACAAGCCACAATTTTCTGCTTGAGTCATTGCGAAACTGTCCATGATCCACATCTATATGACGCCTGTGAAAAGATTATTATTAAATTTAGTTGCATGTCCTTCACAGGACGTAGCAGTAAATCCAATCATTTTGGCTGTTCGTGATTCCTGGGCAAGTTTTACGTTTAGTAAAAGATTACCGTTTTCAAAACTGTTACTTGAGGATCGCATAGCCAGATTGATAAAAGTGCTCGTTATTAAATATCCAGTGCGCTGATGCCGAGGTAGTGGGTTCTGACCGGTGTAGGGGTTGAACCCACTACCTCGGCCAGATGTGCTAAAATTTTGACTTCTCGTCCACGACTCGGGGACGCAAATTACAAGTACCTCTGAAGTTGGAATAGGTTCGGTTTATGGCAATGGACACTGGTAATAGGGAAAGCTAATCCACTCTCAAATTTCATTCCAGCACTAGTGGAAGTAGTGTGCATGGACTAAGCTTGAGTTCAAAATGAGCGAGCGCAAAATATAATTGTTACTTTAACTTGTTTCCTGGAGGTGTAACATAGTTTCTTGATCCTGTTTATTCCCTCACTTCTTGGCCTGACTGCGACCGATTTCCTTTTAACAGGCTCCATTATTATTGTCGATATAGCCAAGATATTAAAAGTTTGTGATATTTTCTATACCTCCATTGTATATATTATTAACCGATTCAGTGCCGAGGATAGTGTATCGCTGAATAAGACCTCCCATTAGGAAAGAAAGAAGATGTATCGTCATTCCAGGGTCAACATGTTGTTTGTGTCTTTTCGTGGCATCATCCGCAATTTTAATGCTCACTGTAAGGACATTTGCATAATGATGTACGCCACGAAGTTTGGTCTTTGACAGCGGCCTCCCAAATGTCGTGATGAATCCCCACAACTTTCAGTGAGATCTTCAGAGTGTCTTTAAAGCGTTTCCTCTGGCCTTCCTATAGGAGTTTATCACTGCGCAGTTCATCGTAAAAAATTCGTTTAGGGAGCCTATGATCTAGGATGCGTGTCAAGTGACCAGCCCAGCTAATCATATTCTTCATTAGTAAGTGTGTGGAACCTGGGCATGGACGCTCTTTCTAAGACTTCAATGTCTGGGATCTTGTCTTGCCATTTAATCTTCAATAGCGCCCTAAAGCAGAATGTGTGGAAGTGGTTTAATTTCCTGTCGTGTCGCTTGTAAACAGTCCAGGTTTTACAAGCATATAGCAGTATGGATAAATTGGATGAAGAATGATTTACTGCAAAATCTAACATCTCCGTAACTTCCAATGTGTGTAGTAAGAGGCTACAATGAAGGGTTGGTGTATGACTGGCTACATCATCGCGTAGATAATTGGAGCTGCATAATCCAAGCAATCACGAAAAAGTCTGCAAATGTCTCGATATGATTTGGTTGAGGGTCTTTGCTCCAATGGGGGAGGAAAGGAGGAAGGGGAGGAAGAGGGAAAAGGGGAGGAGAGGTGTAAGAACAGAAAGGGTGTAGGATGAGGGGGAGAAGAATGAGAATAAGAAAAATAAGATCTCATCCAAGAAGAAGAAGAAGAAGAAGAAGAAGAAGAAGAAGAAGAAGAAGAAGAAGAAGAAGAAGAAGAAGAAGAAGAAGAAGAAGAAGAAGAAGAAGAAATAATAAGACCAAGAACAACAATTAGAAGAAGAAGAGAACGACAATGAAAACGTAGAATAAGAATAGAAAAACGAAGAAGAAGAAGAAGTAGTAGAAGAAGAAGAAGAAGAAGAAGAAGAAGAAGAAGAAGAAGAAGAAGAAGAAGAAGAGGAGGAGGAGGAGGAGGAGGAGGGGGATAGGAAGCAGCAGCAGAAAAAGAAGACCATCAGTATGTGGTGAGGGAAGGGGGAAGCGGAGGAGGAGGAAGAATGATAATAACAGGACAAAGAAGATGTCCTGAAAAAGGCGGACGCGGAGTGCGCTGTTTACTGTCGCCCATCACCCAACCAACTTGCCTTTACGTTTATCTGTTGAACGTTATAACCTCATGGTACAGTCGTTAAGTGCATTTTACATTACCCGGCATGCCTGTTTAATACAACACCAGACACTTATGTCTTTACCAGGGATTCTCAATCTATTGACAGCCTTGATCCTCTTACTTGAAAGGTGAAGAAGGAACAGGTTTAGTTTCCCTTAAAATTGTGCATGATCTTTGACGTTGTCATCAAGCCCAGTCTTATTTTCTAGGCAAAGGCAATTTTACGTTTAGTAGTTTGCCATTGATTTCTAAACGAGAAGTCAACGTTTAAGTCTAACTGACCCGTGTGGGGAATGAAGGCACGACTGTGCTCTCAGCGCACATGAAGTTTTAAGCTCATTCATAATGTGCTATGCCGAAAAGCCTGGGCGGCCATGTTTCGCCATCTCACTCGATCACCAGAGTCGTTGATCAGCTCCGTGTTCTTGTCTCGACCATACCACATGGCCAAGCCATCCAGGTATTTATTTCTCGGTCTTACCCTTGATCTCTTCCCTTCCATTTTGCCAGCTGTCACCATGTTCTCCAATTCATTTCTTCTCCTAATATGCCCACAAAATTGTGACTAAGTCTAATGTCTCGAATCAGTTAACAATCTTCATTTGTTTCTTGAAGGACTTGTACATTAATTTTTTTGTCTGTCCATTTGCATTTTCCTCAGAAACCACATTTCCACAGCCATCAGCTATTTTTCAGCTTGTTGCTCATTGTCCACGCTTCACATCCATACTCTAACTCACTTTCCACAGATCTTTCCGGTTTTTGTCTTCTCATAACGTGGCCAAAATAAAAATAAAAAAATAAAAAATGATGACTGCCTCTGTCTGATGTTTGTGATAAGTTGTCTTAGTGATCCAGCTCCCTTACATCGTCCTGATTGCTCATTTTGGCTGTCCAATTAATTTCTGCATTCTTCTATAAAACCACATCTCCACGGCTTCCTAGGTATGTTTTCGTCTGTTTTCTATTTGTCTAGGAATCGCCTTACACAAATGTCTCAGTTGGATACGTTGTCCTCTGGGGTGCATAACTTTGGGGTGATGTACTCCTCTCTAAAGAGAACTGAAGAAGAAGAAGAGGACAGTATAATCAGCTTCAGAGATCAAGATTCAAGAAAGTTCATTGTAGGTCAGCATGGCCGAATGGATATGATCGCGTGGGCCTAGTAGGATATTGAGAGAGTTGAGTTAGTTAAGTTTAGCTAAGCCTGGCTTTTTGTGTACTGGGGATGGGACTATCTCTGTTGCCTAAGTAGGATATTGTGAGAATTGAGTTGAGTTGAGTTAAGTTGAGCTAAATCCTGGTGTTTTTGTGTACTGTAGACGAACATTCCCTGTTGCCTAGTAGGATATTGAGAGAGTTGAGTTGAGTTATGTTGAGCTAAGCCTGGCTTTATGTGTACTGGGGATGGACACTCCCTGTTGCCCAGTAGGATATTGAGAGAGTTTAATTGAGCTAACACTGCTCACTGCTCTCTGGACATTCTCATACGCGCTCCGTCCCCTCGTTCAACAGCCAGTGAAGAGTCTTATTACTAATCGTTGCCACAGCTATCTGATTGAAATTTATCCACATCCGGGTTCTGAATCTGTGCGCCCCCCCCCCCCTTTCTCCACATGGTCCCACAGGCGCTCAACTACCTCTTCCTTGTCCATGGGTAATCTACCACCAAGAGGTGCATTACCTGTCAGCCAATCAGAATGTTCATTACCCCGCACTCCCGCATGACAACCATATATTGAGAGAGGTGTACTCCCTGCCAGTCTATTAGCCTGTTCATTCTTTCGCAATCTCGAATAGCAACCATATATTGAGAGGTGCATTCCCTGCCAACTTATCAGCCTGTTCATTCCCCGTACTCTTGTATGGCAACCATATATTGAGAAAGGTACACTCCCTGCCAGCCCATCAGCCTGATCATTCTCCCACACTCCCGCATGACAACCATATATTGAGAGAAGTGTACTCCCTGCCAGTCATTCTTTCGCAATCTTGAATAGCAACCATATATTGACAGGTGCATTCCCTGCCACCTTATCAGCCTGATCATTCTCCCACACTTCCGCATGGCAACCATATACTGAGAAAGGTGCATTCCCTGCCACCTTATCAGCCTGATCATTCTCCCACACTTCCGCATGGCAACCATATACTGAGAAAGGTGCACTCCCTACCAGCCTATCAGCCTGTTCATTCCCCGCACTCCTCCATGACAACCATATATTGAGAGATGTGGTAGCGCAGTGACTAGACACTCGCCTGCCTCCCGGTGATCATTGGTTCGATCCTCAACGGGTCAGATTCGGGATGATAAAATGGACATGGGCTCCCAGGTCGACCTATCCTGTGTACCAAGAAATGTCTGGGGAAGTAAAGGCGCCCAGCGTGATATTGACCACATTATACACTAAGTGTCGATTGGTCTTTGTTAATATGGGTCTTCTCCTTCTGTCTAACAACGCATGCTCGTTGCGCCTATGGTGTGTAGAAGGGACTTTTACATTTTTATACAAGAGCTGGGTATGGAGATGGGCATCAACTGGGATTCTGGACTGTCGCTAAGGATGTGGCTGCAACACACAGTAGTGAACCGACTTGCTGCAAGACATGACTATTGTGCCTCACCCTGTCACAGACAAATATACTGGACACATCATTACGATCTGACGTGCTTGTTTGTTTGTTTGTTATGTGATCTTTGCTGGGTTCATATACAATTCTGAGAATTATGGTTCTATTTCTGATGTTATAAACGAATTCGAGAAGCACATGATATAGGAAAAAGACATGGTAGTCAGGTTAAAATTACCACGGTAGACAATTGGGATTATTGTGCGAATATGTATGTATTTCAATTTAAAGGATTTATCTAATTACTTTATTTTATGTTGTGTGATTTCTGCAGTATGTGCCTGAAGAGATGCAGCGAAATATGCCGGGCAATAAATCGTGCAATCTACTGTTTGTGTATTCGTTGTTCAAATGTACGAATTATGTCTATGTTCCTATAGTTGTGTGTTCGGGTGGATGACAGACTTGGCTAATGAAATCACCTTTTCCAGGAATATCTGGTTCATCACTTTTTACAGCAGTTAGGCCCTGTCGTAATTTTTAGGTGACAGGTTCGAATTCTCATATTCTAACTATAGCTTTCAATTTTCATGTTGCCCAATGAGCACTCTAATCTCTACATCTTTCTTCTACTTGTCTGAGATGCAATTAATACTAGTGAATTTGTTTATCGCCCACCATATCTCAACTGATAGCGCGCGCGCACACACACACACACACACACTAACACACTAACACACACACACACACACAAATAACGATTGTTACCCGTAAACTTGCGAAGAAATAGGTCAACCACGAACCCGGAAAAAAATGACTCCAACAGGTTAAGACGACTAAGCCACCCTGAAAGAAACGCCCTCGAACAATATGCAGCCGAGGCAAGGTCAGCTTAGGTGCTAAAGCTTCTATAAGAATAATACTGAGAGGGTAGGTGAGACTGACATGAGACTGTCCTCGGAGGAAGCGCCTCAAGGTGTCACCCCGTAAACAGGATTTGAGTTCACAGACTACCCGAATAATAGAAAAACCCAAGGTCTAGGTTAGCTTTACAGAAAACAATTACGGAACATGTAGGACATTGCGGCGACAAACCTTTGTAGGCAAACAGCAATAAGAAAGCTAATCAACATAATACTACGGTGATGCCACTACAGTAACTACATTAAGGCATAAGCAGAATGATAATAATTATGTGGTACTTATCTCATTGGCTCTAAGTGTACGAGCCTATTAACTTCCTAAAGGAGGGGTGATGAGTAAAGGGATAGGGGGAGGGGTGGGTGGTAACTTTCACAGGCAATCAAAGCTTATATGTGCAAACGTTTATGGTGGGGTAACGCCTACTGAACTTTTTGATTAATGTCTTCTCATCAACAACTGTTAATTGGCACATCTGGGAACCTGGCCAACATGGCGAATATAGTAAGCCAGACCGGTCAGACGTTGGAGAGCTGATTGTCTCCGAACAAGGTTTGCTAATGTATTTTCCCCAAGTTTGGACTTGTACGACTCGGTTCTGTCGCTCAGCTACTGATTTGACTGCCTTGTGAGAAACTGTGAGCTGTGAATTTCTTTCCAAATGAGTTTTGTTTGTGTCCACATTGACCGTATTGAGAAGTGCAGATTCAGAAAATGTCGGCACCCAGGCAGCTGCCTTATAAGATAAAGCGTGTGCGGACTGCTTGTGTTGTTCGGACTGCTGTCTTCTTCGACACTGAAGCATACGCAGAATGATAAAGGTCAGCGTAGGTGTATTAAAGTGAAAGAGGTTCTTGTTGCCGGCACTCTGGCGATTTGGTCATTGTTGAAGCCACTGTTTCCTTCACGAGTTCCCATGAGGCTATAATGAGTATTTCGCATACTTTTCGCAGGACAAAATGGGACAACTCTGGGGCAATCTGGTGCTATGTAGTTGAAACCGCAGGACTACGGTATCATACACATTGCAAAATTATACGTCGCAAACGGTACCAACATGTTGCTTTCCGAATTCCCGTACACATTCTTATAACTATATATTGTTGAAGGCTTTAATTTAGGCACTTTTTGAGACTTATGAAATACAAAATATAGTCACCGCAACCATACAATGCAGTCAGCCTCCCAACGTAGTGTTCTATTGCTGTCTTTCATCTAATTGTATCATCTGTATTCCTCACCTGAATTAGTTATCTGATATGACCACGAAGGTGTAGTTTTGAACACTTTAAGATAGAGGCAGATAAACCCGTTCTTTTTATCTGGATTATCATACAAAGCCGGCTTTGTGCGACGTTAGCTTTGTTAGTAAATGAACGGTCACTCGTTGCAAAGAAAGACAATTTCTTAGCTACAGCCTACGAAGTGTGATGTGATATTCTAGTGTGATAATTTGGTCGCGTCTAGCGTGTGCCGCGTGGTTTAGAGGTTACACACCCGCGTCACACGCCAGTGATCTGCGTTTTATCCCAGGTCCAGTCAAGGATATGCACTACTGACGAACTCAAACGAGAGCGAAACTCGAGTCTGGTCCTTCCATATTGACGTGGACAAGGCCTTAGGTTCGAACCGGAATACGATCAGCGTTGCCAGTAGTGGGTTGTGCTCAAAGTTTAGACTTTTTAGTAGGTTACAAGGAAACAAGGAAGTAACTATATACTACCTTTATACTTACAAGGAAGTAACTATAAACTTCTACAAACATATCAGTGCAATGAAAATCAGAGTAGAACCCATCGACGCAAAAGAAATAATTAACAGCGGAAAAAAGAAGAACCAATAAGCAAACAAAGACAAATTCTATTAAGATGGAGGCAGCACTTCGAACAGCTTCTCAACATTCCATCAGATGCCACAAGAATTCAGGAAACCGACACAGATGTCATTGTAGAACTATAACCAGACATACTGAAATAAGAAATTGGCGAAGCCATCAGATTAGCTCCAGTAAATAAATCACCGGGACAAGACGAAATACCAATTTAACTTATTCAAAGCAGCAAGAGAAGTAGGAACAGCATAACTACAGATATTATTCAACCATGTTTGGGTACAACAACAGACACCACGAGACTGGGGAATCGATATAATTATCAAAATCTGGAAAACGAAAGGCAGAAAAAGAGACTGCATACGAATAAGCAAACAGGCATTTCCCTTTTGAGGCATACTGGAAACATATTTTGCAAAATTCTTGCGAAAAGACTACGAAGTACGATAGAACCCCAGCTAAGTGAAACACAACTTGGAGTTAGAAAAAACAAAGGATGCACATATGCCATTTTTGCTCTTAGACAACTTACAGAAAAATCAATCGAATTTAATGAAATACTCTACTTAGCTTTTGTCGACAAAAAAAGGCATTTGATAAGAGTAGATAGAAACAAGCTGTAGGAAATCCGTAAACGATCTGGGGTGAGTACACACCCAACAAACGTATGTAGAAGCTTATAGAACAACAGTAATTGCACAGTGAGAACAAATGAAGGGCACTCAGAACCCTTCACCATATTCCACACAATGCAGTCAGCCTTGTGGCATCTGATGGAATGTTGAGAAGCTGCTCGAAGTGCTGCCTCCATCTTAATAAATCCGGAGTACGACAAGGTTGTGACCTGTCCCCTCTCTTATTCATAACCTATATAGACAGCATATGTAAAGAAACCAGCCAAACAAGAACGCAAGAACACCATGTGAAGGAACAGAACACAGAAGAATAACCATCGGCAAATTATACCCTTAAAGAACTCCTATTTACGGACGATCAAGCACTAATAGCAAAATCAGAATCAGAATTACAAGACCACATGAATGGGCTAAACGAAATGTGTAGGGAACATAACATGGAAATTAGCACAAGCAAAACAGAGGTAATGACTATAACCAATGAAGAAAAAGCTAACAACGATTCACTTAAAAGAAAACCCCCTGAAACAAGTAAAGAGCTTCAAGAACCTAGGAAGTATGATATCATCAAATGGCAAATCAGAAGGCGAGATCGAAAATAGATGCAAATAAGGCATACCAACTCATTGGACAAATGCACCAATACTAAAGAACAAACATGTATCCATAGGTACTAAGAAAACACTATACAACACAATCTTCCAACCAACTCTATGCTACCAATGCTAAACCTGGAACAATGACAGAAAAAGTGAAAAGAAAACACACAACAGAAATGATATTTCTGTGAAGAATACACAATGTATCAAGAAGAGAGAAAATCAGAATTGAAGAATTCGGGACTAAAGTGGGAGTTGTAGTAGCGCTGGAGTTTATTAAAAGGCAACACGCAAAATGATTTGGCCATGCAACCAGGTTACCAACTAACAGTACACCACAACAAGTAATGATGTACAGACCAGAGGGAAGCAGAGGAAGAGACCGATCACGTAAACGTTAGACAGAGGGAATAGCAGAGTCCAAGGGTATATCGATATATGAAGCCTATAAACAGGCACTGTCTCGCTGTTTTACTTACATCGACACCGCAAGGTACAAGAGGAACAAGATGAGATGAGATGATGCTGAAACATCTCATAATATGACCAATCATGCTGCATGTCCTTACAAAGATGTTGCAGTCAACCCAACCCAGGTTGATTTATTAAACAGTTTTACGGTCACCATAATTGGAGAACTTGATGACAACCGGCAAGATCGAGGGGAAGAGAACAAGGGGAAGGCAGGGGAGTAAATATCTGGATGGCTTGGCCACGTGGCATGGTCCACACAGGAACACCAAGCTGATCCACGACTCTGGTGATCGAGTGAGATGGAGAAACAAGACTGCCACGTTTCTCGGCATGGCACATGATGATGATGATTGCCATTGCTTTCTCAACGAGAAATCAGTTTTGAAGTTCAACTGATCGGTGTAGGGAATGAACCGAATACCCCTCAGTCAACGCACTGGAAGAGTAAGAACAAGCGCACTGGTCCAAGCGGCCACGCTGACATCCTAATATGACCTACAGTGGGAATAATATGACCTGAAAATGTCCCAATATGACCGTACAGTGAAGGACAATGACCTGATCTTAAGAAAAGCTGAAATATGCATTTATACGCACAATAAAAAAAAACGATCTAATTATTAATCGAAGTACGCCAAACCGCTTTTGAACATATTTTTATAATGATAATAAGGACAAAAAATTGACATGTCACAACATTCCTTGCACTGCTATCAACATGCAGGAAATACAATAGGAAGCATATTAGGTTGACGCGTACGTGCGGAAAACAGAAACATGATAAAATCGGTGAACCGTAGTTTGCGTGTTGTCATTGTGACGAGACGCACACAAAATACACATCCCATTTTTATGCCGGCTGTACTTAAAAATGCGAATAATCAAATGCTATATATAATCAGGTCAGCATGGCCGTGGACTTAAACTTCCCCTATGCTGACGGTTATAGTCGAGACAATAACACGGAGCTGATCCACGACTCTGGTGATCGTGTGAGATAACCAAACATAACCGCCAACGCTTTTCGACATGGCACATGATGATGATGTTGACGTCAAGGTCGGTCGAACACAGCGGTCATTTGCACTTACACTGTGATGTCTCGCAAACTTCTTCTTCTTATAGTTCATGTCGTCTGCCTTGGTGATCACGACTGTCCACAGCCTTCTGTCTCTTGTGCTGTCAATTATTTCTGATACGAGCTCCGTCCCCTCATTCAATAGCCAGCAAAGAGTCACTAATCATTCCCACCGCCATCTGATTGAAAGTGCTCCTGGTTTTCCCTCTCAGTTTTGAGATTTTTCCAGAACCCCTACCGGATCCCCCGCGATCTCACTCTTTCCACATACGGGTTCTCAATCTGTTCCCCCGCCTTCTCTACCTAGTCCCACAGGTGCACGACCACATCTCCCTTGTCCATAGGTAATCTACCGCCAAGAGGTGTATTCCCTGCCAGCATATCAGCCTGTTCATTACCCCGCACTCCCGCATGGCCAGGGCAAAAAATCCATACAATTCTCTTAATCTGTGACATCTGATAGTCATGTCGGTCCATAGCTGAACTCTACAACTCGACTCAACTCATTTCTGATACCACACTTCTCCATGCTATGTATCTGGTTTCACTACCCAAGAGATCAGATGGCAGTATTATATCATCAAACACAGATGATTCTTCTAGAAGGTCTCGACCCTATCCTGAGATGTGAGCTCGGTGCAATCTTAGCTCGACAGTATCAGCTCATGAGTTAGTTAGTTTCAGGACGTCGAGGTCAAACCTAGAATTTTTTGGCTCTTTGTGATTTCTTGACACGTTTAGTTTCAGTTCTTTACCATTGCTTTCTGAACGAGCCGTACTCATACCATTATATGAAAACCAACACACGGCGGTCAGCTGCCAAATCACCCGCAGCTGTGTTTCGAAAGCAGTATTAGGGATTGTGAATTGCGACCGTAACCTATTCGCCACAGAGCCATGGGAGGTTGCTAATTTCTAGGCTACCTTTGCAATAGCGATCCAAGCTTTCGTTTTGTTGATGGAGGTTGGCCTATATCGTCGTTTGGTGCAGAGTAAGAGACATCATAATATCGCAGCCACGACAATGTAATGTACAAGTAAATGGGAATATTCTCAAACAAGTGAATCGGTATAGTTATCTCGCAACAGTCACAATGTCTGATGGGAGATGCCTTGAAGAGATTAGAACAAGAATCGCAATGGCAAAGGTAGCCTTTTCCTAGATGAGAAACATACTGACCAATACAAAGATGTAATTTGCAAGAAGAAAAAGAGTGTTAAGATGCTATATAGAAAATTTGCTTTTTCATGGATGTGAAGAGTGGATAATGAGCAGACAAGCCGAAAAAACATCTGAAGGCTGTGCAAATGCGGTTTCTGAGGAAAATGCAAAGAATACAATGGACAGACAAAAAACCCAATGACAAAGTCCCACAAGAAACAAATGAAAACTGTAAACTGATTGGAGAAACTAGACGTAGACAGTCAAAATATTTTGGTCACGTTATGAGAAGAAACAAATGGGAGAACTTGGTGACAACTGGCAAGATCGAGGAGAAGAGAACAATGGGAGGGCAGAGAAGTAAATACCTGGATGGCTTGGCCACGTTGTATGGTCGAGACAACAACACGGATCTGATCCACGACTCTGGTGATCGAGTGAGATGGCAAAACACGACCGCCCACGCTTACCGGCATGGCACATGATCATAATGAGCCACGGCTTCCCTATTCGTTTGTACATAATCACTTTCATTAAAAATGTCTTAAAAGTTGAGAGGATCGACTTCAGTGCACCGGGTTTTATCCCATATGGCTCGGTCCGTTTCCGTAGAGCGGCCTGCAGATATCATCTCACAAAGCATGAACTCCGTAGCTCCAGCGACGAGCCCCAAGAGTCTGCAAGAAAAATGCACTCGTGAACCGAAAGACGTTGCTCGGAATCGAACCCGCAGACTTCGGAGCGCGAGCAGACGGCTTGACCACTTCACCACTGAGACTCCCTCTAGTGCTTCAGTTTCCACACTCTGGAAGCCGGCTCTGTGTCGAAGGGGTTACTAATGCAATTCGTAATCCCGCATACAGCGTTCGAAACACAGCTACGAGAGATTTGGTAGCAAACTGTCCTGCGTTGGTTTCCATACAATGGTGTGAATAACGCCGTTCATAAAGCAGTGTCTTACTACTGAACGTAAACTTGCCCAGGAATCACAAACAGCAAAACATTGCCGAAGTTGACAGCTACGTCATATAAAGGACATGCAACTAATTTTCCCACACACAGATCACACAATGAGATTCCTATCACACCTCCCACACTCCGTAGCAACGGCGTGGCATCCATTGTGTGTTTTCCAAAGTCAAACATGTTATAACTGTTCTTCAATTTTGCCAGATCTGACGCCTTTCGACCTGCTCTTTCCAACGTCCAACTGCTTAGACATTTATAAATGACACAACGGGAGGTCATCATGGCCGAATGGAACGCGCGTTATTAAACATTCGGAGTGCTGATGCCGAGGTAAGGGGTTCAACCCCTACACCGGACAGTTGGGCTAAAATGTTGACTTCTCGTCTTTGACTTGAGGAAGTAAATTAAAAGTAATTCTGAAGTCGGAGTGGGTTCGCCTGATGACAAAGGACACTGGTAATATTTTCATTTTCAATAAATTTCATTCCAGTGCTAATGGAGGTATTGTGTATGGACTCGCTTGAGTTCAAAGCGAGCGAGCGTAAAACATAAAATACAAATGACACAACGCGCATACGGATTCTTCTAGTCATTGCCCTGTTTGGACACCAATCACCTTCACATTAATATCCTATCTGTGACTCAGTCACAGTATTATTAATCTAAGCCAGACGGTGGACTCTAATATAACTTCTCTTTCTGAGGTTGAACGGGATAGGGGTAAGGGTATAATGAACAGATTCTCCTTGTTTATCGCCCACACCGGAAAAGACTAGATACCCTATCCATAACCGCAGTAGACTCTGGATTTGTGTATCGTGCATACACCCACACCAGCATAGTTTCACGGTTGTGATTCGTACCCGGTCTGATTGAGTGAGTAACTGGTTCCGCGCCACTAAGCCTCGATATTCTTTTACTTTTGGTTTCAATATCTAAATTCTAAGAACATAAATTATAGTGAGCTTCAATAATTCGCCCAATATACGAGTAGTTTACGTGCCTGTTTTCTCGTATTTCTTTTCTCAACTTTCTTGTAATTCATAGACACAAGTTTTCTTGTCCTCTTTCTGTCTGTTGCCTTTCTGTTGAGAATACCGACATACCCAACGTTTTCCTGCCCTTTGGTGTGTCCCGCAGCTTCTTTTATTTCCTGCCCATGTTAATCCCGCTGTCTGTAACCCTCATATTTGACTTTATATATAGAAATGTTATGTCTTCAGTTTTGTATCTTTGTTTCATATCAGTTACGACCCTCTAAGAACTCAGTTTTACGACTACCTATCAACTCAATTTTACGACTACCGAACAACTACGTTTTCATCATCATCATCATCATCATCATCATCATCATCATCATCATCATCATCATCATCATCATCATCATCATCATCATCATCCTCCTCCTCCTCCTCATCATCATCATCGTCGTCGTCATCATCATCATCATCATCATCATCATCATCATCATCATCATCATCAAGTGAATTGCCAGCTTTCGTAGGCGTTCATGTCTCTCCACAAATCTTAGTCTTTGGTGTTCTGGATCAACTCTGCTGATGATATTCCTCCATTCCACCGTCTTAGTGCATCCAGCACCAGTTTTCTTGGTCTGCCAACTCTCTTCCCCATGACCTTTCCAGTACGTCCCGATGTTAACCAATGCCTCTCTTCTCATCACATGACCACATACAGTTTTTCGACTACCTAACAACTCAGGTTTCTCCTGCAATGTTCTCACTATTATATGAACACTTCATAGAAGAAACAGAACAGTGACTACGACAGCTGATTACCAAATTCGATGACACCGCTAATGTAGATTGGCAAGCAGATAAATGTCAAGAGGAAATAAACACACTTAGATACGCGTAGCCGGTGTCCGTGGCGAGGGATAACGACGCGATTCATAAGCCCGCTTACCCGCGTTCGTAACACAGCTGCGCGCGATTTGGCAGCAGATTGTGTTGCGCTGAGTTTTAACGAATTGGTATGGGAGCCGGTTGTTCAGAAAGTAATGGCAAACTACTGAACGTAAACTTGCCAAGACATCAACAACAGCAGTAAAATGCTGGTGTTGACACCTCTGTCCTGTAAAAAGGATTACAATAAAAAGGTACGTGTAACTCCTGCGAAAAAGTGAGAGATACTAAACACAACCAGTGTACATACCTTACAACAAACCCCACTACGGCAGACATAAATCACATGGGTTGAGGGGATACATGATGAACCCAAAACAATAATCAAATGAAAATACTACCGACATATCGATTCTTAGTGTTATGGTACACTTATTTTTATTTTATATTGTTTGGGGGATTATCATAAATGATTTCACCGCTGTGATTTACGTTTACCCTTGTGGAATTCGTTGTAAGGTGTGTACTCTGTGTCTGTGTTTAGTATCTCTCACTTTATCGCAGGAGTTAACGTACCTGCTTTTATTTTGTATTGTCATATCCTGCTGCAACCGTTACTTGTCTGATCTATTATTAGATAAATGCTAGTCAGATACAACAGAGAAACAAAAATTGCGAAACATGTTTAGAATATCAATGTTGGTATCGATTATTCCACCTGTTCATGTCTTGTTTAAATTGTTACAGGGAATGAGAGCTGTGAAGATCTCATACCATCAAGAAATTCAATCACACCCTTTCCCCCCCCCCCCCCCCCCCCCCCCCCCCCCCCCAAAAAAAAAAATAAAAAAATTCAGAGAGAAAATCATTATCAACATGAACTAACTATCACATTTAACTGCCCAAAACATATTGTGAAGCTGAAATAAAATCAAGAGTTCATCATCATCATGTGCCATTGCGGAGACGCGTGGGCAGTCATGTTTCGCCACACAATCACCAGAGCCGTGGATCAACTCTCTGTTCTTGCCTCGCTTATGCCATGTGGCCTAACCATACAGATATGTATTTCTGTGCGTCCCCCTTCTTCTTTCCCATTCATTCTTGCCAGTTTTAACCAAACCATGTAGTTTATTTCTTCTCATAACGTGTCTAAAACCAACTTGACTGTCTACGTCTAATTTCTCTAATCTGTTTACGGTTTTAATTTGCTTTTTGTAGGACTTGCTAACTGGTTTTCCTGTCTGTCCATGGTATTCTTTGCATTTTCCACGGAAACTACATTTCACAGTCATTAGATGCTTGTCAGCTTGCTGCTTATTGTCCACGTTTTACATCCATACAAGAGTACCGGTTCTATGTAGCACTTAAACGCTCTTTTTCTCGTTGCAATTAATATCATTTTATTGATCCATCTTGCAAATTTCATTTTCCATCTTGCACAAGGCTACCTTTGCAATAGCGATCCTTGCACAGTCATTAAAAATACACCCTATACATTAAAAGGGGAAAGTAGTCTTCATCATTTATGATGGATCCATTACATGTAAGTAAAGGATATATTGTACTAGACCCATACTTGTATAGACCAATCGACACTCGTTGAGAGATGTGTTCAGTATCACACCGTTTGCCTTTACTTCCCTAGACATTTCTTGGTACTAATTTTAGGCTCGGTCGACCTGGTGCCCAGATCAATTTTTTAAAAATCCGAATTCGCCCCGATGAGAATCGAACTCATGACCACCAAAGTAAACAACTATTGAACAATATGCAAGAGAGAAGGCTGTCTAAACCTGATCAAGACATGAGATTCGGAAGTCAAGATTCAGGGCAAGCGGAATAGCATTAACAAATTCTATGCCAAACAAAAGGATTGTTTGGGTCAAACAAAAATGAATAACGGAACATGCTAACCAGGTTGTGTCAGAGTTATGACCTAAAAACTGCTAATATGGTAGTGTAGGGTTCTTTCACTCTATTGATAGCTATCATACGTGCTGATCGTTTAAGACGTACCCAGCCACAAGAAGGATACCGATATGTAACTTTTATATTTGTATTGTTTTGTAGTGTTTTTCATGTAGTTGTGTCGGGTTGTGCTTGTTTATTCTGTGCTGTCGAAGGCTTTAGTCGAAACGTCAATTTTGTGTCTTGTAATCGTGTTCTAATGAAGCTCACAATCTACTTCTCGTTTTCTGGTGATTCATTAATATGGTAGCAGACATGTTGTATTATAACACAGTGACAACATTCCGGCGGTATATAAACCCACGGCAGATATGGAAAGTCGCTTAAGCGGATTAAACATCCCACAACACTGAATCAGTTATCAACATCACACAAGCAGGCATGATCGTTGGGGCACAGGTTGGAGCTGAACCGAAGAGTTTGTTGATTATTTGAGACAAGCACAAGGGCTGGATCAGATGACTTCAACACCGGTCTTCTGATTGACAATCCTGATGTTGATAAGTTCAACACTTACATCTCTATCATGTAATCATGCACACATCATCATCATACGCCCGGCAAGTAGCGGAGGTTTTTATGTCTCTCCACAGATCTCGGTTCATTGTGTTCTGGATCAAATCTACGGCCGACACTTCTCCCATGCCATTGTCGTAGACCAGTGGTTCTCAGCCAGTGGGGAATTCCCCCCAAGGAGAGAATTTTAGAGTTTTCAAAAGGGGTGTTGGGGAGGGTTGGGGGGGGGGGGGGGATTAAGGACCACAGAGTGGCAGACTCAAACTGGCTTCAGGCACGCTATCTTGATTTTCTATTGAGAGTTTTGTTTGATGAAGCACAATTTTCTGGCATTCTGGTGTCCTGTATTAAGTGACAATTCTTCTTTGACGTCTTACTACACTATAACATTAATCTACGCATATAAAGGTTATGCACAAATATGGAAGATAATAAGGACTTTCAGTATTATATGTATGTTATTTTGAATGCACATTTTGGGGCTGACAATTTTGCACACAAAAAAAGGGGGGGGGGAATGGGGAAATTCATCTTCTTTCGTTCGCTGGAAAAGGGGAATGTCATTCTGACATAAGGTGAAAGGGTGCATAGACCAATAGAGGTTGGGAACCACTGTCCTAGACTATCCAACACCATCTCTCTGTGTCTGCCCCTGCCTTTACTATCACTGATCTGTCGATGTTCTCCGATGCCTCTCCTCTCATCACACGACAGAAGAAACAGTGTTAATCTTTTCCTTCAGCATCATCATCATGTGCCATGCCAATAAGCGTAGGCGGTCATGTTACGCCATCTTACTCGATCACCAGAGTCGTGTATCAGCTCAGTGTTCTTGTCTCGACCATACTACGTGGCCAAGTCATCCAGGGATTTACTTCTCTGCCTTCCATTAGCTCTCTTCCCCTCAACCTTGCCAGTTGTCACCAAGTTCTCCAATTTATTTCTTATCATAACGTGTCCAAAAATAGTGACTGTCTACGTCTAATTTCTCTAATCAGTTTACGATTTTCATTTGTTTCTTGTATGACTTGGTCATTGGTTTTTCTGTCTGTCCACGGTATTCTTTGCATTTTCCTCGGAAATCACATTTCCACAGCCATCAGACGTTTATTAGCCTGTCTGCTCATTGTCCACGCTTCACATCCATATATCTTAAAGTTGTATATAATGTTGTACTTTCGTTAGTCTCTTCCACGCAGCTACTCTGTTAGTTACTTTGGCAGTTCGAGGTATCCGCAACATCCGTCACAGGAACAATATCTCATGCAGCTCGAAGTTCTTCTGAAATTGTTCGTTCATATTCATAACATTCCAAGTTGCAGTCAGTTGGGTTTCAATGTTGACATCTCGTCCTTGACTTGGGTACGCAAATTACAAGCGCATCAGAAGTCAAGGTGGGTTCGCCTGATAGCGAGGTAGCGGATTCAACCCCATACACTGGTCAGTTGGACTAAAATGTTAACTTCTCGTCCTTGACTTGGGGACGCGAATTACAAGTACCTCAGAAGCCGGTGTGGGTTTTCCTGATAGCCAGGGATACTGGTAATAGAGAAAGGTAAACTTCACACAAAAATCAGTCCTGTGCACTCAATAGCAGTTGCAAGTGTGCATACTACGCTTGAGTTCAGAGCCAAAAAGCATGATCATAAAGCAGAAGTGGTTCGATTGAACATTTCATTTCAGCACTCTCTGTCTGACATTAAGTGAAAGTAACACGCATACACAAATACATAAATGCCTCACAGACGACACGCTTGGCAGTACTCACCATGTCCCCAGGATCACCATCCTCCAGTTTCACTTGCACCTCCATGGGAAAGTGTAATTAAAATATAACAGCACCTGTCATCTAGTTGTACGTTTTCCTTTATGAAGACACAATCTGCAGCAGGAAAACAAAATAAAATTAACAGATTTAGTGCCAAACAAACACTACGTTTAGACCAAACAAAAATGAATGGCGGAAAATGGTAAGAAGGGGTGTGTCACAATTATGACTTAAAAGTTGTTAATATGGTAGCAGACAAGTTGTATTATAGGTAAAATTAAAAGAGCTGCATAGGAAAAGCTACTGTATATAAACCATTGGCAGATACGGAAAGTGGCTTATGGCGATTAATTGTCCCATGGCAGTTATCAGTTAAACGTTGACAATTCAGAAAGAAAGATTTCCCGAAACAGTTTTCTCTATGGGTTTATGGTGTGATAGAATCACGGAGGTGGTCATTCTCTCCCTCACTTAGCCAGACGACGGACTCAAGCGTTGAACCCTCGTCCGACCGTCCTTATGGCATTATCAACGCAGCACCATATCAGCTTCGCTAATGCGACCGCTCACAGTAGAGTTATGAGTTATGAACTAAGAACTGACATCACCCTTCTTAGGACCTTCCTACACGCGCTCCGTCCCATCGTTCAAAAGCCAGCGAAGAGTCATACTACTAATCATTCCAACGGTCATATAATTGAAAGTTCTCCTGGTCTTCCCTCTCAATTTTGAGAATCGTCCAAAACCCTTGCCGACCCCGCGCCATATTATCCTCTCCACATACGGGTTCTCATTCTGTTCCCCCGCTGTCTCCACCTGGTCCCACAGGTTCCCTCCCTTGCTCACAGTTGAGAAGGTGTACGTCCACTATACAGGATCCGTGCTGGCGTAGTGGCTAGACTCTAGCCTGCCGACCCGACCGTCAGGGGTTCAGAGCAATCGAGGCAGCCCAAAATAGGTCCTAGTTAATGTCTTGAGCTAGGTTGTTAGCGAAGTTGATATGGAACTGTGCTCATGATGTCATGAGCACGTTCGGACGAGAGTCTGACACATGGACTCAACGCCTGCTAAGTGAAATAAAGATTTCCCAACTATTCCACCACGAATTTAGACCTACAAAATGTGAGGGCTCTACAACTTGCCTGGCCCATTGCAGGAAACTGCCTTGGGAGAGATCCTCTTGGAAAGTAAAGCAGGAGTGATACAGACCGCACCACCCACCTATTGTCCATGGGTCTATAACAATATTGGTTTAGCACCAAATACCCGATGTCCGTTCCATCCATCATCATTCATGTGCCATGCCGGTAAGCGTGGGCGGTCAAGATTCGCCATCTTGCTCGATCACAAGAGTCGTGGATCAGCTCAGTATTCTTGTCTCGACCATACCACTTGGCCAAGCCATCCATGTATTTACTTCTCTGTCTTCACCTTGTTCTCTTCCCCTCGACCTTGCCAGTTGTCACTAAGTTCTCCAATTTATATCTTCTCATAACATGCCCAAAAAACTTGACTGTCCAAGTCTATATTCTCTAATCAGTTTACGATTTTCATTTGTTTCATCAGGACGTTATCATTGGTTGTTCTGTCTGTCCATGGTATTCTTTGCATTTCCCTCAGAAACCATATATCCACAGCGATCAGATGTTTTTCAGCTTGTTTGCTCATTGTCCACGCTTCACATCCATAAAAGTACAGGATCTATGATGCACCTCAACACTCTTTTTATCGTTGCAAATGACATTTATTTTATTGGTCAGTATGTTTTTCATCTTGTAAAAGGCCACCTTCGCCATGAACAATTACGTGTTCTAATCTCTTCAAGGCATCTCCCATCAGATGTTATGACTGTTCCGAGATAATTGTACCGATTCACAGATTTAAGAATATTCCCATTTACTTGTATAGTAAATTGTGGTGTTTCATTCTTCCTAGTGACAACCATAATCTGTGTCTTCTTACAATTCAATTCTAACCCTAGTTGGTCACTGCTTTACGGCGTGTATATGGAGGCGTTACTTACCTCTTCCACTTACAAAATATGTGATTAATATTTTGAAGTCACCTGGATTTCCAATCAATGAAATGGCAATCGTATCCGGTGATTTTCTGTCAATTCTAGGTTCTACGGCGCATGCAAGTTTATAAGTCTGTATATAGGGCACACCCTCTGTAAAGTTCATGTAACATAATAGGTAAATACAAAACTTGGACCGGCAACATTTTCAAATACTGCACAGTAGTTAAAAATACACCATATATTATAGTAAAGGACTCTTTTACGTGCATTTAGGCGCGTTGGACATGTAGTGCCAGACCCATATTTTCACAGACAAATGGGCACTCGGTGGGTCATAAACAGTTGATGGCTAGTGCAGTAAAAGGTATCGTCTGTGGAGATAGCACCATATATCAAACAGGAGGTCAGCATGGCAGAATGAATAAGAGCGCTCGTTCTTAAACATCCATTGTTTTGATGCTGAGGCAGGGGAAGGGGGTTCAACCCCTACACCGGAGAGGTGGTCTAAAATATTGACTTTTCATCCTTGATTTTAGGACGTAAATTACAAGTACCGCTGTAGTCGGAGTGGGTTTGCCTGAAGGCGAGGGACACTGGTAATAGCGAAAGCTAATCCACACGCAAAACTCAGTCCAATGCTACAAGAAGTAGTCTGTATGAACTACGCTCGAGGTCAAAACTAGCAAGAGCCGCATCAAACACACACACACACTCACACACACACACACACACACACACACACACACACACACACACACACACACACACACACACAGAGATATATCTAACACATATCAGTCTTTGGAAAAAGGTTATATAAAAGTTGTTTTACTTAACGTTAATATGATTAAGATTACCAATACTTAATTATTTGTATCCACACACAAATTACTCAAAGTGGTCTTTATTAAGTTATACCGAATGTAACGTAAAATCTGCTTTAAGTATAAAAGTTACCTTAATTCCATTTCTTTGACATCTCAGTCAGCTACATCTTCAGCTAAAATTACAAGTGTTGTCGCACTGTAGTTTTGTTCCGGAAAAGTAAGTTCCGGACACGTTAACTTACCTAACACTTTTTACATTGCTTTAAGCGGGAAAACATCCGCCATTTGCAAACGCCGTTAAAACCTACAGGATTAGCACGACCCTTTGACAAGTACTGAACAAAACAATGTTTACATTTGTTGGCTGCATCCGGGAGAGATTTCCAAGAAATATGACTCAGTCCAGAACTTCCCCACTACAACTAAAGCTCTTAGGATAGAAGGAAGAAAGCTTCCTCTTTAGCTATCTTCATTGGTGTGACATTTAGTGTACTGTGTAACCTACTTTTGGTTGGGCGGCATTGTCTAGGTAGGTTCTATACACAGTACACCTTGCTGCTGTCATGATTCTTAAATTAACTCTAAGGCGTACTCAAGAACTTCCGCGTGCCATGACTGACTGATAAATCGTTCATCAACGCGTAGGGTTACAACAGAAGAGTTTACTTACGATCTAATAACAGGTTTTGTAACCCGATAAAATATATATAGGTACACAGACTGACAGTACGTAGACAGGCAGGCAGACAGATGAATGGATGCCTGCGAGTACAGATGTATAGATGTATCAGTGGATGGTGTATGAATGTGGTGGATGTATGAATGGATGAATTTACTGGTGGATGGATGAATAGTCAGACAGACAGATAATCAGACAAAAAGACAGATAAAAGACAGACCGACAGACAGACATGTATACAAACAGACAGACCGACATTCAGACAGACAGACAGACAGACATTTAGACAGACAGACATTTAGACAGACAGATAGATAGATAGATAGATATAGATAGATAGATAGATAGATAGATAGATAGATAGATAGATAGATAGATAGATAGATAGATAGATAGATAGATAGATAGATAGAGATGGATGGATGGATGGATAGGCAAGCAATCAGACAGTCAGAGATAGACAGACAGACATCGATCCTTCGGTCGGTGAGTGGGTATGGTGGGTTTATGGATGTACTTAGGCAGACAGAGCAGACAGACATTCAGGCAGACAGACATCATTGGAATGGTGGGTGGGTTGTTAGGTAGGTTTTAGTTAGGTAGTGTAGAAGGGGGGGGGGAGAGAGAGAGAGAGAGAGAGAGAGAGAGAGAGAGAGAGAGAGAGAGAGAGAGAGAGAGAGAGAGAGAGAGAGAGTCTGGATGTACAATAGCAATAATTACAAACACCCATTGCCACACACAATACAACTTTAAAATTTAAAATGACACATGATAAGTAAGGATTCTTTCAAACATGTAACTAACACTCCACATACATAAACAAGCACTATACAACTTTACAATGCCACAATGAAAGCACAGATACGATAAAATGTAAAACACTTTAACGAGTCAATTACCACACAAGTGTTTGTAATTTTTGTTTTTAAATTTTTTGTTTAATTTGGCTGGCTTGGAACATACATATTCTACTATTGTTAGTGCACCGGGCTGATTTTTGCGTGTTATTTAGCTTTGCCTATTACCAGTGTCCCTCGCCATCATGCGAAGCCACGAAGACTTCAGTGGTACTTGTAATTTACGTCTCCTAGTCAGGTCGAGAAGTCGACATTTTAGTACAGCTGATTGGTGTAGGAGTTGAACCCACTACTTCGGCATCAGCACACCGGATGTTTAATAACGATGAGTCTTATTTATTCGACCATGCTAACTTCCCCACATAATACTGAAATGTAACAGCTTCGATTAAATTAGTCGCTTTCCCTTTACAGGACGTGACAATGAATCACAGCGTTTATTTGCTTATTGTGACTTGCTAGGCAATTCAGTAGTTTTCCGTGATGATGAAAAGAGTCTGTAGGATGTCTTCCTGGGCAGACACACTTAGCGATGTCGAAAAAGGAAACGTCTCGATGAATGCGCACGACAGGAGAAAAACGTCCGGGAGTCATGACCCAGACGGGCTCGCCCCAGGAGAGTGTAAAGAAGGTAAAGAGGCCGAGAGGCCCTCGGCGAGGGGACCACTTCTGGTGATCGGAAGCCTTCTGTCGTGCTTGCTGCCCTGTGGAGTTTATATCACTCTGATTTTGGATAAAGCATACACTGAGAAGACTGGAGAATTGGATAACTAGAAAGACCTGTGGAATCTACAAAGCAAAGGAAATAGTGTTAGTAGTTACTCGCTGTTCCAGTTTAGTTTACATTAGTTTAGTCGATGGATCAACATCACGGCACACGGGTGCAACCCATAAGTGCTCCCTTTTACTCCTAACTCAAGCCTGAGTCCGGAGAATCTCAGCTCAGTGCACGAACTCCGTAGTTGAAATACTTTGGGCAGATTTTTAACTCGACATTTTGCCCGGGCAGCGCCGTTAGGCTACTCTTTTTCAATTTCCAACTGCCAAGGGATTTTTTTTACGTGCGCAACAATACAAACGGGCGTCCGATCTCACTACTCAGAGACCCGGGGACATTTTATTACTAGAAGTACACGTGAATAAATCCCGGTACTCAACGGGGCTTGAACCCGTGACCTCCAGCACTCGAAGCGGACACCATACCTCGAGACCATTCAGTTCCATAATCGCTATTCCAACTTCACTGCAAAGGGTCACCCCCATAAATCTCCGTTCTTGTGCCAGTGAATATCACACAAAATGCTCCCCACTGTCCCATGTTAAAAGTGAAACAGACAGCAATACCGACAAACCAACAGCACTTTCAGGCAAGTACATGCATGAGGCCGCTGCCAGAATGCCAACAATTACGCCACGAAAATTACAGTTCATCTCGATGGAAGCGGCAGTCACTTGAAAAGCAGTAGCGTCATGAGGAAAACCCCAAAACACACGGAGACGATAAGAAGAGTATGTACAAATCTACAAGATCATCAATGCATACAATAAAGCATACTTTCAGTCTCCACAGAGCATACACGCTTTCATACATCAAGCATGGAATAATACATTAAATACAAGCCACTTTCTCCCCCTTCTATCCAGTCTCATAGTGGTCCGCAGTCTGAGCTCCCAGCCAGGGTTTCGTGTTGGCCCGGCTTTGGGTTCTCGTGTGCTTCGTGCGCCACGCTGACCATTGGCCACTGCGCAGTTGCTGCTAGTTGAGTTCACATTCGTCCTTGTTCGTCGCCTTCCAGGCGCGGGCGAGTGAGATTCTGACAAATAGCTAGTTACAGAATCGACAACATTGCACGCCGGAAATTTCCACACAAGCTTCGTCTCCACCCTCAATCCCATTATGACATCACAGTAGCCGTTTGATTAAAAGTAGTCCGTAGTCTTTCTCTCGACGCCTTGAGTCTCGTCGTGATCCTCTTATTACTCCAATATGAACTAGTCTCTCCACGTACGGACAGTCTCAATTATACATACGCAGGACCGCATTGCCGAATGGGTAAGAACGCGTCTTCTTAAACATGCGTTGTGCTGATGCCGAGGTAAGTGGTTCAACATCCATACCGGACAGCTGGACTAAATGTTGACCTGTCGTCCTTGACTTGGGGACGTAAATTACAAGTACCTCTGAGGTCGGAGTGGGTTCGCCCCATGGCAAGGGACACTGTTAATAGGGAAAGCTTATCCACACGCAAGATTCAGCCCATCACTATTGTAAATAGTGTGTATGGACTACGCTTTAGTTCAAAGCGAACGAACAAAAAAAAAAATGAAAATTTTACAAACCATATATTGGCAATATAAGCTGTAGTGACCAATGCCTTTCATCTCCGAATGCAGCTGCTGGGAATGTCAAACTTACGATTTGGTGCGGTGAGGGAATGCGACATCGGAGGTTCAACTATGTCATCCCTGTGGAGGGAAGTCTTTTCACTGTTGGACAGCTGAAAAAGCCCACCTCTCAACTATAGATAGAATGTTAGGTTATGCATACTACTTTTTCTTTCTCATTATCATCAATTGCCGTGCCGGCTGGCGTAGGTGTTCATGGCTCTCCACAGATCTCGGTCTTTGGTGTTCTGGATCAACTCTGCTGATGATATTCCTCCATGCCACCGTCTCAATCCGTCCAGCATAATTTCTCTTGGTCTGCCTCTGCCTCTCTTCCCCTCGATCTTTCCAGTTGTCACAATGTTCTCCAATGCCTCTCTTCTCATCACATGACCAAAGAAAGCTGTTTGTCTCTTTCTTATTGTTGTATATAGTGTTCTAGTTGCATTAGCCTCTTTCAGGCAATAGTTGTTAGTTACTCTGGCAGTCCAAGGAATTCGCAACATTCGTCTTAAAAACCACATCTCTGAAGCTTCTAAAAAAGGTTGCTGCTCGAGAAGCTGCTATATCTACAATTTTCGATTCAAACATCCAACGTAAGTCATGTACCTTTCCGTCTTTGATTCCTTTTCTCTTGGCCATACAGTAAATGAACTAGGCTGAAATGCAGTAAAAACGTAAACATACAGTGAGTACATGAAAAAGAATGAATAGTGGAGCTAGTTTTACAAGAACACAATACAACAATGACAGGTGGATGTTCAGTCACTAATCTTTCATAAGCAAACAACAGCGAAAAACAGTTATCTTCCAGAACGACTGGTTACGCCTGTCTGCCCGGAACAGAATGATTGTGACATACTGTGATTAGGGTCAGACCGAAGTCTTGCAGCCTGTTTCCGGGACCATCACTTGGAGTTGGAGGTTGGGAATTTGTCAAGCTCTGATTCTTTAACCTTACGACAATCAGTCAAGTCATACATTCTTGACTGCATGCACATCTTTTGCAGTAGTTTTGAGCCCATGTGCATACGCATACAGACTCGATATGTACGTAAGTAATGTGGGGTGTATTTTTAATGATTGTGGGATGTTTGAAAAATATTGCCGTTCCAAGTTTTGTATTTACTCTCTGTGAACTCATGCAACATAAAAGGTAAATACAAAACTTGGAAAGGTAATATTTTCAAAACCCCACAGCCATTAAAAGTGCACCTTGTAGAACTACAATCTCACAAGGAAAGTTATATGTGAATTGAGATTTTTTGTGTCAAGCGCAAATGTCTGATTTGATTACATGAAGCGTTTCTACAATTGTATATCCGTTTATAATCCACGTATATATGTGTGCATGTCGCTAGGAAGGCTTATCAGTTCGCCAAGGAGCCTCCGAGAAACATACACTGAGAAAAATATACTGACACACATACACTGACAAAAGTACACTGACACAAATACATACATACACTGATACACATACACTGACACGCTAGTAGTACCTAGTAAATCCTTATATAAAAAGCCTGGCTGCTACGGCGAAATCGGACATACGGGGCAAGGGATATAACTCATGAATAAATAATCGAATGTTGTTTTTTGCACTGTTCCTTCCCTTTTTTTGGTTGAGAATAGTTTTTTTTTTTTTTTCAATTTAGAGATTACTGTTAATTATGGTTGTAGTGGACGGGGCTTAAAAACTGACTTCATGCGATTGATAATGTGTTAGGGTTACAGTGTTCTTCCTCTTCGGTTTCTTCCTCCTTTATATTTCCTGTCTTTTCTATCTATATGGGGTCGGGCGTAACACTATCAAAATTCAATTGGTAATGTGTAAGGGTTAGGGGCACAGTGCATTTAATTGGGATGGTCTAGGGTGCGAGCGGACGTAGGATGGGGGCGCAGGGGTGGTGTGTGGGGTGGCGGCGCATGGGGTGGGGCAAGAGGGTTTGAACCCACGAGCCGCACCGAGTGTCATAGGAAAACCGTAAAAAGTAAACAGGTAAATAGGGCGGGTATATGGTATGTAGAGAGTCGTAACGGTTTATTCACTATCATTATACAGGTTACACATGAAAACCTTAAAAAGTAAAGATGGTTGGTTATACTGGTTTTAGTGGGTATGGGTTAGTGAAATTCGTTGGTAAGGGGTGGATAGGGATCAATAGTGATATGTAGACGGTCGTAGGGGTTTAAACCTATCATCATGTGGATTACAAAAGAATAACTTTAAAAGGTAAAGATGGTCGGTAGTACTGAATGTAATGGGTATGGATTAGTGAGATTCGTTGTTAAGAGGTGGGTGAGTGGAGGAAAGGAAATAATAAATAACAATTTTATTGCGCACTTCACTTAATATACAGACATAGGCTAAGTATAGGTATGGGTTAGGCATAGGACGTATATCGAGCTTACGTCTTGCGCAATAAAATTGCGATTTATTATTTTTAAATTTTAATTAGAATTTAATCACACAAATTTAAACTTTTCCATTACTAACACTAGTTTGGTATAGTGATCCACCACAATATGTTTTGTGTAATTTTCCGTTAGTTCCAAAGTCTCTTAAGTCGTTCTGGTGTAAGTACTGGACGCCGAATAGCTGTGAAGAAATGACAAAATCATTATAGCTATTTTACATCTTTTCACAAATATGTGACAATCATGACGATAATAAAATATTGTAATATATTTCATATCACATAATTTTTAAGAAATATCAAAAGGAAAAGCTTGACCTTATGATATCACGTGTAGTAAAATATTTCATTTTCTCTATTTATCCTTACAGTGGTTCTTCTCCGTGACTATATGTTTTTCCCGTGTGGTAGCAACGATCTGTTTCGTAATTATGATCTTTGTGTTATTTTATATGGCACATAGAACTGTACTATTCTAATGAGCAAAGGCAAATACGCCCACTGATGACTAGGGGTGAAACATTTAGTGATGCTCAGTTAGTGATAAAAAAGGTGAATACATACCAATATTTTGTGGTAGACTGTCAGAGATTATCTTTCCTTGTATGCACCTCAGTAAGGTAGCTTTTTCCTGGCTGTGTCAGCAAATTTTCAGTCTGGCGAAACGATAAAGGTGCTATAACAAGTGACATCATTGTAAGATTTAACATGAATTTGACACCACATATTTAACTTTTATGTAGTTTTGACACAGTGTGAAGAGACATAGTATTTTGACACTCGTGTACATTAGTGATATACAGTGCTACATTAGTGACCACATAACATGACTCTAAGTTGTCCTGCGTCAGCATATTTTTCATTCCAACAGCTCAGTCTGTGTCAGCACATTTTCACTCTGGGTAACCAGAGTACTTTAATGGGTACAAATATAATCCATAAATACTGACTAGTTGAATACATGATATACACTGTTTCATATGCATTCAGTTAGTGCGCAGAAAGAGGACATAGCTGTGGACGGATACATAATTAGTGATCATAGATGCTCATGTTACACTGTTCAATACAATTAGTGGAGATAGGAGAGACAAGTAGATGACTTGATCAAACTAATACACGTACCTCTGTGAATAACAGAATCGTGTTGCTCCATCAGTGCGTGGTTGATGTGCCTCCTCTTACGTTCGAATCTGTCGAACCAGAATCAGAATACACTTAGTGAACAGAAAACGGAAGACATAAAAACATAGGTAATATACTTTTATGAAAAACACACCTGTTCATATGTATACATTACACAGTTAGAATGCACTACACAATCTACCATCACTGACCCTACACCACGGTATACTAGGGCAGCGTTAATTTTCGTGGTATGAGCGACAGTTTGACGACTACTAGCTAGTATTTTTTGACGTTGTACTATGCTGGTTTTATCGTTTCTTTACTTTATTCAGTCTCTCGGTAGAGATTTGTTCGCAACAGACGAGCATAATCTCCGGCGGGCCTATTCTCGCTGGTCGCGAGATCCGCACAGTGGAAGTATGGGAGATTTGCTCGCAAATAGACAGGCAATATCTCCTGCGGTAGCTATGGCGGGCCTATTCCCGCTGGCCGCGGGGACCGCTATAAGTCAGGTGGGGAGTCTGACGATAGTGCACGCTTTACACAGGTCCGGACACTTGTGATTGACAGATGTGCGCGCCCTCATGGTCCGGGCTCGTACAAGGCCCTCACCTGGGGGACATGGCTGAACGCCTCTAAGCCGGGTCCCTTGGGTGTCAGGGTCTGGCCATAACTCGCCATCCGGCTCGTGGTGGTGAGGTCTCGGTGGATTGACGCTGAGCCGCCAGCGTCTGCAGCCTACCTTGTGCCAGACGTATTGGTTACCCATTCCTCTGGAATACACAAGACTAGGCCGAGAGAGAGATCATGTCGTTTGGGCATCACATGATTCTCTGAAGCTCTGCCCAGACATTGTGATGGAATATTGGCCATATTCCACTCACATACTTTGGTCTGTCAAGACTGCAAGGTGTCTACTACTATGCTGGTATGATCTGATAGCCTACCACATCGTATAGCGAGCCTGTATACCACACGCTACTTACCACAGCTGTTTCTTTGGCGAGGTGTTTTCGATAGACTTTGTTGCAAACGTTGTGTCCTTAGCCGGCATTTGAGCTCCTTTATATACGGAGTCTAGTCACATAGAAAGTGCTGAGTCAAACTATACAATAACCAGTTAAATCCAGTTAGACTCATACTGTAAAGCTTCTAGATATTCTTATTAAAACATGTATTGTCAGCGGTTTGCATCGTTATACCGTGATGTTACCATGAGTTGATTTAGAGTGTTGACAGTTTCACCCCAAAAACATGTCTGGGCATGTATACCGTGGTTAGGTCACGATGAGTCATCCATGGTTTTTCCCAAAACATGTCTTAACACGTTTAATCCTATCCACCCCTTAACAACGAATTTCACTAAGCCATACCCACTAAAACCAGTATAACCGACCATCTTTACTTTTTAAGGTTTTTATTTGTAACCAGTATGATGACAGTGTTTAATCCCCTACGACCCTCTACATATCACTACTAACCACTATCCACCCCTTAACAACGAATTTCACTAAGCCATAACCATTACAACCATTACAACCGACCATCTTTACTTTTTAAGGTTTTCATTTGTAACACGTATAGTGAATAAACGGTTACGACTCTCTACATACCATATACCCGCCCTATATACCTGTTTACTTATTACGGGTTTCCTATGACATCATATGCGGCTCGTGGGTTTGAACCTCCTTTCCCCCACCCCATGCGCCGCAACCCCTGCCCCCCCATCCTACGTCCGCCCGCACCCTAACCCATCCTGAAGAAATGCACTGTGCTCCTAACCCTTACACACATCACCAATGGAATGTTGATCGTGTTACGCCCGGCCCCATGTAGATAAATAAGACGAGAAAAATAAAAGAGGAAGAAACCGAGGAGGAAAAACACTGAAACCCTAACACACCACCAATCGCATGATGTTAATTGTTAAGCCCCGCCCACTACAACCAGGGTCAGACAGACAGACAGATAGATAGATAGCTAGACAGACAGACAGACAGACAGACAGTCGGGAACGGGAACTTATATGACTACTTATATGAATTAAATGAGATGCTCCCCACCAGGAGTTAGGCGATGCCGGGCCGGGTCAGACAGACAGACAGATAGATAGTCGGAACGGGAACTTATATGACTACTTATATGAATTAAATGAGATGCTCCCCATCAGGGTCTGGGCGAAGACGGGCCGGGTCAGACAGACAGACAGACAGACAGACAGACAGACAGATAGTCGGTAACGGGAACGAGAACTTATATGACTACTTATATGAATTAAATGAGATGCTCCCCACCAGGGTCTGGGCGAAGCCGGGCCGGGTCAGCTAGTATATATATATATAATAAGAAAACACATTGAATAACAGACACTGACACACACACTGAATTATAATATATACAGACTAGCATACATAGAGAATACCTCGCATAGAATCAAACTGAAATATAAATTAAAACATTCGCGAACATACATGCATATACACACACACACACACACACACACACACACACACACACACACACACACACACACACGCACGCACGCACGCACGCACGCACGCACACACACACACACACACAGAGCAAAAGCCAGACATACATAAATACACACGCTCACACATAAACGCTCTGCATAATTATGTATCGAGAATCGTTATCTATACTTCAACTTGCCGGTCTCATTGGTCTAGGGATTACACGACTTTCTCTGTAATCCCGTATACTCTCGTGATTAACGTGACGTACGCGAGAATTAGTAGCGGTTTTCTCCGCGTCTGTAACTTACGGGGTATGTGAGCCGGTCGTTCAGAAAGCAATGGCAAACTATTGAGCGTAATCTTGCCAACAAATCAACAATCAGCTGAAAGATGCTGATGTTGACAGCGATGTCTTGTAAAGGATATGCGAAAAAAAAAAAAAAATAAATAACTTCTTGGATTCTCTCGTACTTTCGAAGTCAGCGCAAGGGACAATACTAACATATTATGTAATTGTCAAATTTAGTGGCAATTATATCCCGTGATAGACTTAAATATGAACTATCACCCTTACTGAAACATCCACATATACATATGTCCGCATAATAAATAACATATTCACACCAACCCTATGCTACCGATGTCAACCTTGGACATTGTCAACATCGCACTAATGCAAAATCAACACCCGTGAGATGAGATGCTTGAGTAGGGTTGGCAACTTAACTATCCGAGACCGAGTAAGAAATGATATGATCAGACAGACAGTGGGATCAATACCTTGTACCACATTTATTGAAAGGCAGAAAATTAAATGGCTTGGCCACCTCGTTAGAATGCAATACTATCAACTACTAGCACTGGCATTACACACACACACACACACACACACACACACACACACACACACACACACACACACGCACGCACGCACGCACGCACGCACACACACCACACACACACACACATCACACACACACACACTGACACACACACACTGACACACACACACACACTGACATACACACACTGACACACATACACTGACACACGTACAATGGACACCTAACACACATACTTATATATAAATAAATATTTTGCATATCCTTTACAGGACATCGCTGTCAACATCAGCATCTTTCAGCTGATTGTTGATTTCTTGGCAATATTATGCTCAGTAGTTTGCCATTGCCGGCTTCGTGGCTTAGAGGTTATGACTTTTCTCCGTAATCTCGTATACTCTCGTCGGTAACGTGATGACGGTGAGAATCAGCAGTGGTTCGAATCGCATCGGTAACTTACAGGGGTATGTGAGCCGGCCGCTCAGAAAGCAATGGCAAACTACTGAGCGTAATCTTGCCAAGAAATCAACATACAGCTGAAAGATGTTGGTGTTGACAGCGATAGTCCTGTAAAGGATATGACCCAAGCAACAAAACAAAATTTGCCATTGCTTTCTGACAGCGGGCTCCCATACCCCGTAAGTTACCGACGCGAGTCGAATCACTGCTGATTCTCACCGTCGTCACGTTTAAATTTCAAGATTACGAAGGGAAAAATCGCTAACCTCTAGGCCAGGAACGGGCAATAATATATATATATATTATAATATTATATATATATAATATATATATATATATATATATATATATATATATAAAGACAACACATTTAAAACAGACACTGACCCACACACTGAATGATAATATATACAAACTAGCATACATAGAGAATACCTCGCATAGAATCAAACTGAAAATAAATCAAAACTGCATTCACATAATGTATAAAAACACGCGCGCGCGCGCACACACACACACACACGTACACACACACACACACACACGCACGCACACACACACACACATAAATATATACACTCACACATAAACACACGGCACATTTGTGTGTGGCAACTCGTTATCTATACTTCAACTCTGATTCCCAAGTTGTCTTTTCGATGTCATCGCAAGGGACAATACTATAATATTTTTAGTGTCAAATTTAGAGGCAATTATCTCCCGCGACAGACTGATCTATCAACTGTCCCCCATACTGAAGCATCCGAATATACACATGTCCCAAAAAACGACAGATAACCAATAGCATATTCACACCAACCCTACGTTACGGATGTCAAACTTGGACATTATAAAAATCATACTTACGCAAAATCAACAACTGTGAGATGAGATGCCTGAGAAGAGCTTCCAACTAACTATCCGAGATCGGGTAAGAAATTATGCTATCAGACAGAAAGTGGGATTACACCTTGTACCACATATACTGAAAGACACAAGATCAAATAGTTTCGTCACCTCGTTAGAATTCGACACCATGAACTACCATCACTAGCCTTACATCAAAGATCATCTGCGACGAGAGCAAGAGGACGCCCGAGAAGAAAATAGACTGACAACATCAAAGACATTGTACAATCACACGGGATGGCACTATCCAATGCCACCATCAGGGACTGGACGCCAGTTATTTCTCCCCACTATACTTGACAGCAAAAGTGGAAGATGATGATGTTGATTATGATGATGATGACTTTTTTTTGTACCAATGCTATTACGTACCATGCATCACATCACACTTTAATGAGCGGCACCAGCTAAGTCTGCGCTCATTTTTAATGCAGAGCTAAAGCACCCTAGCTGAAATGGGCTTCCTTTGGTTTATTTGCTTTTTGTGACTTGCTAGGCAATTCAATAGTTTTCCGTGATGATGAAAAGAGTCTGTAGGATGTCTTCCTGGGCAGGACAACACTTAGCGATGTCGAAAAAGGAAACGTCTCGATGAATGCGCACGACAGGAGAAAAACGTCCGGGAGTCATGACCCAGACGGGCCCGCCCCAGGAGAGTGTAAAGAAGGTAAAGAGGCCGAGAGGCCCTCGGCGAGGGGACCACTTCTGGTGATCGGAAGCCTTCTGTCGTGCTTGCTGCCCTGTGGAGTTTGTATCACTCTGATATTGAATAGAGCATACACTGAGAAGACTGGAGAATTGGATAACTAGAAAGACCTGTGGAATCTACAAGGCAAAGGAAATAGTGTTAGTAGTTACTCGCTGTTCCAGTTTAGTTTACATTAGTTTAGTCGATGGATCAACATCACGGCACACGGGTGCAACCCATAAGTGCTCCCTTTTACTCCTAACTCAAGCCTGAGTCCGGAGAATCTCAGCTCAGTGCACGAACTCCGTAGCTGAAATACTTTGGGCAGATTTTTAACTCGACATTTTGCCCCGGCAGCCCCGTTAGGCTACTCTTTTTCGATTTCCAACTGCCAAGGGATTTGTTTTTACGTGCGCAACAATACAAACGGGCGTCCGATCTCACTACTCAGAGACCCGGGGACATTTTATTACTGGAAGTACACGTGAATAAATCCCTGTACTCACCGGGGCTTGAACCCGGGACCTCCAGCACTCGAAGCGGACACCATACCTCGAGACCATTCAGTTCCATAATCGCTATTCCAACTTCACTGCAAAGGGTCACCCCCATAAATCTCCGTTCTTGTGCCAGTGAATATCACACAAAATGCTCCCCACTGTCCCATGTTAAAAGTGAAATCACAGCAATACCGACAAACCAACAGCACTTTCAGGCAAGTACATGCATGAGGCCGCTGCCAGAATGCCAACAATTACGCCACGAAAATTACAGTTCATCTCGATGGAAGCGGCAGTCACTTGAAAAGCAGTATCGTCATGAGGAAAATCCCAAAACACACGGAGACGATAAGAAGAGTATGTACAAATCTACAAGATCATCAATGCATACAATAAAGCATACTTTCAGTCTCCACAGAGCATACACGCTTTCATACATCAAGCATGGAATAATACATTAAATACAAGCCACTTTCTCCCCCTTCTATCCAGTCTCATAGTCGTCCGCAGTCTGAGCTCCCAGCCAGGGTTTCGTGTTGGCCCGGCTTTGGGTTCTCGTGTGCTTCGTGCGCCACGCTGACCATTGGCCACTGCTCAGTTGCTGCTAGTTGAGTTCACATTCGTCCTTGTTCGTCGCCTTCCAGGCGCGGGCGAGTGCGATTCTGACAAATAGCTAGTTACAGAATCTACAACATTGCACTCCGGAAATTTCCACACAAGCTTCGTCTCCACCCTCAAAAGCCACCTACGTGATCCCATTATGACATCACAGTAGCCGTTTGATTAAAAGTCGTCCGTAGTCTTTCTCTCGACGCCTTGAGTGTCGTCGTGATCCTCTAATTACTCCAATATGAACTAGTCTCTCCAGATACGGACAGTCTCAATTATACGTACGCAGGACCGCATTGCCGAATGGGTAAGAACGCGTGTTCTTAAACATGCGTTGTACTGATGCCGAGGTAAGTGGTTCAACACCCATACCGGACAGCTGGACTAAATGTTGACCTGTCGTCCTTGACTTGGGGACGTAAATTACAAGTACCTCTGAGGTCGGAGTGGGTTCGCCCCATGGCGAGGGACACTGTTAATAGGGAAAGCTTATCCACACGCAAAATTCAGCCCATCACTATTGTAAATATTGTGTATGGACTACGCTTTAGTTCAAAGCGAACGAACAAAACAAAAAAAAAATGAAAATTACGCAAACCATATATTGGCAATATAAGCTGTAGTGACCAATGCCTTTCATCTCCGAATGCAGCTGCTGGGAATGTCAAACTTACGATTTGGTGCGGTGAGGGAATGCGACGTCGGAGGTTCAACTATGTCATTCCTGTGGAGGGAAGTCTTTTCACTGGACAGCTGAAAAAGCTCACCTCTCAACTATAGATATAATGTTAGGTTATGCATACTACTTTTTCTTTCTCATCATCATCAATTGCCGTGCCGGCTGGCGTAGGTGTTCACGGCTCTCCACAGATCTCGGTCTTTGGTGTTCTGGATCAACTCTGCTGATGATATTCCTCCATGCCACCGTCTCAATCCGTCCAGCATCATTTCTCTTGGTCTGCCTCTGCCTCTCTTCCCCTCGATCTTTCCAGTTGTCACAATGTTCTCCAATGCCTCTCTTCTCATCACATGACCAAAGAAAGCTGTTTGTCTCTTTCTTATTGTTGTATATAGTGTTCTAGTTGCATTAGCCTCTTTCAGGCAATCGTTGTTAGTTACTCTGGCAGTCCAAGGAATTCGCAACATTCGTCTTAAAAACCACATCTCTGAAGCTTCTAAAAAAGGTTGCTGCTCGAGCTGTGCCTGTATACAGAGAAGCTGCTATATCTACAATTTTCGATTCAAACATCCAACGTAAGTCATGTACCTTTCCGTCTTTGATTCCTTTTCTCTTGGCCATACAGTAAATGAACTAGGCTGAAATGCAGTAAAAACGTAAACATACAGTGAGTACATGAAAAAGAATGAATAGTGGAGCTAGTTTTACAAGAACACAATACAACAATGACAGGTGGACGTTCAGTCACTAATCTTTCATAAGCAAACAACAGCGAAAAACAGCTATCTTCCAGAACGACTGGTTACGCCTGTCTGCCCGGAACAGAATGATTGTGACATACTGTGATTAGGGTCAGACCGAAGTCTTGCAGCCTATTTCCGGGACCATCACTTGTAGTTGGAGGTTGGGAATTCGTCAAGCTCTGATTCTGTAACCTTACGACAATCAGTCAAGTCATACATTCTTGACTGCATGCACATCTTTTGCAGTAGTTTTGAGCCCATGTGAATACGCATACAGACTCGATATGTACGTAAGTAATGTGGGGTGTATTTTTAATGATTGTGGGATGTTTGAAAAATATTGCCGTTCCAAGTTTTGTATTTATTCTCTGTGAACTCATGCAACATAAAAGGTAAATACAAAACTTGGAAAGGTAATATTTTCAAAACCCCACAGCCATTAAAAATACACTTTGTAGAACTACAATCTCACAAGGAAAGTTATATGTGAAATGAGATTTTTTGTGTCAAGCGCAAATGTCTGATTTGATTACATGAAGCGTTTCTACAATTGTATATCCGTTTATAATCCACGTATATATGTGTGCATGTCGCTAGGAAGGCTTATCAGTTCGCCAAGGAGCCTCCGAGAATAATACACTGAGAAAAATATACTGACACACATACACTGACAAAAGTACACTGACACAAATACATACACACACTGATACACATACACTGACACGCAAGTAGTACGCTAGATGGTATTTGAGTATATTTTCATGATGACCTCTAAGGATTGACCTAGTACATCCTTATATAAAAAGCCTGGCTCCTACAGCGAAATCGGACCTATGGGGCAAGGGATATAACTCATGAATAAATAATCGAATGTTGTTTTTTGCACTGTTCCTTCCCTTTTTTTGGTTGAGAATTGTTTTTTTTTTTTTTTCAATTTAAAGATTACTGTTAATTATGGTTGTAGTGGACGGGGCTTAAAAACTGACATCATGCGATTGATGATGTGTTAGGGTTACAGTGTCCTTCCTCTTCGGTTTCTTCCTCCTTTATTTTTCCTGTCTTTTTTTAATCTATATGGGGTCGGGCGTAACACTATCAAAATTCAATTGGTGATGTGTAAGGGTTAGGGGCACAGTGCATTTAATTGGGAGGGTCTAGGGTGCGAGCGGACGTAGGATGGGGCGCAGGGGTGGGGTGTGCGGTGGAGGCGCATGGGGTGGGGCAAGAGGGTTCGAACCCACGAGCCGCACCGAGTGTCATAGGAAAACAGTAAAAAGTAAACAGGTAAATAGGGCGGGTATATGGTATGTAGAGAGTCGTAACGGTTTATTCACTATCATTATACAGGTTACAAATTAACACCTTAAAAAGTAAAGATGGTTGGTTATACTGGTTTTAGTGGGTATGGCTTAGTGAAATTCGTTGTTAAGTGGTGGATAGGGATCAGTAGTGATATGTAGACGGTCGTAGGGGTTTAAACCTATCATCATGTGGATTACAAAAGAATAACTTTAAAAGGTAAAGATGGTCGGTAGTACTGAATGTAATGGGTATGGATTAGTGAGATTCGTTGTTAAGAGGTGGATGAGTGGAGGAAAGGAAATAATAAATAACAATTTTATTGCACGCTTCACTTAATATACAGATATAGGCTAAGTATAGGTATAGGTTAGGCATAGGACGTATATCGAGCTTACGTGTTGCGCAATAAAATTGCGATTTATTATTTTTAAATTTTAATTAAAATTTAATCACACAAGTTTAAACTTTTCCATTACTAACACTAGTTTGGTATAGTGATCCACCACAATATGTTTTGTGTAATTTTCCGTTAGTTCCAAAGTCTCTTAAGTCGTTCTGGTGTAAGTACTGGACGCCGAATAGCTGTGAAGAAATGACAAAATCATTATAGCTATTTTACATCTTTTCACAAATATGTGACAATCATGACGATAATAAAATAATTGTAATATATTTCATATCACATAATTTTTAATCCAAGGAAGTTAATCAACATGACCAGACTATGCATGGAAGATACTTATAATATAGTAACATATAAAGCCAGGAAATCAGACCCCTTCCAAATAACATCTGGCTTGAAACAAGGTGATGCACTATCGCCGCTACTCTTCAATCTGGCTCTAGAGAAAGTTGTAAGGAAGATAAAGGAGGAATGTGATATTGGAGGAACATCCAAGCTGCTTGGTTATGCAGATGATATAGATATTATAGGGCAAAGTGAACAAAAGACATTGGAAATATTGACTCACTTAAAGGAAAAAGCCCAACAGATGGGGCTGGTTATCAACCAAGATAAGACAGAATATATGGTAATTTCAAGAGACGGAATGGCTAAAAACTCTGGCCACATACAAATAGATAATATGACCATTAAAAGAACGGAAACATACAAATACCTGGGTACAATCTTCAACTGCTCCAACATCATAAGGGAAGAAATACAAACTAGAATCAACTCTGGAAATAAGATATACTATGCACTACAACATCTACTAAAATCAAAGGCGCTATCTCGTGACACCAAAATCACAATATACAAAACACTGATCAGACCAGTTGTGCTGTATGGCTCTGAAACCTGGAGTACAACGAAAGGAGACGAAGCATTGTTACAAACCTTTGAGAACAAAATTTTAAGACGCATCTTTGGACCCATTGGGGATACACAAAGTGGAGAGTGGAAAAGAAGAAGTAACAAAGACATTTATGATCTGTTAAAGTCCCCGCTAATCACTGGTATCATGAAGGCTAATAGACTACAATGGCTTTGGCATATAGAAAGAATGGAAGATAATAGGGAAACAAAACTCGCATACACTCAGGATATAAATGACCGTAGACCCCGAGGTAGACCAAGAAGACGGTGGAGAGATAATACATGTACAGACCTACAAGCACTTGGAATCAACGACTGGCAAGAGAAGGTCCACCAGAGAGACGAATGGAGACGGATTGTATTTGCAGCAAAGAACCTCAATGGCTCGGAAAGCTGAAGAAGAAGATCAAAAAGAAAATCTTGACCTTATGATATCACGTGTAGTAAAATATTTCATTTTCTCTATTTATCCTTACAGTGGATCTTCTCCGTGACTATATGTTTTTCCCGTGTGGTAGCAACGGTCTGTTTCGTAATTCTGTTCTTTGTGTTATTTTATATGGCGCATAGAACTGTACTATACTAATGAGCAAAGGCGAATACGCCCACTGATGACTAGGGGTGAAACATTTAGTGATGCTCAGTTAGTGATAAAAAAGGTGAATACATACCAATATTTTGTGGTAGACTGTCAGAGATTATCTTTCCTTGTATGCACCTCAGTAAGGTAGCTTTTTCCTGGCTGTGTCAGCAAATTTTCAGTCTGGCGAAACGATAAAGGTGCTATAACAAGTGACATCATTGTAAGATTTAACATGAATTTGACACCACATATTTGACTTTATGTAGCTTTGACACAGTGTGAAGAGACATAGTATTTTGACATACGTGTACATTAGTGATATACAGTGCTACATTAGTGACCACAGAACATGACTCTAAGTTGTCCTGCGTCAGCATATTTTTCATTCCGACAGCTCAGTCTGTGTCAGCACATTTTCACTCTGGTTAACCAGAGTACTTTAATGGGTACAAATATAATCTATAACTACTGACTAGTTGAATACATGATATACACTGTTTCATATGCATTCAGTTAGTGCGCAGAAAGAGGACATAGCTGTGGACGGATACATAATTAGTGACCATAGATGCTCATGTTACACTGTTCAATACAATTAGTGGAGATAGGAGAGACAAGTAGATGTCTTGATCAAACTAATACACGTACCTCTGTGAATGACAGAGTCGTGTTGCTCCAACAGTGCGTGGTTGATGTGTTTCCTCTTACGTTCAAATCTGTCGAACCAGAATCAGAATACACTTAGTGAACAGAAAACGGAAAACATAAAAACATAGGTAATATACTTTAATGAAAAACACACCTGTTCATATGTATACATTACACAGTTAGAATGCAATACACCATCTGCCATCACTAACCCTACATCACGGTATACTAGGGCAGCGTTAATTTCCGTGGTATGAGCGACCGTTTGACGACAACTAGCTAGTATTTTTCGACGTTGTACTATGCTGGTATGATCTGATAGCCTACCACATCATATAGCGAGCCTGTATACCACACGCTACTTACCACAGCTGTTTCTTTGGTGAGGTGTTTTCGATAGACCTTGTTGCAAACGTTGTGTTCTTAGCCGGCATTTGAGCTCCTTTATATACGGAGTCTAGTCACATAGAAAGTGCTGAGTCAAACTATACAATAACCAGTT
>JACEFZ010028176.1:147500-207500 GCA_014155875.1 Cepaea nemoralis
GCACGCACGCACGCACGCACGCACGCACGCACGCACGCACGCACGCACGCACGCACGCACGCACGCATACTGACACACACACACACACTGACATACATACACTGACACACGTCAATGGACACCTGACACACATACTTATATATACATAAATGTTTTGCATATCGTTTACAGGACATCGCTGTCAACATCAGCATCTTTCAGCTGATTGTTGATTTCTTGGCAATATTATGCTCAGTAGTTTGCCATTGCCGGCTTCGTGGCTTAGAGGTTATGACTTTTCTCCGTAATCTCGTATACTCTCGTCGGTAAATAGATGACGGTGAGAATCAGCAGTGGTTCGAAAGGCATCGGTAACTTACAGGGTATGTGAGCCGGCCGCTCAGAAAGCAATGGCAAACTACTGAGCGTAATCTTGCCAAGAAATCAACATACAGCTGAAAGATGCTGGTGTTGTCAGCGATATCCTATAAAGGATATGACCCACACACACAAAAAATTTGCCATTGCTTTCTGAGCAACGAGCTCCCATACCCCGTAAGTTACCGACGCGAATCGAACCACTGCTGATTCTCACCGTCGTCACGTTACTTACGAGATTACGAAGAAAAGTCGCTAACCTCTAGGCCAGGAAGCCGGCATATATATATAAGACAACACATCAAATAACAGACACTGACACACACACTGAATGATAATATATACAGACTAGCATACATAGAGAATACCTCGCATAGAATCAAACTGAAATATAAATCAAAACATGCATTCACATACATGTATAACACACACGCGCGCACACACACACACACACACACACACACACACACTCACACACACACACACACACACACACACACACGTACACACACACACACACACACATAAATACATACACACATAAACGCACCGCACATTTGTGTGTGGCAACTCGTTATCTATACTTCAACTTCCTCTGAAAGTCGGAGAGTGTCTGCCTGTACGGCGAGGAACCACCAGTCTGCACACCAATAAGCCAGACATGGGACAACGGATACTCACGCAAAACTCAGGTCCTGTATGACATCACTCTGATGTTGGACAACAGGATGTCTTCATCCGACATACAGGACTTCGCGTTGGAGCTCAAGCCAACGAACACAAGCAAGCAAGCAAGTGTACTTCAACTCTGATTCTCAAGTTGTCTTTTCGATGTCATCGCAAGGGACAATACTAACATATTTTTAGTGTCAAATTTAGAGGCAATTATCTCCCGTGACAGACTGATCTATCAACTGTCCCCCATACTGAAGCATCCAAATATACACATGTCCCAAAAAACGACAGATAACAAATAGCATATTCACACCAACCCTACGTTACCGATGGGGGGTACCTTGGTAGCACCTTTGGTAAGGATGGCTCTCATGTCCTTTCAGGACCCATCCCCCACTGGTCCAAGTCTGACACCCAGCTCGTGCCTGTGGCTCCTAGTAGCTGTCAGCATGCGACAGCGGCCACCCCCCGGGCAACAGCTGTGAGAGGCTGGCTAAACCAGGCATGGGTATCCGATTTGGTGTCAAACCAAGAGGTAAACTAGGGTATGCCTACCCAGCATGTGAAGACAGGAATCGGCAGACTGCGCGGAAGAAATCATTCCTGATTCAACGGGCAAGACGGCGTTTACCTGCAAAGCGTTGTGGAACGTAATGAGCACGGCAAGGCACGTAGAGCGCCCTGGTCATCCACTGCACTTGTATTCGTCTCCAATCGTCTCCACTTGTCTTGCCACTGGACTAGGATGGACTCAGGCGAGAGAGTGAGGTCGACGAATTGCGCAACTCTTCCTCACTTTAATCCAAGTCATCGCGCAAGTCATTCTTCATCCAACGTCACATATCACCTTCAAGCCCTGTGGCGATGGGCGAGCGGCAAAGCGGCAGGCGTGGGTACGCTGGCAGCCGTAGTCGCAGACCTGCACACAGGCGGCTCAGGCCATATGGTCGTCTTCTACTGACCGGAGCAGCAGTGGGATTCGGCAGCCCCCTGAGCGACTGAGCAGCCCTCTATAGGAACACACTGCTCACCTCCATAGCATGAGGAAGGGGCTAGAAAAGGTGCCCTAAACATTGTCTACTTCATCACTACCTAACCAGCTAGCCGCGATTGGTGGGTACCCTAAATGCGGTCGACATACAAAGAAAGATAAAACAAGCAAAGCTAATAGAGTAAACCATATTCCCTTAACAATTGGAACTTGGAATGTACGCACCCTACATGACAGAGACGGCGCGTCGGGTCCAGAGAGACGAACAGCACTGATTGGGAGAGAGCTGGGGAGGTACAACATCGACATTGCAGCCTTGAGCGAGACACGACTTGCAGAAGAAGGCCAAATCTGTGAAATTGGTGCCGGCTACACATTTTTCTGGAGTGGAAGGAAAAGCGAGGAAAGACGCCAATCCGGTGTGGGATTTGCCTTTAAGTCGGCCCTGGTCGGCAAATTAGCTGGATTTCCAAAGGCTATAAACGACAGGCTCATGACCATGAAGTTGCCTCTGCTGAATGGAAGGAAGCACGCAACCATTGTGAGTGTCTACGCACCAACTATGACCAACGAAGATGATGTCAAGAACAAGTTCTATGAGGACCTGCACAATGTATTAACATCTGTTCCCAAAGGAGACAAACTTATACTCCTTGGGGATTTCAATGCCAGAGTAGGCACGGACACCACCTCTTGGAGTGGCATTATTGGAAAGCATGGAGTCGGAAATTGTAACAATAATGGACTCCGCCTCCTTCAGACATGTGCCGAACATGATCTCCTGATTACGAACACAATTTTCCGTCTCCCCATGAGAAATAGAACATCGTGGATGCACCCTCGCTCGAAACACTGGCACCTCATTGACTATGTCATCGTCAGGAGGAGAGACAGACAAGACGTTCGAGTGACAAAATCCATGTGTGGAGCCGAATGTTGGACAGACCATCGTCTCATTGTCTGGAAAATGAACATCCACATCAGGCCACCACGGCGTCCTCAAGGGGCGAAAATACAAACAAAGCTAAATGTCACCTGCCTAAACAGCAAGAAAATGCAGCAGTCGTTTGAAAATATGCTGGAAGACCGCCTCAAGCCCAATGCTGAAGCTAAACAGGATACAGAAACAGAATGGAGAGCCCTAAAGGACACAATTTACAACACTGCTATGGAAATCCTGGGTCCAGCCCCCAGAAAGCATAAAGACTGGTTTGATGAAAATTCCGAAGACATCAACCAATTGCTGGCCGAGAAACATCTTCTCCTCAAGGCACATTTGAATGACCCAAAGTCAACGTCAAAAAAAGATGCTTTCAAGAACATTCAGAGAGTAGTACAGCAGAAACTTCGGCACATGCGGGACTCCTGGCTGAGCAGCAAAGCTGATGAAATTCAGGGCTTTGCTGACAGACATGATATGAAAAACTTCTACGACTCACTGAAAGCGGTCTATGGTCCTTCATCACTAGGCATAGTTCCCATCCTCAGTGCAGACGGGGGAACATTGGTCACCGATAAGAAAGAAATCCTCCAACGCTGGGCAGAGCATTTCAGCAAAATCTTAAATGCAACTTCCTTCTTCGATGATGAAACCATCAACTGCCTTCCTCAAGTTCCCACCAATGAGACACTTGATGACCTGCCAACCATAGTGGAAATAAACAAAGCCATCCAGCAACTCTCCAGCGGCAAGGCACCTGGTCCTGACTCCATCCCAGCAGAGATATACAAGGCAGGTGGGCCGGTCCTAACAGAGCAGCTTCACCAAGTCTTCACAAACATATGGATGAACGAGACCATGCCTCAAGATTTTAAGGATGCGTCAATAGTCCACCTTTACAAACGTAAAGGAAACCGCCAATCCTGTGACAACCACCGAGGCATCTCCTTGCTTTCAATTGCAGGGAAGATACTCACCAGAATTCTTCTCAATCGCCTCACAGCCCATCTCGATCAAGGACTTCTTCCTGAGAGTCAATGTGGCTTCAGAAAAGAACGTGGAACTGTTGACATGATTTTCGCTGCAAGGCAGCTGCAAGAGAAATGTCAGGAATAGAACTGCGAAATGTTCTCCACTTTCATTGACCTTACCAAGGCTTTTGATACAGTCAGCAGAGAAGGACTGTGGAAGATTATGGCAAAATATGGCTGTCCACGAAAGTTTGTCCAAATAGTGCGGCTATTTCATGACGGCATGCAGGCAAGAGTACAGGAAAATGGTGAACTGTCTGAACCCTTTCCTGTCACCAATGGAGTGAAGCAAGGATGTGTCCTGGCACCAACACTGTTCAGCCTCATGTTTTCAGCCATGTTGATGAATGCCTTCGAGAACGACGACATTGGAATAGACATCAACTACCGTATGGATGGAAAGTTATTCAATCTCAGAAGGCTGAAAGCTAAAACCAAAATTAACAGCGGCACCGTCAGAGAGCTCATGTTTGCTGATGATTGCGCTCTATACGCCAACTCAGAGGCGGACATGCAACATAATGTTTCAGCTTTCTCACATGCCTGTGCCAACTTTGGGCTCAATATTAACTTGGAGAAGACTGTAGTTATGTACCAGCCAGCTCCAGGGAATAATCACACTGTGCCGAATATCAAAGTGAATGATCATAGACTAAGTGTTGTGGACAAATTCACCTATCTTGGCAGCACCGTGTCACAAGCTGCCACAATCGATGACGAAGTGAATGCAAGAATCTCCAAGGCCAGTGCAGCCTTTGGCAGACTGTACAAGAATGTATGGGACAGAACTGGAATAAGCCTGCAAACAAAGCTAAAAGTCTACAAAGCAGTTGTATTATCCACACTGCTATATGCTTGTGAAACCTGGACTGTTTATCAGCGACACGCTAGGAAATTAAACCACTTCCACACAGTCTGCCTAAGGAAGCTACTGAAGATTAAATGGCAAGACAAGATTCCAGACACTGAAGTCCTAGAAAGAGCATCCATGCCCAGTATCCACACTCTACTGATGAAGAATCAGATTCGCTGGGCTGGTCACTTGACTCGCATGCCAGATCACAGGCTCCCTAAACGAATTTTCTACAGCGAACTGCGTTGCGGTAAACGCTCCCAAGGTGGCCAGAGGAAACGTTTTAAAGACACTCTGAAAATTTCACTGAATGCTTTTGGAATTCATCATGACACCTGGGAGGCTGCAGCCAGAGACCGAAATTCGTGGCGTGCATCATTGCGCAAAGGTGCAGTCATATGTGAGGCAACCAGGACTGCAAGAGCTGTGAAGAAAAGGCAGGACAGAAAAACCACTGCAGGAAATCCTCCTCCAGAGACGTCAAGCATTCTTTTCCCACATTGTCAAAGAACATTTCGAGCCAAAATAGGCCTTATCAGCCATCTTAGAACCCACGGCTCCACACCTTCAACCCCACTGGATGAAATGAATGGTCATCATCATTCTTGATGGACAAACAACAACAACATACGTTACCGATGTCAAACTTGGACATTATAAAAATCAGTGGTTAAAGATAGGCTCTACTGAACCGGATTTAACCAATATGACTCAAGTTTCCGCATGAAGGCCTGTCAAAAGTGTCGCACGAAGCACGAACACGTAGCTCCAGCGACGACCCCCAGAAGTCTCCGAACAAAAAAATTGGAGGTAATATGGGAGTATGGAATCGAAACCACAACCTTCGGTGCGCGAGGCAGATGTCTTAACCACTTCGTCACGGACACCGCATTTGTTTAGACTGATATTTGATATGTAAATTATTTAAAAACAAAAAAAGCTTAATTATGAAATTACAAGCCTTACCTAAGTGTGGAGTAATGCAATATTAAGACTGAATGTCTGGCAAGGCAGAACATATTGTAAGCCTTGGTTGGCAACTAGTTTACGATTTAAACTCAGACAGGCGGACACTTAGAACATTGCTTTGCTGAATCGGCAGCGTCTGCAGATTGTGTTATTCCAGATACATTCGTGTTACCTTTGCTCTGGAGTGAACTAGGCAAGCATAGGCACCACGTGATCTCTAAATTCAACCTAGGCTTTGTGCTGTGGAGAGGTATAATTCCATTTTTCAAACAATCGCCCGCCCTCCCCCCACCATCTTCCATCCAATCAGTTGTATTTTTTTTTCATATCTTTTACAGGACATCGCTGTCAACACCAGCATCTTTCAGCTGTATGTTGATTTCTTGGCAAGATTACGCTCAGTAGTTTGCCATTTCTTTCTGAGCGGCCGATGCGATTCGAACCACTGCTGATTCTGACCGTCATCACGTCACCGACGAGAGTATACGAGATTACGGAGAAAAGTCATAACCTCTAAGCCACGAAGCCGGCCATCAGTTGTATAGTCGACTAAAAATGTTAGTTGCATATCCTTCACAGGACATCGCAGTTAACTCCATCATTGCTTTTGCTGTTTGTGATTTCTTAGCACGTTTGCGTTTAGTGGCTTGTCATTGCTTTCTGAGCGATGGGCACTCATACAATTGTATGAAAACTAATGCAGAGCGGTCTGAATCCAAATCATCCGCAGCTGTATTTCGAGCGCGAGATGCGAAATTGCGAATTGCGTCCGTGACACCTTTGCCACAGAGCCGGCTATAGCCCTCTAATAATACGCATTTCTTTCGCTCACTTAGGCGTCTCCCCATCCCCCCCCCCCCCCCTTTCCAGCGGCTGTCCTCCCACCACGTGGCTAAGTTAATCCCTGAGCTCCCTACGTTATTGACCAATAGTCCATTAGCCCGCCTGAACCACACATCCGGTTCATTCCATCTGCTGATAGTCATCAAACGTGTTGATCGCTTAAGACCTATTCAGCCAAACAAGGATACAGATAAGTAACCTTAATATTGTCGTATAGTGTTTTCCACATAGTTGTGTGTCGGTTTGTGTTTGTTTGTTCTGTGCTGACGAAGGCTTTAGCTGCAACGCCCATTTAGTTTCTTGTAATTGTGTTCTAGTAAAGCTCACAATCTACTTCTCGCTATTTGGTGATTCATTTATTGTACACAAAGAACAAAAAGAGTTAGAATTCCGTTGTAAAAAGACAGAGATTATGATCGTCTCTAAGAAGAAAGAAATACCATAATGTAATATATGGTGAAATTGGAATTTTCGTAAACAAATGAATCGGTACAACTGTCTTGGAACAGTCATAACATCTGATGGGAAGTAAATTGAAGAGTTTAGAACACGAATCGCTTAGGCACAGGTAGCCTTTAGCAAGATGGAAAGCATACTGACTAATAAAATGATGGCAATTGCAATGAGGAAAAGTGTATTTTAAGTGCTACATAGCACCTGCCATTTTGTATTTATGTGAAAAGTGGACAATGAGCAGACAAGCCGAAAAATCTCTAATGGCAGTGGAGATGTGGTTTCTTAGGAAGATGCAAAGAATGTCATGGACATACAGAACAATCAATGAGCAAGTCCTGCAAGAAACAAATGAAACCGCAAACTGATTAGAGAAATTAAATGCAAGCAGTCAAGATATGCAGGGCATGTTATTAAAAGAAATAAACTATAGAACTTGGTGACAACTGGACAAATTGAGAGGCAACAAACTATGGAAACGCAGAGACGTAAATATCTGGTTCGCTTGGCCACATTGTATGGTCGAGATGAAAACACTGAGCTGATCCACGACTCTGGTGATCGAGTGAGATAGCGAAACATGACCGCCCACGTGTGTCGGCATGGCATAAGATGATGATATGCCATGTTGCCTGGCCATCGAAATATTTTCTCTTTCTCTTTCCCTTTGTCTGTACTCATCCATTTTGACAGTTTTAAATACGTTTCTAAGATTATTTCTGCTCACAATGTGGACACAAATATTGACTATCCACGACTAATTTTTCTAATCAATTTACTTCTTCTTCTTCTTCTTCTTCTTCTTCTTCTTCTTCTTCTTCTTCTTCTTCTTCTTCTTCTTCTTCTTCTTCTTCTTCTTCTTCTTCTTCTTCTTCTTCTTCTTCTTCTTCTTCTTCTTCTTCTTTCTTCTTCTTCTTCTCTTCTTCTTCTTCTTCTTCTTCTTCTTCTTCTTCTTCTTCTTCTTCTTCTTCTTCTTCTTCTTCTTCTTCTTCTTCTTCTTCTTCTTCTTCTTCTTCTTCTTCTTCTTCTTCTTCTTCTTCTTCTTCTTCTTCTTCTTCTTTCTTCTTCTTCTTCTTCTTCTTCTTCTTCTTCTTCTTTCTTCTTCTTCTTCTTCTTCTTCTTCTTCTTCTTCTTCTTCTTCTTCTTCTTCTTCTTCTTCTTTCTTCTTCTTCTTCTTCTTCTTCTTCTTCTTCTTCTTCTTCTTCTTCTTCTTCTTCTTCTTCTTCTTCTTCTTCTTCTTCTTCTCTTCTTCTTCTTCTTCTTCTTCTTCTTCTTCTTCTTCTTCTTCTTCTTCTTCTTCTTCTTCTTCTTCTTCTTCTTCTTCTTCTTCTTCTTCTTCTTCTTCTTCTTCTTCTTCTTCTTCTTCTTCTTCTTCTTCTTCTTCTTCTTCTTCTTCTTCTTCTTCTTCTTCTTCTTCTTCTTCTTCTTCTTCTTCTTCTTCTTCTTCTTCTTCTTCTTCTTCTCTTCTTCTTCGTCTTCAGCGTTTTTAATTGGGTCGAGATGAAAACACTGAGCTGATCCACGACTCTGGTGATCGAGTGAGATAGCAAAAACCCCCCAGGGGGGACCCGGCCCCACGTTTTTTTTTTTTTTTGCCCCCGCTTTTTGGCCCAAAAGGGGAAAATTTGGTTTTTTTTTTTTTTTTTTTTTTTTTTTTTTTTTTTTTTTTTTTTTTTTTTTTTTTTTTTTTTTTTTTTTTTTTTTTTTTTTTTTTTTTTTTTTTTTTTTTTTTTTTTTTTTTTTTTTTTTTTTTTTTTTTTTTTTTTTTTTTTTTTTTTTTTTTTTTTTTTTTTTTTTTTTTTTTTTTTTTTTTTTTTTTTTTTTTTTTTTTTTTTTTTTTTTTTTTTTTTTTTTTTTTTTTTTTTTTCCTTTTTTTTTTCCTTTTTTTCCCCCCCTTTTTTTTTTTTTTTTCTTTTTTCTTTCCCTTTTTTTCTTTTTTTCTTCCCTTTTTTCTTCTTTGCTTCCAATCAATTTACGATTGTAAAAATTAGTGCATTATCTCTTTCTTTAAGTACTCACTGATCCCTTTTTCTGCCCATCAGTGGTGTCATTTCCAACTTCCACAGGAATCACATTTCCAACTGCCATTAGGTTGTTGAATCATAATGTATTGGGCATCAGACAAGAGAGCCAAATCTGTGGAGGAAACATTAGCATTCCAATATTTAAAAAAAAAAAAGTATACATACTAGAGTGGTTTAATAACTTCTAAACAAACACAAAAGACTTGAGAATTTACAATCAATATAAACACAAACGATTACAAAAATACAAAACAAACTACAGAATTTACAATCAATGCTATCACAACTATATACATAGTTTACAATCAATGCACTCACACACAAAATAAAATACATAATTTACATTCATTACAAAGACAACAATATACAGAACTTACAATCAATACAAACGAAACAAACTACAGAATTTACAATCAATGCAAAACGAAAAAAAAAAAAAAAAAAAAAAAAACTACAGAATTTACAATCAATACAATAGAAACAAACTACAGAATTTACGATCAATACCAACAAATCAAACTACAGAATTTACAATCAATACAAACAACACAAACTACAGACTTTACAATTAATACAGACAAAAGACAATTGGAACGCTCTGCAGCTGGGCAGAGCGGGGCACTCACTTTTCCTGATAGGCGGATTGTACTGTCAAATTCTGAAGTAGCAGAACTCCATGTGGATGTGGAAGGCAAGGGGAAACCACCACATTCTCTCCCCAAGTCTTCATGACTAAACACACTACAATGTCAGTGTGAAATAGAGATAGAAGGGAAAATTCTTCACCAAGTGGATAGTTTTAAATATGTAGGGAAATTGACCGTAACATCAGATGGAAGATGTTCAACAGAGAATAAGAGCAGAATAGGGCAAGCAAAGGCTGCATTTCAGAAAATGAAGAATATCTTATGCAATAAGCCACTTTCATGGAATGCAAGAAAGAGAGTGCTCAGGTGCTGTACAGAACCTGTTTTTCTGTATGGCTGTGAATCTTGGAATGTAAATGAACAAATTAGGAAGAGATTGGAAGCAACAGAGATGTGGTTCCTGCGACGAATGTTGCGAATTTCTTGGAGTGCCAAGGTAACTAACAAAGAATACCTGAAAGAGGCTAATGAAACTATAACATTATATACAACAATAAGAAAGAGGCAAATAGCATGTTTTGGGGTCATGTGATGAGAAGAGAGGCGTTGGAGAACATCGTGACCCGGGACTTCTGTTCCGGACTTACTTGAAACAAATGAATATAACAAGATTTCATCGTGAAGACTGGGGGACTAATCAAATATGTTTTGTCACTTCAGACGTAAACAGTTAGTTTCATATCCTGTACAGGACGTTGCAGTCAACCCTAGCAGTATTTGACTGTTCGTGATTCCTGGCCATGTTTACGTTCAGCACTTTGCCATTGCTTTCTGAACGACCGACACCCATACTATTTCGTAAAAAGCCAACGTCAAGGCGGTGCGCTGACAAATTACCCTCAGCTGTGTTTCGAACGCGGTATGCGGGATTACGAAATGGGTCCGTAACCCCTTCGCCGAGGAGATGGAAGCTGATAATGAATACATATTGTTATATGCATAATGTTTAGACTTGAATTGTTCGTGAGCCCACATTGAAGGTACACAGATGAATAGCTTAAGGTCAGAGTGAGTATCGGTTCCTTGCTCGCCTTAAATTCAAGAGTAGTTCATAACGTGCTACTGCTTCTGGTGAACTGACTTATTGTTGCGTGTGGATAAGCTGTCCCTGTTACCAGTGTCCCTCGCCATCATACGAACCAGCGTCGACTTCTGAGGTACTTGTAATTTAAGTGCAAATGTCAAGGGCGCGAAATTAGTTTAGTCCAACTGACCAGTATAGGGGTTGAACCGGTATAGGCGAGAGAAGGGCAGTTTTTGGAGATCCATTGCAGCCAAACTTCATTGCGGAGACGGCGCCTGATTGAATGATCAGCGTGGACTGTCATGATTCGTTATCTCACACGATCAGCAGGGTTATGGATCAGCTCTATGTTCTCATCTCGATTATGCCATGTGACCTAGCTATCCAGATATTCATCTCTCTGCCTCGCCCCTCAATCTTGCCAGTTGTCAGTATTTTCTAGTCTATTTCTTCTCACAACATGCCCCAAAAAATCTTGTCAACCAAATTAAAATAGACACTAAAATCTAAACCAAAACTAATTGCTCACTCTAAAATTATATATGTATATATACAATGGAGGACAGTTCTTCTCCCCTCTTCTCCCATTATTGACTGTCCAGTGACATTACGAGCATAACAGATAGAATACCCATAAGACAGACATAAGATAGTTAGACAACCTGAACAGGATACAAAAGATTGGTCGATATAAAGGAACAGAACGAAGGCATTGACTTTTATCAATATTTTAATAGATAATGAAGTTTATTACAGTAGGGTAGACAATATTGACATATTATAGTACTACAAGGTGGAAACCACCCCTTATATTTGAGGGGCGGATACTCTCAATGATAGATGATTGATTACAGTGCGTTCACAAATGTTTGCCTTCAATACGTCAATGTTTTTGTAAAGTATCTGTGCATCGTTATGAAACTGAAACACATAACTACAATATTATTCGAATGTGGAACATCTGGTATCCCGACGATAATTTCGTGCTAAATTTGAAATTGCCATGGAGATAACAGATGCTCCACATTCCAAAAATACCCGTGACTGTGCGCTTTAATTGTTTCAGCTTAAGTAGTATAGTTTAGTTTAATCGTTGGATCAACATCACGGCACACGGTTTAACCCATAAGTACTCCGTTTTCCTCCTAACTCAAACCTGAGTCTGGAGAAACTCAGCTCAATGCACGAACTCCGTTGCATCGGCGAGGATCCTGAAATACTTTGGGTAGATGTTTAGCTCGAAATTTTGCCCGGGCAGCGCCGTTAGGCTACTCTTTTTCGATTTCCAACTGCCAAGGGATTTTTTACGTGCGCAACAATACACACGGGGGTCCGATCTCACTACCCAGAGACCAGGGGACATTTTATTACTGGAAGCCAGGTGGATTTTTTAAATAAATCCCGGTCCTCACCGGGGCCTGAACCCGGGACCTCCAGCACTCGAGGCGGACACCATACCTCGAGACCACTCAGTCCCCCCCCCCCCCCCAAGTAGTATTCATTTATTAAATTAATATGATATATAAATCTGCAGTATGCACCTAACGAGATGCAGTGACATATATCAGGCAATAAATCATGCAACATATTGTTTGTGACTTCTGTGTTTAAATATACCTGTCAGTAGGTTGTTGTCCCCTACCACTTCTACTTGTATAAGGCCGTATGCCCTAATCTTTGTGAATTCCAAAACCTGTGAGATTGGTAATGTCCGCGGGCCAGACAACAACTAGTTATATGAAGAGAGACAGAATTAAGGACATGCAAACAGACAGACATAAAGGTTGTCTGACAGACAAACAGACATAATAGCAGATGAACAGACATGCCTGCAAACAGATAGAGAGATAGATTAATAAACAGACAAACATACATACAGACAGATAGACTAACATACAGACAGACAGAAGAATAATGAGACAAACGGGACAGACAGTGAGACGGAGAGACAGGTAAATAGACAAACAGACTGACAGACAGACTGACAGAGAGATGGATGGATTGATGGGTGGATTTGGATAGAGGAATAGAATGATAAATATATAAATGAATCTATGAATGAATGGATAAATGAATGAATTAATAAATATGTGGATGGATTAATGCAAGAATGTATGAATAGATGGATGGATACATAGATCTATGGATGGATGGATGGATTATTAGGCAGTGAATCTTGGAACGAAGGATGCCTGTTGACATAGATCGTTGTGCGGATGAACGAATTAGCAATTGGCCATTAATCGGGGGGTATGTATTTATTAATGTTTTTTTTGTTTGTTTAATGCAAATAATAAATGCAAAAGACGAAAAATCCTACATAAAGTCGCTTTCATTCTTTGCGACGAATAAACTGAACGCATTTCTCGATTACATACAGAATAGAATGATAAACATATTATCCATAGATGGATAAATGACCCGCTTGTCGCTGTTACTTTCCTGAGCATTTCCTGGTATCCATTTTAGATTGGGAAAGCCTGCCAGCCCAGGTCAATTGAATAATTTGAGCCTCGAGGCAGATTTGAACTCCTGACCGCCAGGCCGGCATGCAAGAGTGCCAGCCAGTGGACCACTGGAGTTGCTATAGATGGGTGGCTTTAGTCTGATGAAGTTTAACACCCACACGGTGACTGCAAAACCGCTCGCACCCAAACCAACACCTACACCCAAAATGAAGAATGACATTGGGAAATGCTTGGGATAATCAAAGAGAGAGAGAGAGAGAGAGAGAGAGAGAGAGAGAGAGAGAGAGAGAGAGAGAGAGAGAGAGAGAGAGAGAGAGAGAGAGAGAGAGAGAGAGAGAGGAAGTAGCTGGGGTGGGGTTGGGGGGGGGGGGTAACAAATAGAGTCAGCCAGAGACAGAAACATAGAGATAGAGATAGAGAGAGTCAGACAGACAGAGACAGAAAGACAGAAACAGTGACATAGAGACCGAGATAGGTAGAGTCTGACAGTTATAGTGTGTGTGTTTTTTTGTTGACTCAATATAAAATTCAATATCTCAGTAACTAACTGAGGGAAAATGATGAGATTTAGTATATAACCTTATCATTATGTCCACCCAACAAAAAAATTTGTGTTCTGGAGATTTTACAGCAGATTTCAAAGTTAGTTTATATGCGGTATATTAATTACGACTTAGAGATTACGTCCATGATTTTAACAGTATTACAGCTTCACCAAGACACGTCCCCGTATTTTTTAAAAATTGTCACGTGATTTCCGTTTTGAAACAAACAGCGCGAAGATTCAGAGGTGTCTCCAAATGGGGGTTCTTTCATGAAACGTGATTATATAAATAAACTAGCTGACAAGGCCCGGCTTCTGGCGGGTATCTATCTATCTATCTATCTATCTATCTATCTATCTATCTATCTATCTATCTATCTATCTATCTATCTATCTATCTATCTATCTATCTATCTATCTATCTATCTATCTATCTGTATATCTATCTATCTATCTATCTATCTATCTATCTATCTATCTATCTATCTATCTATCTATCTATCTATCTATTTATCTATCTATCTATCTATCTGCCTGCCTGCCTGCCTGCCAGCCTGCCTGCCTGCCTGTCTGTCTGTCTGTCTGTCTGTCTGTCTGTCTGTCTGTCTGTCTGTCTGTCTGTCTGTATGTCTGTCTGTATGTCTGTCTGTATGTCTGTCTGTCTGTCTGCCGGCCGGCCTGCCGGCCGTATGGCCGGCCCACACACCCACCCACCCACCGACCAACCGACCGACCGACCGACCGGCACACCGACCGACCCACCGACCGACCCACCGACCGACCCACCCACCCAGTCAGCCAGTCAGCCAGTCAGCCAGCCATCCACCCACCCACCTACCTTTCTACCTACCTACCTACCTACCTACCTACCTGTCTGTCTGTCTGTCTGTCTGTCTGTCTGTCTGTCTGTCTGTCTGTCTGTCTGGCCGCGCTATTAAATATTGATAAAAGTTACTGGAAAAAACGTCAGGACCTTGTGTTGAAAGAGGAAGAGGACTATTGGAGAAAGGATGGATTGAATTTTATGCAACCAAGAGCAATCATCAACCTACCGGAATCGTCCGACACAGATTCAGGTCTGAGCAGATCGCAGACCTTAATCTACGTACACACTTACTGGCATATTTTGCTCCAACTATTCAGACGAATTGCAGGCCCTAAACATTACAGCTTCAGCATCAGCTGAAGAAACAAGAAGGAAATGAAAAATAAGGTAAGAAATATATTCCTTCTACTTTCCTGTTAATTTACAAATTATTTACCCTGTGCCTCTGTAAATTCTCTGTTTTTATTAATATTACACATTGCACCCCTCTCGGGATTCTCCGTGGTGAAGTGGTCAAGCCGTCTGACTCGGGCTCCGAAGGTTGCATGTTCGATTCCGGGCCGCGTCCTTCATTTCACCAGTGCATTTTCCCGGAGACTCCCCAGGGTCGTCGCTGGAGCTACGGAGTTCGTGCTTTGTGCGACGCTTTCCGCACTGCGGAAAGAAACTGAGCCATATGGGATAAAAACCCGGTGCAATGCAGCCGACCCTGTCGATTTTAAGCTAGTTCTTTCATTGCACCCACTCCCATACGAATCCGGATACGCCTTTGTGTGTCATCAGAATTTGCAGGTCCCTATTACCGTAAAAATAACTTTGTTAGCGAGAAATCACTAGTTGTTGAGCAAAACATCAAAGGAATGTCGCCGCTTTCAATGATTTAAGTTGTTTTTGGACCTATCAAAGACATATTCCTTGGGTGGGGGTAAATATAAGACGGCTGGAAAAATTTCATAACGATGCAACAGACAGTTTTCAAAATAATTGATCGTGAATGAAGGCAAACAAATGTGGACATACTATAGTTAGTTAGTTAGCCGACAGATCATCCTCATTGCACATCGAACCGTTCAGTCCATAAGTGCTCAGATCCCCTCCTCAGTAAATCCCGCAGCGTGTAACGTCTCACGACACCAGTTCTGTGTTGGTTTATTAATCTTCTTTCGTTTCCTGCATAGTGTTCTTGTCTGGCCACATCTATTTCAACTTGCTGTTCACGCAGTCTGACTATGGTTGTAGATTCACAGTCATCACTCGGTTCTCGCAAGTCTTATACTCTCACATTCTTTGCGAGTGTCAGACAGACAGAGAGACCGACGCAGTGATACAGACACAGACACTGAGACAGAGACAGAGAGAGTCAGACAGGCAAAGACAAAGGGAACAGAGTGAGAGTCAGACAGAGACAGAGAGACAAAGACAGGGAGACAGAGATAGAGAGACAGCTATAGAGAGTCAGATAGAGACAGAGATACAGCGACATAGAGACATAGATAGAGACAGTCAGGCATACAGGGACGGATACAGATACAGATACAGATACAGATACAGATACAGATACAGATACAGATACAGATACAGATACAGATACAGATACAGATACAGCGACATAGACAGATACAATGAAAACTGGAGAGATAAAGAGAGACAGAGAGACAAAGAGACAAGAAGAGAGAGACACAACTAGATGGACAGAGAGAGAGAGAGACAGAGAGCTAGAGTGACAAAGAGAGACAGAGAGGCAGAGAGAGAAAAAGAGGAACAGAGATCCAGCTAGAGAAACAAAGGGAGACAGAAAGAAACAGACAGGAGCCGAAACGGAGATATAGGCAGATAAACAGACAGAAAGAGAGAGAGAGAGAGAGAGAGAGAGAGAGAGAGAGAGAGAGAGAGAGAGAGAGAGAGAGAGAGAGAGAGAGAATGAACTAACGAAAGAACTTTACAGTGTTTTAAAAGGGTCACACATCGAGTCCCGTCTTTCAATTCGGAAGAGAGAGAGAGAGAGAGAGGGAGGGAGAGAGAGAGAGCGAGGGAGAGAGAGGGAGGAGAGAGAGAGCGAGGGAGAGAGAAGAGAGAGAGAGAGAGAGAGAGAGAGAGAGAAAGAGAGATGCAATAAACATACCCTTAACTGTTAACTGTTACCCACATAGTACCCTAAAGAAATTACTAGGAAAGAAAATAGTTCTTAGAGGACAGATACACTATCTGACCGTCAAAGTCTTGGTTCAATAATTGTATTCATGCGCAGAAGCAGTTACGCTCCCCTAGCCACACATATATATTCAAATAGATTAACCTAAGCCTTTGTCTGGACTTAGTCCGGGGGTAGAATTCTACCCATAATCTAGAATCAATGGAGACTTAAACTTTCTGTAGCGTCTCATGAAATCTAGAATTACACACGTAGTTACATTGCTTGTTGAAAGTCACTTTTAGTGAAAACAATGATGTATCATACTAAGTTATTAGCGAAAAAAATATGGAGTAGATTATTCAGCTTGGGAATTGGAAGAATGCTTTGTAACGTGTGACTAGACATTATATATCATTGTGTCTACCCATGAAGTTATTCTAGTTATCTTAATGTGGCATTATCCCCCAGGAGACAATGGAGATGTGGTTTTTGAGACGATGGATTCTCCAAAATTATCGGAGAGTTTAAGAAATGTTATTATGGTGTCATCACTCGTAGATGGACCAATCCTAACTGCACAACCGAGTGGTAGAGGATCTAAACGACACCACGATAAAGCACACGAAACCAGAGGACCGAGTATCTACCGGGATACGTGGACAACTCGACTGTTGCTTTTCTGTTAGCGAGAGTACCACAGAGCTGGGTACTTACCTACCCTGGCTGCTTAAAATACTGCTAAAACTGAGGATGTAACCCTCAGCCATGTGGATGTGGAAAGCTAGGGAAAACTACCACATTATTTATGCTACAAGTTAGTTGCATATCCTTTACAGGGCGTAGTGGTCAACCCGCAGCATGTTTTGGCTGTTTGTGATCTCTTGGCAAGTTTACATTCAGTAGTTTGCCATTAATTTCTGAACGACCGGCACCCATAACATTTCGTAAAAAAACTAATCAATGCAGTCTGCTGCCAAATCGCCCGCAGCTGTGTTTCGAACGCGAGTATATGGGATTACGAGCTGCGTCCGTAACACCTTCGCGACGGAGCGGGCCCACCGAGTGGTAGAGGATCTGAAAAACATCACGATAAGGAACACGAAACCCGGGGAATGAGTATCTACCGGGATACGTGGACAACTCGAGTATGCTCTTTGCTGTTAGCGAGAGTACCACAGGGCTGAGTACTTACCTATCGTGGCTGTCTACAATACTTCTAAAGCAGAGGATGTAATCCACAGCCATGTGGATGTTGAAAGCTAGGGTAAACTACTACATTATGTATGGGCATTAAGAAATGGTTTAGGCAGATCAGTAATGGAAAGCGCTGTTCCTGAAAGAAAATGTTGAGGCTTGATCAGCAAGAAGATATACACAGGGAATTGCAACACCCTGGACACGAAAGTGCAACCGGCATGAAATACTTTGAGATAGCAGTTACAATGGAGGACTGGGCACGCTTGAGAGTGCCCACGTGCAGCGATGTCTTTGAATAACATAACATATAATAATCCGGAGGAAGAGGCAGAGGTCTACCAACACGGATGTGAAGCACATTAGATTATATACACCCTGGGGATGGATTTGCATAACGTATGGGAACTGGTGAAGTATAAGTAATCGTTCTTTCTGGTGGTGATGAGAGCTACGTCCTGCGTGATGTTTCTGTCTATTTTCCAGAAACAACCAATGAACGGAAAGTTGTTCATTAAACAGTTGAAAGAATCATCAGCAATCAGCTGTGCCCGGGGTTCATAGCGGAGGTTAATAGACTGTGTTTTGTGCAGAAAAGCCTGGCGTATGATACCACGATATCTAGACTGAGAATGGAGATAAGGCAGCCACCACGGCATCCCGGTAGCTGAAAGACAAACAGCACACATATCGTGATTGTAACGGATACCCAAAGCATGCCGACAAGGATGAAGTCATGCATGTAAAGTATAATGAGCAAACGTTTGATCTTTTCTCCAGGGCATGCCGGTGCAGTGGAAAACGAGCATGCAGACGGATTGGCTGAGTCTGCATCGCTGGGTGGGATACTAGTGCACGGTAATAAAAATATCGTCTTTGCTCTTTGGATCATATGAATAATATGAGAGATCGGATAATCGATCATCGCCTAGGGAGAAAGGTGCAGCAGGGAGTGACCAGAGAATCAGTCGGACACTTATCACAACCAGGAAAAGCCAGACGGAAGCATAATCAGTCAGCAGCTGGTTCCATTATTGTTGAAATTCTTAACAGGCTATTGAAGTATGGAAATGTCCCAAGTACTGCTTTTGTCTGAGCTCAACTCATCTCAACTCATCAGTAATCAATTAAACCACTGGGTTGTAGCCTTATTGATGACTTGTATAGTTTTAGGTTATACAATGTGTTAGTAAAGTCTCACTACACTTTTCACGTAGAACAAATTTGAAAAATGAAGTACATTAAAAACAATGTACTAAAAATGCATTAAATTAGTTATAATAATTATCGCTATGGTCTAACGCTGTTTTGAGGAAGCTGTAAAGTACCAATGAAGTATTCATTATAACAGGCGTTGTAAATGTCCACCATGGGCTTCAAGACATGACTGTACACGTCTCTTCATATTGTCAAATACCTTCTGCAAAGTGTCTGTTGTTATTTCTTCCGTTGATAACACCATTCTGCTTGGAGTGCAAAGAATTACTCCAGCAGACGAAAGTCATTCGCTGCATATTGCTTCACGATGAACTGTGGAGCACAGTTTTTTATGACGTCATGTACTTCATTTTTCAAATTTGTTCTACATACAAAGTGTAGTGAGACTTTACAAACAGCCAGTACAAGTTGTTTCTTATTGATTCACTGTAACCACATATGCCCCGACTGTGATGTATTCGAATCCGACAAACAAATGGCGATCCGGTCTAAAATGGGTACCAGAAATTGTCATGGGAAGTACGAGAGGTCATGTGACATTGACCATACCATCTGTCGAGTATCGACTGAGTGTAGAAAATCATGTGTGGTTCTCGACACACCATATGGCACAGAAAAGGGTATTTCATAATTATTTTCGTAAAATGTTGCGGTGGTTTTATAGAGGCCTCCCTGTATTTGCATGAATCGTTGCTCATTCACTACTGTCTAAGAACGGGTGTCTAAGATGGGATTATGTGTAAAGGCCGTGGTGTGGTGATGAGGGACTAGATGTTACAGCTCGAGAAATACATACACAAATATGTACTGGAGAAGAACCGATGACACGGTGTCTAGCTGGTCATGCGCAAAGTACACTTGTTTTCCTGCAGCGAGGCGTTGTTGGCATTTGGAGGTGACAGGTTCTAATCCTGACGTGGAACTACAGCTTTACATCTTTATTCCAAACAATTATTCCCTAGATGCATTTAAACACAGACAATATAACAATTTAAATTATTGCACGATTTCTTGTCTAGCATATGTAGCTGCATTTTGTATATGCAGACCTTTGTAGAAGAGACGTGAAGCTATTAATTAGTAACCAATGATATGCTCTTCATCGTTGTCCAATGTTATCTTCGGCTCCGGTTATTGGTATTGTTGTCTCCCTTTCCTGATTGTTGGTAATATCGGGTCGGGGTACTGGTAGTAGTTGCTATCTTTTACTACTGCATTGAAATAACCGATCCGGTTATTTATAGTATTGTCTTCCATAAACACGATTGTTGGAAATAACAGATCCGGTTACTGGTATTATTGTCTCCCTTACACCCTTATTAAAAATAACGGATCTGGTTAATGATATTAATGTCTCCATTACAGGATTGTTGGAAATAACGGATCTGGTTACTGGTATTATTGTCTCTCTTACATGATTGTTGGAAATAACGGCTTCCGTTACTGGTTGTGTTGTCTCTCTTTCACAATTGCTTGGAAAAGTCAGTTCCTGTTACTGGTAGTACTGGCTCTCTTTCACTATTTGCTTGGAATTGTCGGTTGCAGTTACTATAGTCTTGTCTCTCTTTCACAATTGCGTGGAAATAACGTTTCCAAAGAAATTGATCGCAGAGATGAAGAACAGAAGAAGACAAGCAAAAAGTGCATGTTATAAAATGAAGCACAACTTAAGCAATAAATGCCTGTCATTGGTGGTTAGGACGTGACTTACGGACATGTTATAAAGGTATAATGTTAACACACTGTTCAGGTCCGTATACAAATAAGAGTATTACGGTCTGTCGCGTACCACATTTCACAGCAACTGCAAGCTATGTCGAAGCAGACCGCCTTGTGTTGTTTTGCAACAATGGTATGAGCAACGGTAGTTTCGGAAGTAATGGCAAACTACTGAATGAAAATATGCCTAGTCAATCACAAGGAGCGATAGCATACTGTGATTGATTGCGACATCCTTAAAGGATTTGCAAATAACTTTTATAACAATTAATGAACAGGCACCTGATTGGTGCCTTTAGAGAAGAATGTTGAAAATTTCTTGGACAGCCTAGTGAGCAATGTACATATTGTTTGAGGGATGCAAATGTACTAGGACAACTTTTCACAGATACCAGAGGTGGGGAGAGAGAGAGCGAGAGAGAGAGAGAGAGAGAGAGAGAGAGAGAGAGAGAGAGAGAGAGAGAGAGCCAGAGTGAGAGAGAGAGAGAGAGAGAGAGAGAGAGAGAGAGAGAGAGAGAGAGAGAGAGAGAGAGAGAGACGGTCGTCATTTTGTGGCCATGTTATGAGAAATGGCACACTGGAACGTGTTGTGACAATCGAAGGTAAGGATTTGTGGATAGAAAGATGAAGGACAACGGCGACAGAAGAATAGTGCCAGTCGTTTGTTATGGCAGTGGGCGAGTTAGTGTAATCGCCAGGAAGTTGCGCTGGTAATCTCATGATCGCGGTCGGACGTTGGTACAACACCTACGTTCGTCGTCCGCTAAATGAGGGAAAGACCGACCGCCTATTTCTCCGTGCATTCAGGCCTACAATATAATGGTCCTTGCACTCAACAGGCCCATAACATGCTCCCTCGTCTTTATTGTTATTATTATTGTATATGTTTAAATTTTTAAATCTATTTTGTGTTTGTTTTTTTAAATAAAATTTTTTTGTTTGTTATTTTATGTAGCTTCACAGAAACGTGCCAGCACACGAACTAAAACATACAAAAAGGGCATAGAATATGAACAGAGGGAAAGAAAAGTAGCCTTTCAACAAAACAGAAAAACGGAAGTATTTAAAGAGTCCATAAAAATTTATAAACCGAATCACAAAGACTAACGAAGGACAATTAACGCTAAGGACAGGCTGCAGTTAACTCGAGGACCCTTACAATTTTCATCAAGCAGATATTTTACGAACAAATATGTGTTTAATTATTTGTAATGTTTAATGTTGATATTTTCCTGGACACGTTCAGCCCAAATATTCCTCCTAATGGTCTACTGAACACACAATCGAGAAAATGTTATTTCGGTTCTGCAAAATCCACTTTCCATTTTTCTATTCGTGTATGACTGTCCCTGTTGGGATTTGATGTACAGTAAATAATTCAGTTGAGTTTAAGGTTAGTATGGAACCTTTGTTGCGCGTGAAAAATTCACGGGTAGAACGGGAAAATGGAATCATGAGTTACAAAATGTCTTCTTGATTAATTTAATCAACAGGATAGATTGGTAAAAATCAGATTGAAAAGATTATAGACGCTGGTTATGCAACAAATTCATTATGCACTAATATTGTCGAGGAGAAAGTTATCGCTGTGTTTGTGTAGATGCTCATTGTCGACAGGGAATTTTCTAGATCATAAAGTAGCCAGAAGAGCATGTTATAAATTGTATAGCGCAGTGATTCTCAAAATATACACGATGAGAAGGCCAGGGATTTGCTGTTAATGTTTAACACTCATCAATATATATTTAGCCTGAGGTCAGCATGGCCAAAAGAATAAGAGCGCTGGTTTTTAAACTTCTTGTGCGCTTATGGTGGGGTAGCGAGTTTAAACCCTATACCGGGCAGTTGGTCTTACATGTAAATTTCTTATTCAGAAAGATATGGCAAATCAATGAAAGTAAAAATTACCTGGAACATCAGTCTGGTGTTGATCGCAACGTTTTGCAAATAACATGCAACATTGAGAGGAATAGTTGACATTCCATCCTCTGATGGGTGGCATTGGATAGTATTTGTCCGTGTGATTGTACAATACCTTTGATGTAATCAATCTATTTTCTTCTCAGATGTCCTCTTTAGTAGAATTAGGCACACTTGTTGTTTCTTGGTTTCAGTCGCAGGCAGGAAGAGGGAAGGGAAATTATTGGGTATACAGAGATACATTGAGTGTCAGCGAGCTTTCTTTTGGTTTTACTGAAAACCATCTACTGCCATACGTCCTCGTCTTTCAGCACGAACCGAACTGACATCTTGGAGTTGGTGGCAGTTAAAGATGCAGAGATCAGAAGCCAATCAGCGGAAAACACCTGGCTATCATCAGATAAAGCGAATGAGAATAAATCTGACTGACGGGCACCTTGCCGTCTTGACAGACGATGGTTTGTAAAATTGAGTTATGCCTCTCCATAGCACAAAGCCTGGGCTGCATTTAGAGATCACGTGTTGTACCTGCAGCATGATCCCTTTCTCGGCCTGCCTAGTTTACTGCAGAGGAAAGGTAACACCAATACGTCTGGAACAAGACCAACTGCAGAAGCTGCCAGATCAGAAAAGCAATGCTTTAATTGTCCTCCTGTCGGAGCTTCCATACAAGACCAGTTGCCGACCAAGGAATAGGGTCTGGTCTGCCCTGCCATGAAATGTAGTCTTTAGGATGTATGTCCTGGCTATAGGATTAGGCTTGTACCCTCCAAATTATGCTCCTTCGCCCGAAGCCGTTGTCACAATATTGGTTGCCGGGTTTGGTGAGCGCCACCCAACATTCAGCACTAACGGAAAGCAAGTATTACCGTCTACTGTAACAAGATAGCTCATTGATATCTGACTAAGATCTAAGAACAATGAGAATAAATCAAGCAAATTATAACCCGATCTCATTTTATAAACTCCACTTCAAGAGAAGGAATCTTACACCGATTTAGGTGGCAATGATACAGTATTGATTGCAGACAATGAGCAGGATCTGCAACAATTAGTAGATGCGGTTAGAATTAAATTGTAAAAAGACAAAGGTTATGGTCGTCACTAGAAAGAAAGAAATACCACAATGTAATATACAAGTAATTTGGAATACTCTTCAACAAGTGAATCTGTACAATTATCTCGAAACAGTTATAACATCTGATGGGAGATGCCTTGAAGAGATTAGAACAAGAATCGCCATGGCGAAAGTAGCCTTTAGCAAGATGAACAACATGCTGACCAATAAAAAGATGTCAATTGAAACGAGAAAAAGAGTGTTGAGGTGCTACATAGAACCTGTACTTTTGTATGGATGTGAAGTGTGGACAATGAGCAGTCAAGCTGAAAAAACATTTGATGGCTGTGGAAATGTGGTTTCTGAGGAAAATGCAAAAAATACCATGGACAGACAGAAAAACCAATGACCAAGTACTACAAGAAACAAATGAAAATCGTAAATTGATTAGAGAAATTAGACATAGACAGTCAAAATGTTTTGGGCGTGTTATGAAAAGAAATGAATTGGAGAACTCGGTGACAAATGGCAAGATCGAAGGGAACAGACCAGGGGCAAGACCGAGAAGTAAATACCTGGATGCTTTGGCCACATGGCATGGTCGAGACAGGAACACAGAGCTTATCCACGATTCTGGTGATTGAGTGAAATGGTGAGTCATGACCGCTCACGTTTTGCGGCATGGCACATGATGGATGGAAGAAAAAGATGGAAGAACACTAACATATATCAAAATTAGAATAGGAAATGAACAATTCAGCTTTCACAAGAACACGTTTGTGGAAGTCTACAGATGTTAAATTTAGCACGCAATCTACAATATTTTATTACAATGTGAAATCAGTACGGCATCAAGGCTTCTTTGGACAACAATCACCTACAAATTAATATTTTTTGTGGCTGACTACTTCACAGGATTATTAATCTGAGCCAGGAATGGACTCTAATATAACTTCTCTTCCGAGGCTGAACGGGGTTGGGGTAATGGTATAAAAACAAAACAGTATTCATGTATGAATCAGAAACGCTGAGAACGACAACACTATTACAATAAACTAAGAACATTCACGAATTGGAGCCTGGGCACAATAGAAAGAAAACAGGTGTATGACTGAGTGGCCAGTGTGGATCTCATGGACAGAACTAGACACATAACAATAAACCAAGAGGTGACGGACAGACGTGGCAACAACTGAGACCATCTGAGAATAGTATCAATAGGAAGGTCTTTGTTTGGAATCATTCAGAAATGTTCAGCATTCTTCTGATTGTTTGTTTTTTTATGTTGGCTCGCTTTGAACTCAAGCGACTACTTTTAGTGCACTGGACTGATTTTTGCGTGTGGATTACCTTTCCTTATTACCAGTGTCCCTAGTCATCATGCGGACACACTCCGACTTCTGGGGTACTTGTAATTTACGTCCCAAAGTCAAGGACGAGAAGTCAACATTTCAATCCAATTGACCGGTGTAGGGGTTGAACCCGCTACCTCGTCATCAGCACACCGGATGTTTAAGAACGGCCGCTCTTATCCATTCTGCCACGCTGTCAGCCATTCTTCTACGTGATAACATCTTAAAAGCTTCATGGGATGATTGAGCTTGTTTACTAATTGTCCAAGATTCGCAACGATACTCACAACTGGTTATATGTAACATGCAAGAATTTGTGTGTTCTAACTTCCAATGACAATGACTTATTGCATACACTGTTCTTCATGTGATAGAATGCAGTTTTATCCTGTCCATTTCTGTTCTTTATTTCTGTGGATGCATCTTCTATCTCATGTTATCCTCTTGCCCAGATATTGGAATGTCTGCACTTGCCCCAAAATAACGCCATTTACTTTAATTGTACAGTTAGGCACGATCTATTTCTTTGATATCGCCACGACTTCCATTTTCATATTATTCAAGCTGAGGCCTATTGTTTCGCTTTTTTCAACCACTGTATCTATCATTTCCTGTAGTTCTTTCTGACTTGTTGCTATCAAAACGGTCTCAACAGCATAACTTAAGTTATTTATATTATGCCCACTAACCAGGATCCCTGACATATTTTCTGTAGATCTCATTCATATTTTCACCCTACAAAGAAGACATGTGAGGAGACGTCAGACGTACTTGTTTGACGCCCTTCTTTATACACTGAAGTGATCCTGAAAAGTTGTTGAATTTTATTGCCGCTGTTTGCTGCCAATATATGTTCATTATTCGCAGATCTTTGCCGTCAATGTTTAGTTGGTCTGGTAGTTCGTTATTTCATAGTGGTTCACATTGTCACATGCTTTTGAGTAGTCTATGAAACATATGTACAGATCTGCTTTCACTTCTGAAGCCCTTTCTAATAGTGTCCTGAGAATTTTAAAAAATCTTATCTTCGTGCCCTTTCTCTCTATAAATACACATTATTCATAAATAATTTCTGGTTTAATCTTGTTTATTATTCTTCACATAATAATTCTCAGTAAAAGCTTTGTCACGTGACTCATGCGACTTTTTGTGCTTTGAGATTCGCATTATAAAGCGCCTGGTTTCCTTGACAGAGCTATAAAAATCGATTTTAATAGGTCACTTGGAATGTTAAGTAGCTAAGGAACCTACGTAGGGTCCAGGAAACTGGTAGGAAATTTACTTGATCCTATAACAATTATGCTCATAAATCACGGAGGAAATTGGCCAAAGGCGCTGGGATTTCATTTTTGTTGGTGGTCTGCATGGGTTTCCAGAGTTTGTGCTCTGGCTGGAACACACTACTTTTCGTGTAAGTCAATTCAGAAGCCGCTAAACACGACCCCGATCATAAAAACAAAAAGCAACGTATACTATAAGATCTGTTTATACTAACCAGTGCCATCTATCGGGCGTTTTAGCGCCAATTGTACCTCCTCACGACGCGTGACGGCAAAAGTAGAAGATGATGATGATAATACTGAACTCAAGGATGGAACCTGACTTTGTGAAGGTTATCGAAGTCTTGAATCGTTATCGAAGTCTTGAATCTAAGAATTGCGTCCGCTTTGATGAACATGTTGTTCAGTATACGGGAGGGAATCATTTAGTTTAGTTTAGTTTAGTCGAGTTTAGTTTAGTCAATTGATCAACATCACGGCTCACGGGTGCAACCCATAAGTGCTCCGTTTTCCTCCTAACGCAAATCTGAGTCTGGAGAAACTCAGCTCAGTGCACGAACTCCGTAGCACCGGCGAGGATCCTGAAAATACTTTGGGTAGATTTTTAACTCGAAATTTTGCCCGGGCAGAGCCGTTAGGCTACTCTTTTTCGATTTCCAACTGCCAAGGGATTTTTTACGTGCGCAAAAATACACACAGGCGTCCGATCTCTTTATTACTAGAAGTCCACGTGAAAGAATCCCAGTCCTCACCGGGGCTTGAACCAGGGACCTCCAGCACACGAGGCGGACACCATACCTCGAGACCACGCAGCCCCCGATAACAACCATGTGGAGAACGTGAGGTTTGCTTGGGTGATCTAAGAACCAGAGGTTCACGTGTCAGTAATTCACTTATGGAAACATTATTGGAAGGCGGGAAATGCTCATGCTCTGCCTCTGCCTTAATTCAGCAGACCGGCATCCACGCGGCTGTCCTGAGCGGGCCTGCTACTGGGGGTGAGGGAATTACGTGTAGATAAAAGGCATAAGATAACGTCACCACTCTGAGGAAGAGTGGGGCTCACGCTGACTTCGATATTTTGTTTATTGCGTTGAGTTGGTCTTATTGGTTATATGGTGTTCGCCTCGTATTTATAAAGACCAATCCGCACTCAATGAGTGATGTGGTTAATATCACTCCGCTCGTATTTAATTCTTATAACATTTTCTGGTGTCTATTTTAGTGAGTCAGCCTGGAAGCCAGTTTGACCAAATAATCCACGTCCCTTTGAGGATTCGACCACATTATCCCAAGGTCGGGGGCAAGCCCGTTAACCACTGAGCTGTCACGATTGCCATGAAAACCTTTAAGGTTGATAAAATATGTAATGGCAGCAGACGGCATTTATATGTACCGATGGGTAGATTGATCCGGGCATTCCGATAAATCCAGGAGCCAGACAGAGTGGTGTTATGCTCTCTTCCTATTTGATTCTCTGGATAGGGAGAACATAATAAGATCTATCAGAGATAAGCCAGCTGCGGTTGCACAGTGACCAGAACGATTAACTTCTGGGCCGGTGGTCCTGTGTTTGAGTCGTGTGGAAGCTGGGTTTCCCAACTGACGTGGGCTCTCAGGTTCACACAGTCTAACACCGGTACCACCACATGCCCTGGGAAGTAAAGCCGACAGAGGTGATGTATACCACATCATCGATCTTGCATCCATCTATAGTGTGGATATAGAGTGTTGATTGTCCGTGCGTTCTTGTCTAGACCATACCACGTGCTGATTGCTCTATAAATATATGGGGATAGCACCAAGCACCCAGGTTCAGAGGTTCGATCCGCATCGAGGCTAATTTGATTTTTGTTAAAAATTGGCCTGCGCTACAGGTTGTCCCAGCCTGTACCAAGCTTTTAACTGGGTGAAATGGGTACCAGGAAATGTTTTGGGAAGTAAATGTGATATGTGTAATACTGATTACATCACCCACCGGGAGCCGAGTGATCTGTACACATTAGTGTCTAGTATCATTTGTCCAATGCAACTTAAATTGAGTAACAGGGGTCTGTACTTTACTTTACTTTACTTTACTTTACTTTACTTTACTTTACTTTACTTTACTTTGCTTTGCTTTACTTTACTTTACTTTACTTTACTTTACTTTACTTTACTTTACTTGCCATATACACAATACTTCTAAAGATGAGTGAAGTGTTCCCTGATATATCATTATTTATCAGAGATAAGCCTTTAATTACATATACAATTGGCGACGAATGAAACTTCACCTGTAAATTTAGAGGAAACCGAAATTGAAGAAAATGAAGCAGAATCGGAATCTAAGGAAACAACAAAAGCAACAAGACACGATGCTGGTGCTGCAGACCTCAAGAAAGTAACTGATTATGTTGAGGAGAGAGAAATAGCTGCTGGGGTTATTCAAGATGTTATTGCGAGTGGTCAGCGACAGACAAAACAAAGAAGCAAAGGCAAAGCATGAACAAGGAAAAAAAAAACTGTCACAAATTAAAATAAATCAGGATGATGTGGATTACACTGTACAGGAGATGGAGATATCACGAATACGAGCAGAGCGCGTGTTAAAGGAGTACAAGGGCAATATTGTGGATCCTTTAGACTTTTTAACAAATTAAAAATATTCATCCATTAAAACAAAACAAACAAACAAACAAACAAACAAAACCAAACAAGCAAACAAACAAACAAAAACAAAAATACAAAAAAGTATATTTAAAAAAAGCAATTTGTAACTGGGTCAACCTGGGAGTCCACGTCACTTAAAAAAAATCTGTCCAACACGGACTCGAACCAATGACAACCGAGCCGATGGGCGAACGTTTTGTCACCTTGCTCCCGCCTGACACAGAGCAGGTGCCCGGTTTACATAGAAAAAATGGGAAGAAGCCTAGAGTCAAAAGTGCAAGAAGAGCTAAGGGATACAAGTTGACAACGAAAAACGTCACAATCGTGACAACAGAAACATACGTTGTGGGGCGATCAAGAAGGAAGGTCGTGCGTTGGAATTCGGTAACGAATTGGTGTGGCTATTGGATGATTGGAAGTGTAGCAGTGGCTATCAAGTAATAACAGATGGATAGGGCCTATATATGGGGCTGGTTATCAACCAAGATAAGACAGAATATATGGTAATTTCAAGAGACGGAATGGCTAGAAACTCTGGCCACATACAAATAGATGATATGACCATTAAAAGAACGGAAACATACAAATACCTGGGTACAATCTTCAACTGCTCCAACATCATAAGGGAAGAAATACAAGCTAGAATCAACTCTGGAAATAAGATATACTATGCACTACAACATCTACTAAAATCAAAGGCGCTATCTCGTAACACCAAAATCACAATATACAAAACACTGATCAGACCAGTTGTGCTGTATGGCTCTGAAACCTGGAGTACAACGAAAGGAGACGAAGCCTTGTTACAAACCTTTGAGAACAAAATTTTAAGACGCATCTTTGGACCCATTAGGGATACACAAAGTGGAGAGTGGAAAAGAAGAAGTAACAAAGACATTTATGATCTGTTTAAGTCCCCGCTAATCACTGGTATCATGAAGGCTAATAGACTACAATGGCTGGGGCATATAGAAAGAATGGAAGATAATAGGGAAACAAAACTCGCTTACACTCAGGAAATAAATGATCGTAGACCCCGAGGTAGACCAAGAAGGCGGTGGAGAGATAATACATGTACAGACCTACAAGCACTTGGAATCAACGACTGGCAAGAGAAGGTCCACCAGAGAGACGAATGGAGACGGATTGTATTTGCAGCAAAGAACCTCAATGGCTCGGAACGCTAAAGAAGAAGAAGATATATATATATATATATATATATATATATATATATATATATATATATATATATATATATATATATATATATATATATATATATATTAGGATCGCCATGTATCCAAGAACGACAAGCTGAACCTAGACACGATCCGATGAATATGACAGCAAAGACGGTCGGGATGAACGGAAGAAGGAGTACGGACGAGTAACGCCAGAGTGAACTCGGATAAGGTTAGAATATTGTATCTTCGTGTACGCATATTTAGATGCCGATCCTGGCAACAACAGGTCGTCTAATTGTACAGTAGATATTATCATAACTCTGTTAACTGCCACATTAAAGCAGTATTCGCTTGCTAAACGCATACGATCCTCCAATTTTTCAAAGTTCACCATTGATGGATTTGACTGTTATATTGACTCAGTTATAGTTCAATTTTATATACACGGAGAAGCAGTTAAGGCGGACTTACGGCATGGCACCGCTCAGATAAGTAGAAAGAACCAATTATCCAGAGTTAATGATAATAAACACGTTTAGTTATTGATTATGTGGTTGTTTCGGGATTTGAAATTTAAATATTGAGCACAACCCACTACTGGCAACGCCGATCGCATTCCGGTATGAACCTAAGGCCTATCCACGTCAATATGGAAGCACTAGACTCGAGTTTCACCCTCATTTGAGCTCGTCAGTAGTGCATATCCCTGACCGGATCCGGAAACAGTCCCGGATCACGCGTGTGAAGCGGGTGTGTAACCACGCGGCACACACTGGACACACCAAATTATCACAACAGAATACCACAACGCTACCCATCGTAGGCTATGCTCAAGATTGCCCAATCGCCGCGACCGACGTCCGTCAATCGATGGGACCCGAACGATCAGGACTTCTCACTGGCAAGGAACACCAGGCCTCCTAAAATCCAGTGAGCAACAATCAAATTGATTATGTGGTTGTTTCGGGATTTGAAATTTAAATATTGAGCACAACCCACTACTGGCAACGCCGATCGCATTCCGGTATGAACCTAAGGCCTATCCACGTCAATATGGAAGCACTAGACTCGAGTTTCACCCTCATTTGAGCTCGTCAGTAGTGCATATCCCTGACCGGATCCGGAAACAGTCCCGGATCACGCGTGTGAAGCGGGTGTGTAACCACGCGGCACACACTGGACACACCAAATTATCACAACAGAATACCACAACGCTACCCATCGTAGGCTATGCTCAAGCATAACGTTTAGTTATGTCTAACTATGAGTTAATGCATTATTATTATGAGAATCATCTTGGCTTTTGTTTCGGTGGGTTCTTTTCACTTCTCCTTATCATGTTGGAAAGCTTGGCCGCGTCTCTTTGAAGAAGATCCATTTGAAATGACAACAAATGAGAAAAGAAACACAGAGACAATATGCAGAATATTCCAGCCAAAGACAACATTCTTCAGATGCCGAACATTCTATGTACATATTAATATACACATAATTCTTCAAAAGGATTCTATGATGTTACCATCTGTCAAAAAAAAGCCGAGGTAGCACAGGGGATAGCACGCATGGCCTGCCTGTCGTCGCAGTGATTATGCGTTCGAATTCTCTTCGAGTCGAGATTATATATGCTTAGGAAATTGTGAGATGTGGTTGTATAGAAGAAGGCTGAAAATTCATTGGACTGCTAAAACGAGCAATCTTGAGATACTGAGGGAGGCTAAATCGTAAAGACAACTTATCACAAACATCAGAAAGAGGCAGTCTTAAATTTGTGGCCACATTACAAGAAGACAAAAATTGGAAATTTTTGTAACAACCGGAAAGATTTGTGGAAAGAGAAATAGAGGAAAACAGCGTGAAAAAATTATTGGCAGTTTGTGTCATGACACGGAAGGGAGTCAATGCATGCATTGATCCATGTCTGCGGAGATCGCAATTAGTGGAGAAGCACAGTCGCCCACACCAACTGACACTGCACTGAAGGATGGGCGAACCTTGAAAGACCAAGACAATGGTGAAGAAAGACATGCATGTCTAGGAAAGATTATTATAGAAGGATGTGTACCTTGGAGACGGAAAAGAGGAAAACCACCATACATGGATGCATGATGAAGAAGATAATTTACAGAGGCAGGACATCTGGCGTATGATAGAGAAAGGTTTCAAGTGACAAATGGCGTGAAATTCCGGACAACACAGTTGACTGGATTGTGACTTTACCGGTTGTCTGTCGTAGATACAGACACAAGTACGCACAGAACTGGCTAGGTACTGGAGTAACTTAGTGCTTCCAGGTACTTGGTTGTGAGTATTTCGCTTATCTGTCGTAGGTAAATACACAATGACTCACAGTACTGGCTAGGTACTGGAATAACTTAATGCTTCCAGATACTGGATTGTGAGTATTTCGCTTATCTGTCGTAGGTAAATACACAATGACTCACAGCACTGGCTAGGTACTGGAGTAACCTAGTGCTCCCAGGTACTGGGTTGTGAGTATTCCGCTTATCTGTCGTAGGTAAATACACAATGACTCACAGCACTGGCTAGGTACTGAAGTAACTTAGTGCTTCCAGGTACTAGGTTGAAGCCCATGTTACTATAACGTTAGTGCTCTTGTCTATCAACTTGACGTCCAAAGTTTAAATCCCTCCTTGAGTAAGGCGCTTGAGTCTCCGAAAAATGCACGCGTGAACCAAAGGACGCGACCTGGAATCCAACCTACAACCTTCGGAGCCCGAATCAGACGGATTGACCACTTCGCGACGGTGACTCCCTTTTGCAAACACAATGTGACACAATGTGAACCTCTAGCGACGCCTGCAGCGGTGCCGCAACGATGCCTCCAGCGAACAGAAGCTTTGGCAGGATTTCCAGATGCAAGGCTGGCCGGTTTCTTCGCGCACCTCTGCCTACTTCCTGCTGAAGCTTCAATCCAACAAATGTACATTACAACAAAACGTTAGTGGGTAACATCACGCCACGCACGAACAATATTGCTGCGGAACAGTGAAAGAATACCTTGGACAGACAGAAAAACCAATGACTAAGTCCTATAAGAAACAAATGAAAACCGTAAACTGATTAGAGAAATTAGACACAGACAGTGTCTAATGTTTTGGCCACGTTATGAGAAGAAATAAATGGGAGAACTTGGTGACTACTGGCAAGATCGAAGGGAAGAGAACAAGGGGCAGACAAAGAAGTAAATATCTGGATGGCTTGGCCACGTGATATCGTCGAGACAGGAACTTTGAACTGATTCACGACTTCCGGTTTCAAGATGGCGACGGACGGTCGTGTTGTTTTGTGTTCGTTAACTTTTTCGCGTAGGGGATGGATTTATTCATCTCTTGCGTGTAATTGGTGTGCCAGGATGTAAAACCAGGAGTTTCTACTCAAGATCTGCGCGGGTGCTACGGAGTTCGTGCATCGAGCGAAGCCATCCTTGAGTGAATTTTCAGCAGCGTGTGTGGTTTTCTCAGTCTTGTGTTTACGTTTTTTCAACATGGCGGAAGAACGTGTTTTTTCCGAGCGGTCAGCAGTCAACATAACGAAGCGGCGTGGTAGCCGCGCAGGGACAAAGAAACAAGATAAGCGCGGTGGTTTGAGGCGTTTTAGACTCAAGTGTCACCGTCTAGGACTCAGGAATATCCGTATTCTATATTGGAACTGTGCCAGTGTAAAACAACGGGGCTCTATTTTAGAAACCCTAGTTTACAGGAACGACATTGTAGCACTCCAGGAGACGAGACTGGGCGATCAGCTACTCCGAATTGCCGGCTTCAAATGTTTCTACAACAGACGACATCTGGGAACGGCGATTCTCGTTCGCGACAGCATGGTGGCGTCAGAGCTAGACATGTCCAGTTGGGACAGTGACGATATACAAATACAGGCGTTGAGAGTTCATTCCAGTATACCATTCGTGTTGGTTAATGTTTATGCCCGCAATGCCAGTGTGGACGCCCAGAAGTGGCAGTGCTTAAGTGGCATATTAGGCCACGAGAGAAATGTTACAGGCAGAGCATGGGGAAACACTTCCTCCAATACACAAGGGGAGGAGCTCGAGACTGCACTGGAAACCATCGACCTGGTTTGTATTAACAGTGGCTGTGTCACCAGGACAGCAAGCCGTCCAGGCGATGAGGACAGTGCTATTGATCTGGCGCTAGTTTCACCTTCACTCACTACAGTGTGTAGATGGGGTGTCCTAGGACACCATGGCAGCGACCACCACCCTTGCAGCATATTGGTGGAGAAAGGCAGAACCAGGCAGCACAAGCTAAAGGTAAAGACGTTCCAGTATGACAGTACAGGGCAAGATGTGGTGAGTAAAATAAGACGTGACAAGCGTAGAATGTGTCAGGGCAGGAAAAAAAGCTGGGAGCAGCCACCGTGGTGGAGTTTCGAGGTGGAGAAGGCTTGGGTGGATAAGCGTAGTGCTGTAAGGAGATGGAAAAATGCCAAGAAGAACAGAGCTGGTCATCCTAGTCCCTGCTTGCACTTAGAAAGAGAGATGCACACAAAAGTAAGCTATTTCAAAAAACTGGTCAAGGTGGTTAAAAGCGAAAAATGGGCAGAGGTGTGTCAAAGAGTAAGCACAGACAAGTCACAGAAATTGTTCTGGCGACTACATAAAAGCATGAGTGGTGTAGTCAAGAATAAGAGCATTTCAGACTTCCAAGGTGCTGACCTCACCTGGCAGAGGACTGACGAGGACAAGGGCAAAGCCCTCTTTGAACGCTACCTTGAGCAGGGCAACCAGACAGACATGGGAGGCCGAAATCTGGCCAAGGAGGTCACCTCAGACAGATGCAAGGCCCAGAACACTTCGGAGGAAGACACAGTGACAGTGAAAGAAATCAAGGCTGTGCTTCAACGGTCAAAAAACAGTGCTCCAGGTCCTGATGGCATAAGATACGACGACATAAATAGGTGTACCGACAATGAGCTAGAGAAACTAGCAGACATGTACAACAACAGTATAGGGAGTGCTAGCATCAAGGAGGAATGGTTACACAGCTATCCGATTCCCTTGCCGAAGCCTGACAAAGACCACAAAAAATTCAGGGATATCGAATTATAACCATGCAGAATACAATAGGCAAGCTGCTGGAGAAGGTAATTGCCAGGAAAATATCAAGCCAACTAGAGAGGCAAGGTGTTTTCCCACCTACCCTGGGTGGGTACCGTCCAAAAAGAGAAACCTGGACCAATGCAGCAGTCTTTGCCCATGATGTCTATGAAGGTTTCCACTCAGGCACTGAAACCGTTGCTGCAGCGATTGATCTTGAGGACGCATACAACAGAGTACCACTGGATTTTTTAATGTTTCAGCTTCTTGAACTAAACGTAAGTCCATTCCTCCTTAGTTGGATCGCTGCAGCCCTCTTCCAACGGAAAGTAGTTTTTAGATGTGGCAGTTGGACTTCGGAACCAACAACAATATATCCTGGCCTACCACAGGGATCACCATTATCTCCGGTACTGTTCAACGCCTACACAGTGAGAATCACCAGTGAGCAGATCACTGGACCTGGCAGGACATTGTCGTATGCCTATGATGTTTTAGTGTATCGTCAGGGTAAGGATAGAGAGGAGGTTGCTGTGGAACTACAAACCGAACTCAATCGCATAAGTACTTGGTGTGATGAAGCTGGGGCAATGTTCAACCCAACAAAGGCAACAGTGACTTGGTTCTCGTTGAATAATCATATTGTCAACAATCCAACACCAACTGTAATGCTGTGTTCAGAGACGGTGGAAAGAACGCAGGCAATGAATTACCTGGGGATACGGTTTGATCGGAGCCTTGCTTATAATGTGCACATAGACCAGGTGATAACAAAGGCCAAGCGGGGTTTGGCAGCTATGCGGGTGATGGCGGCAGCACACTGTGAGCAGCGCCATCTATGTCTTCTGTACGAGGGGCTGGTCATGTCTGATTTGGAGTATGCAATGGCAATCCTGACTCTCAGCCATAAGCAGATAGAAAGGATGGAAAGGATACAGAATGAAGCTATGCGCATTATTCTTGGATGTACAAGAGATACAGCATGCAGGGCGATGCGCTACCTTCTTGATTTTCCAACCATTGAAGAGAGAATACAAGTTTGCAGGGCACGCGCCTACCTCAGAATTAACGCAAACACACAACATCCACTGCATAGTGAAATTAGGAAGGTGAAGGGCAGCAGGTTAAAAAGAGGACGGTCGTGGATGGGTCAAGCCGAAGACATTCTTCAACAGGTGTGTTCACTTGAGGACTTAGAACCTGGCGAGGAGTGGGTGCAAGTGCCAACAGACTTCTGCACATCCTTTTCAGTTTGCATCCAACTAGATAGAAAATGCAGACAAGAAAATCCGGCTGCTGTTGAGGCTGAAGTACAAGCGTTGATTTTCGAGAATTCGTTAGACGGTGACGCGGTCATCTACACAGATGGGTCGGTCGTCCGACATGTGAGAAGCTCATGGGCCTTTACAGCTCGGGCCGGAGGGAGAATTGTGAAGGAGGACTCTGGTGCTTTCACTGAAACCACAAGTAGCCTGACCATGGAAGTCATGGCAGTAAGTAAAGCAATAACATGGCTCGAGACACAGACATTCACTAGGGCATGTTTCCTTAGCGACTCAATGAACATGATCAAGAGAATAGAGGAGGGGTCGATCCGAAGAGAATGGTTGCTGCCTCTGAAGCGGTCTCGGCTGGCAAAGATTAGTTTCATCTTCGTGCCAGGGCATGCGGGAGTACAAGGAAATGAGCGGGCTGACAGGCTCGCAGGTGAGGCTACTGTGGAGGGCGGCCGCGCCATGGACCAGGCTGACATTATGAATGCTCTACGAGATGTGAGACTTTTGCAAGAACCAAGTGATGACTGTGAATCTACAACAATGGCCAGACTGCGGGAGCAGCAAATTAAAAGAGGGGTGGCCAAACAAGAACACTTCGCAGGAAGCCAAAGAAGACTGATAAACCAACACAGAACTGGTGTCGTTAGCCGCTACACGTTGCGGGATTTGCTGAGGAGGGGATCCGAGCACTTATGGACTGAATGGTTCGATGTGCAATGAGGATGATCTGTCGACTAACTAACTAACTAGCTTATGATGATGATGATAGTGCAACTCGCAAAAGCAACTTATTACAAACATCATAAAAAAAGATAGAGGGAGAAAGCGTCAGAAAAAAATATCACTGGAAGCCTTGGAAATCTGGTTTGATAGAATAATGCCGATAATTCATTGGACAACTAAGATGAGCAATCTGGACACTTTGATGGGAGCCGAGTCGCAAAGACAACTTATCACAAACATAAGAAAGAAGCAATCATAATTTTGGTCATATTATGAGAGGACAAAAATTGGAATATGTTGTGACAACCGGAAATATTTGTGAAAAGAGAGATAGAGGAAGACAGCCTGAGAATATACTTGTAGTCTTGTGTCATGGCACGGAATGGAGTCAACACATGATGTGATCCATGACGTCGGAAACGCAATTTGTGGAGGAGCAAAATGGCCCACGTCAGCCGGCAAGTCACTAGATGATGCTGATGATGATAGTGTCACATTGTCTTCGTTTGGGTCTCCATGGCGGAATGGTTACGCCCCTGCCTCGCGCGCCGAATCTCGTGAGTTCGATTCCGGTCCCAAACATTCAGTTGACTAATGCAGTTTTATAGGAGACTCCCGGTGGGGATCGACTCTTTGAGCAGGCTTTGTATGTGTGTGTGTGTGGGGGGGGGGGGGGACCCCGGCGTAATGAAGTCGACCCTCTTGCCTGTAACCTGTCTTTCGTCTTGCCCCCTGTGTGACTGAATAGAAAGCCGTAGAATCTGTTGATGTACCATATAAGTTATACGGTGATGTGCGAAAAAGATCTTTGTGTGGACTGAATCTGGTAAACAAGGATATGTGTTTCAAAGCATGGCCCTTGTCAGCGGATTATTTATTATTCCTGAATACTACCTAGTGGCGGCTTTCCTGATTTTACACTTTATTTATGGATGCTTTTCACACTTTTTATGGATGGTTTTGACACTTATTTATAGATGGTTGTCACACTTATTTATGGATAGTTTTCACACTTATTTATGGATGGTTTTCACACTTATGTATGGATGGTTTTCACACTTATGTATGGATGGTTGTAACACTTATTTATGGATGGTTTTCGCGCTTAATTATGGATATTGTCACTTATTTATGGATGGTTTTCATACTTATTTGTGGATGGTTTTCACACTTATTTATTTATTTTGTAACAATTATGTAAGCATGGTTTTCACACTCATGTATGTATAGTTTTCAAACTTACTTAAAATAGATGGTTTTCTCACTTATTTATAAACGGTTTTCTCACTTATTTATGGATAGTTTTCACACTTATTTATGGATTGTTTTCACACGTATGTATGGATGGTTGTCACATGTATTTATCGATGCCTTTCACACTTATTTATGGATGGTTTTCACACTTATTTATTGATGATATTTACCCTTATTTATGGAAGGTTTTCACACATGTTTCTTGATGGTTTTAATACTTATATATGGGCGGTTTTCACCAGTGGCGTCACTGGGGTTGGTGTCACCCAGTGCGGTAAACTCTTGGTGTCACCCCTCTAGACTTTCACCATGGTCTTCTTCCGAGTGTTCCTGTACCATATATAATCGCATATAGTAATGTTTGTAAAATAAGTCAAAAAGTTAATAAGGACATAAGAAAGAAAACAAATTGCACAATATAACTTCAATACTTCAGGTAAAACATAAATAAAGAACTTCGACAAACTCGGACAAAGTTAAATTTTTGTTATTTTGCTATGTCTGCTTTGTCAAATTTACAATTTTTTTATTTTGGTGTCACCCCTTGATGGTGTCACCCGGTGCGGCCCGCACCCCCCGCACCCCCCCCCCCCCCTAGTGACGCCCCTGGTTTTCACTTATATATGGATGGTTTTCACTCTTATTTATGGATGAATTTCACACTTATTTATGGATGGTTGTCACACATATTTATGGATTGTTTTCACGCTTAATTATGGATACTGTCACTTATTTATGGATGGTTTTCATACTTATTTAAAATGGATAGTTTCACACTTATTTATTAATTTTTCACACTTATTTAAAATTGATGTTTTTCACACTTATTTCTTGATAGTTTTCACACTTATTTGTGGATGGTTTCACACTTATTTATGGATTGTTTTAACACTTATGTATGTATGGTTTTCACACTCATGTATGCATAGTTTTCAAACTTATTTAAAATGGATGGTTTTCACTTATTTATATTTGGTTTTCCCACTTATGTATGTATAGTTTTCAAACTTATTTAAAATGGACGGTTATTACTCTTTTTATAATGGTTTTCTCACTTATTTATGGATGGTTTTCACACTTATTTATGGACGGTTTTCTCACTTATTTATGGATGGTTTTCACACTTATTTATGGTTGGTTTTCACACTTATTTGTTGATGGCTTTCACACTTATGTATTTATGGTTTTGACACTTGTGTTTGGATGGTTTTCACACTTATTTATGCATTGTTTTCACTCTTATGCATGCATAGTTTTAAAACGTATTTAAAATGGATGATATTCACACTAATTTATGTATGGTTTTCTGATATATTTGTGGATAGTTTTCACACTTATTTATGGACGATCTTCACACCTGTAAATGGATGATTTTCACGCGTATTAATGGATAGTTGTCACACTTATTTATGGATGATTTTCACATAATTTTTATTAATGATTTTCACACATATGTCAATCAATTAATCAATCAATCATGTGCCATGCCGGAAAGCGTGGGCGGTCATGACTCGCCATTTCACTCGATCACCAGAGTCGTGGATCAGCTCAGTGATCCTGTCTCGTCCATGCCATGTGGCCAAGCCATCCCGATATTTTCCTTTCGGTCTTCCTCTTGTTCTGTTCCCCTCGATCTTGCCAGTTGTCACTAAGTTCTCCAGTCCATTTCTTCTCATAACATGTCCAAAACTTTTTGACTGTCTCCGTCTAATTTCTCTAATCAGTCTACGATTTTCATTTGTCTCCTGTGGTACTTGGTCATTGGTTTTTCTATCTCTCCATGGTATTCTTTGCATTTTCCTCAGAAACCACATTTCTGCAGCCATCAGATGTTTTTCAGCTTGACTGCACATTGTCCAAGTTTCACATCCATACAAAAGAAGAGGCTCTATGTATCCACTCAACACTCTCTTTGTCGTTTCAATTGACATCTTTTTATTGGTCAGAATATTTTTCATCTTGCTAAAGGCTACCTTCGCCATGGCGATTCTTGTTCTAATCTCTTCAAGGCATCTCCCATCAGATGGTATGACTGTTCCGAGATAATTGTACCGATTCACTTGTTGAAGAATATCCCCATTTACTTGTATATTACATCATACATATGTATGGACGTTTTTTTTACACTTACTTATGGAGGGTTTTTATACTTATTTATGGTTGGTTTTCATACTTATTTATGGGTAGTTTTCACACTTATTTATGAATGGTTTTCACACTTCTTTATGTATGGTTTTCACACTTATTTATGGATGGTTTTCACATTTATTAATGAATGCTTTCCACACTTCTTTATGGATGGTGTTTGCACTTATTTATGAATGAATCCTTTCAAGTATGTAAAGTAAAGTAATGTAAAGTAAACGACCCTGTTACAGGCGTTGAGGCGTAATAGACTTATGGTGCTAGCCGCATATATTTTCATCAGCCACTCGGCTCTTGATTGATGTTCTGGTGATTATCACGCCAGCAGCTTTCCAAGCATTTCCCTGTTACTATTTTAAGCTGCACCTACCTAGAAACCCAAGTCTATTTTGTTTAATCCGCATATTTGAGGATGCGAATGCACGGCCACAGGGCCGGCAGCAAGATTGCAATCCACTTTTATACAACAGTTCCTGAGATCTTTCATCATGATTATCAACATCATTTTCCAAATTTACAGCCAGGCATTGTGGGGATAAATGAAAACGTTCCAGCGCCCTATGGGTGGCACTGGATAGTGTCATATCGTGTGATTGTGCAATGTCTTTAATACTGTCTATCCAGTATTTTTTTGGCGTTCTGTTTCACTCGTACCAGATCCTCATTGATGTAACGCCAGTGTTGGTAGTTGGCTTGCATTCGTAACCCCTTCACAACGTGTAATAACACAGCAAAACTCTGTCCTTATACTTGCAAACAAACAAACAACGCAACAATGTATAAATATTAGACAGCAGTTCTCATTTTATTCGTCCATAATCTGTCACAGATAATGACGAAACATATTCGAAAGATGCACTACCTGTGTTTACTATTAATAAAAGCTGGAAAATTTACCTACCCATCCATACTTTGGTTTTAATGTGTTTATAATTGATAACACAATTTATTATTGTCTTTATCGTTATCATCATGGTCATTATCATCTTCGTTATCGTCATCATAGTCTTACCTTCATCATCATTGATACTGAAACAAAAAAGCCACATAAAAATAGGTTCCATAGTCTGTTGCCTGGCATAGTGCGCCCCGTAAGGTGCATACTGCAGCGTTAAATACCATATAAAGTGATACAATTGATACATAACACATCATCATCATCATCATGTGCCATGCGATAAGCGTGGGCGGTCATGTTTCGCCATCACCAGAGTCGTGAATCAGCTGTGTTTTTGTCTCGAGCATGCCATATGATTAAGCCATCGAGATTATTTACTTCGCTGCCTTCCGCTTGTTATTTTCCCCCTCAATCTTGCCAGTTGTCACCAAGTTCTTATATTTTTTTTCTCATAACATGCCCAAAAAATATCTTGTCTGTGTCTAATCTCTCTGATCAGTTTCCGGTAATCATGTGCCTCTTGTAGGACTTGCTCGTTTGTTTTTCTGTCTGTCCATGGTGTCCTTTACATTTTCCTCAGAAAACACATTTCCAATGCCATTAGATGTTTATTTTCAGCTGGACAGTTCATTGTCCACGTTTCACATCCATACAAAAGTACAGGTTCTATTTAGCACATCAACACTCTTATTCTCATTGCAACTGCCATCTGTTTATTGGTCATTATGTTTTTCATAACACATACAGTCATTGATACTCTTCCAATGTTGAACATTTCTAATTCCCTACACTAATGATCACAAATTCTCCATATTCGGACAACATCGGTGACTGTGTGTAGAAGTATTTCAGATAGAATGCATTCCTTACGCACTCATGGAGTATGCTAAGTAAAGTGGAGAAAGGAATGTTTCGTGTGCAATGGCTATCCTCGCTTCAGAGGTCACAGATTGTGAGAATTGTATGCATGTTTTGCCTTGGCCATGCGGGAGTGCTGGGGAACGAGCAGGCTGGCTGCACCTCTTGGTGGTAGACTACCCATGGACAAGGGAGAGGTGGTCGGGTGCCTGTGGGACCAGATTAAGAAAGCGGGGGAACAAATTAAGAACCCATATATGAAAAGAATGATACTGCGGGGAATCGGCAGGGGTTGTGGGAGAATCTCAAATCTGAGAGGGAAGACCAGGAGAACTTTCAATCAGATATCGGTGGGAACGATCAGTAGTATGACTCTTCGCTGGCGCTTGAACGAGAGAACGGAGCGTGTATGGGAATGTCCTGAGTACAGTTATATTGGTTCTTAACTCAACTCAACTCATTCAGATAGAATATGATTAATCTGTTCCCTTAATATGATGTATAACTTTACAGTATGTATCTGACGAGATGCAGCGAAATTTCCAGCCAACACCTTACGTAATGAATTGTTTATGGCTTCTGTGTGTACATTCACAAAGGGAGTACGTTGCTTTAAATTATCATTATAATCAGGGTGTCTTTAACTTAAACACTGTTCTGCTACAACGTAGTTTTCGAGTAGGTCTATTCATCAGAAATGTCTTGTTAAAGTATGTCTGTACGTCTTTATATGGTGTTTGTCCACCAAGAATGATGATGACCATTCATTTCATCCAGTGGGATTGAAAGTTTGCTGCCGTGAGTTCTAAGATGGCACTGTCAAAATTCTTTGTCAATGTGGGTAAAGAATGCTTAACATTCCAGGAGGAGGTTCAGCCTTTTTTGTTTTTGTTTTTCGTAGCTCCTGCAGTCCTGTTTGCTTCATATATATATATATATATATATATATATATATATATATATATATATATATATATATATATATATATATATATATATATATATATATTTATATATCGATTACATATTCAATGTTCAATACTTGTTTTCCCCAGTAATACCTTGATCTTCTCTCTCTGCTCTGCACCTATTGTTTCCAGTCAGGAACAATAAACAAATACTCGCATAATCGCCACATGCCGTTGTGGAAAACAAACCTAATTAAAATAATTAACATCCTATGTGTTATCCTGTATCCCTTCTGTTTTCATCTTTCTCGAACTTACTAACGCCCGAGCAACTGAAGAACACGTTAACAAATAAAGAAGAAAATTTACTAATGCAAATAAACAATTCCAGGAAGCAAAATGAGAACAGCTTGTCTCGCTGTTATTTTATTTCTCCCATCCCCGACAGATGATCCCTGAATATGATTGGCGTGATTAAGACGGCACGCGAACATACAGAAATCAAGTTATCCATTGGTTCTCATTAGATTGATCAGTTCCTGCATCTTGGCATCTCGCTCGTTGCTCCCTGGTGGTTTGGGCTGTTTCTCCAGGGTTGTAAGTATGAAGTCCAGATTGTCGAGTCCGGCAAACCCTGGGTAGAGAAGGCAAACGAGTTAGATTACAATGCATGTAAAGTGTAGACGATGTAATGTTGTTGTTGTTCTTTCTTTCTTTCTTTCTTTCTTTCTTTCTTTCTTTCTTTCTTTCTTTCTTTCTTTCTTTCATCCTTTCTTTCTTTCGTTCTTTCTTTCTTTGTCTGTTTCTTTCTTTCATCCTTTCTTTCTTTCTTTCGTTCTTTCTTTGTTTCTTTCTTTCGTTCTTTCTTTGTTTCTTTCTTTGTTTATTTCTTTGTTTCTTTGTTTCTTTCTTTCTTTCTTTCTTTCTTTCTTTCTTTCAGTCTGATTGCGACGTCATGGAAATGTCTCAGACTCTCCAGAAAAGGTAATAACAGCCACGTATATATAATTTCAGAGAAAATCAGCTACACAGACATCTGATCCCTAAACAATATCTCATTCTGAACACGATAATCACATTCACGAGACCAAACGTGAATGTATTCATTCAGCATGCATTTTATGCCAGCTGAGACTTAATTCAGTCTCCTTAAAGAAGAAGTGACGTGCACAAAATCCTGCTTTTTTCATCATTCATCATGTTGCCCAGTTTTGCGTCTGCTCCTTTTCCTGGAATAATTCTGGGTCTAATTACACTGAGTGTACTTTTAGACTACCAAGGACAAAGCCATACACGGTACACACACCTACGCGATTGTTTTGTTCAAGATAAGATAACTGCCTGCATCATCCCCACACAACCTGCATTATTCAATACACAGGAAGATATCCTTTCTTGTCTTGGTCTCTTAAAAACTCCTTTCCCTTATTTCTCAAGGGTTTCAATTTATATAATTGGCGTAGGAATCTTATCTTTTTCTTTTGCCCTACTGCCTATGCCGTGAAGCGTCGAAGAGACGAGGCAGATGTAAATTTCTGTGTTTTGACTTGTCTTGTTGCTTGTAATAACGTCATATTTAATTTATTCAATGTTTCTTTTACTCCTAGCCCCCCTCGCCCTATATAACGATGTTCTCACTTAGAACGTTCTTGTCGTTGGTTGATCGTGTTCAGTTTTAACTAAATGTCCGAACCATTTAACCGATTCAGTGCCAAACAAAAAGTAATTTTGGACCAAACATGGTACACAATGAAATGAACAAGTATTATCATGTAAAATTCCGTTGCCACGAAAAAAAATAATACGGTGCCCAAATTATGGCGATATATCCTCCTTCTGGGAGTTCGCAACTGGCGATATATTATCTTCGTCACTTCTCTTCTCTTCTTCTTCTTCAGCATTCCGAGCCATTGAGGTTCTTTGCTGCAAATACAATCTGTCTCCATTCGTCTCTCTGGTGGACCTTCTCTTGCCAGTCGTTGATTCCAAGTGCTTGTAGGTCTGTATGTATATTATCTCTCCACCGCCTTCTTGGTCTACCTCGGGGTCTGCGGTCATTTATTTCCTGAGTGTAAGCGAGTTTTGTTTCCCTATTATCTTCCATTCTTTCTATATGCCCCAGCCATTGTAGTCTATTAGCCTTCATGATACCAGTGATTAGCGGGGACCAAATCTCAAAAGTCCTTTAACGTTCCAAGGTCGTTGTCCAGATAAGTCAGTCCGATATCGAGGCTCATGTATTTGTTTCGTAACAAAGAAAGGTTTTTACAAAGGTGGGGATGTTAACCCCACGCTTCAACCCCCAACCTGGAGGACCAGGGTGTTTCTCTTTGTCTGTTCTCTACCCTTTGACCTGTCCGGCTTGGGAGGCCCTGCTGGTAGCTACGCTACCGCCGGCATAGCTCTCAGGGTCATTGAGAAACTCAAGCTCCCCCACCACGACAAGGTATCTTCGTCACTGAATCAGTTAATTCACTAGTGTTCTATAAAGTGATTATTAAATGTTATTCGGACATTTATTCTTAGCTCTCTATCTCTTCTTATTGTTCCAGCTGCCGTTTCGTTTGCATCTCCTCTCACATGATGTGATTTTACGACTGCGTGTTTTGAGGACTGTCCATGTCTGTCATTGGTAACACAACGATGGGACGAATAAAACCTCTATCACAGTGGTTCTTAACCTTTTTTGGCCCATGCACCCCTTCATCATGTGTTCAGAATATCACCCCCTCCCCTGTTTTGTATTTCCTTCATATAAATCCCCCTCCTCTGCCCCCTACACAGTCTACGTAAACATGGAATACTAGAACAAGTCTGGACGTCTACATAAAACGTGATTTGCGGGTCTACATACATTATAAAACGAATTTCAGAAGGGCGAGAAGTACAGAACCGTAAGGTATGGCGGGAAAAACAATATCAAGTAATCGGTTCTTGTATTAACGCGATCTTGAAGCAATCTTAATCCCCCCCCCCCCCCCAGATACGCAAAAATCCCCCCCCCCCCCCAAGGGAGGGGGGATTCTTTTCCCACCGGTTGAGAACCATTGCTCTATCAGCATATGTTTTGTATGCAAGTAGATAAGTGGATACATAGAGCCTGTTCTTTTGTATGGATGTGAAACTTGGACAATGAGCAGTCAAGCTGAAAAACATCTGATGGCTGCAGAAATGTGGTTTCTGAGGAAAATGCAAAGAATACCATGGACAGACAGAAAAACCAATGACCAAGTACTACAGGAGACAAATGAAACTCGTAAACTGATTAGAGAAATTAGACGTAGACAGTCAAAATGTTTTGGACATGTTATGAGAAGAAATGGATTGGAGAACTTAGTGACAACTGGCAAGATCGAAAGGAACAGACCAAGAGGAAGACCGAGAGGAAAATACCTGGATGGCTTGGCCACATGGCATGGACGAGACAGAAACACTGAGCTGATCCACGACTTTGGTGATCGAGTGAAATGGCGAGTCATGACCGTCCACGCTTTCCGGCATGGCACTATGATTGATTGAGATAAGTGGATGTTTTAGAATACGTGCTATTTGATAAGTAATGTCGTTTGCTTTCTGTATTCTCGTATCTATTTCTATGTCGAGTATTCCATCCTCTGTTGAATAGAAATCTTATGAAAGTTAACATTCAGAGAACGAGAAATTTTTCTTTGCAAATGTAAAATAATGAACATGAAAAATCACAGGGTGTTTTCAAAGGCCGTTGTCTTCTGGACAGACATTTAGAGAGGGTTTCAATGTAATTCAACCGGCATAGGAATCTCACTAAAGCTAATATTAAAGGAGCCAAAAATATTTCTTTACAAAAGTAATAGGCAGGCGTGCTAGTGCAATTTGTAGGGGACTGTGATGGTAATATAATGTGCTCGGTGGGGCGTGGGGATCGACACTTGTACTAGTCACTTGCCAAATGAAGGAAAGATTAGCCAACTAATTCTTCTTGCTCTCGGGTCTACAAAATGGGAAGACGCTGTCACATGACAGACCCATGGCAAGAAACTGAATCGTGACAAATTAAGAGATTGTAAACAGTTATAATACGAAAGGAGACGAAGCCTTGCTAGAAACCTTTGAGAACAAAGTTTTAAGACGCATCTTTGGACCCATTAGGGATACACAAAGTGGAGAGTGGAAAAGAAGAAGTAACAAAGACATTTATGATCTGTTTAAGTCCCCGCTAATCACTGGTATCATGAAGGCTAATAGACTACAATGGCTGGGGCATATAGAAAGAATGGAAGATAATAGGGAAACAAAACTCGCTTACACTCAGGAAATAAATGACCGTAGACCCCGAGGTAGACCAAGAAGACGGTGGAGAGATAATACATGTACAGACCCACAAGCACTTGGAATCAACGACTGGCAAGAGAAAGTCAACCAGAGAGACGAATGGAGACGGATTGTATCTGCAGCTAAGAACCTCAATGGCTCGGAACGCTGAAGAAGAAGAAGAAGAAGAAACAGTTATAATAATTAATTTGAAAAAAGTCACATGGGGTTTTCAAAGACTGTTGTCTCCCAGACAGATTTAGAGAGGGGTTCAATGTATTTAATTAGCAAGAATCTGTTGGCTCTAAAGTTCAGGGAGCGAGAAATATTTCTTAGATAAAGTAGGCCTAATAATAATAAATTTGAAAACTCCCATTTTTCAAAGAATGATGACTCTTAGACAAATATATATATATATATATATATATATATATATATATATATATATATATATATATATATATATATATATATATATATATATAGAGAGAGAGAGAGAGAGAGAGAGTGTTTCATTTTATTTAATTGACATATAACAACTTATTAAAACTAAATTGTGGGATCCAGGAATGTTTTTTAGCGAAGGTAATAATAATGAATATAAAAAATCCCATGAATTTTTCAAAGAGTGTTGTCTCATAGACAAGCATTTAGAGAGTGTTTCAATTTGTGTCTCTGGTATCTCAAAATGTTGCACGTTGTTTGTAGAACTTTAGATCAACAGTAACCCTAGGCTGATTTTCTAAGCAAAAACAACAACAGCAACAACAACAACAACAACCATAACACAGAGAGACATACAGAGAGAGACAGAGCCACAGCCAGAACGGTGGGCAGAGAGAGACAGCGAGAGCCAGAGACAGAAAAGGAGAGACAAAGAGAGCCACTGACAGAGAGACGGAGATACAGAGAGAGAGAGAGTGTGTGTGTGTGACAGAGAGACAAAGAGAGGGAGAGGGAATGAAAGCGAGTGAGAGAGAGAGTGAGAGAGACAGAGACAGAGAGATATACAAAGAGAGATGCAGAGACATAGAGAGTAAGCGACAGAGAAAGAGAGAGAGTGTCAGAGAGACACACAGACAGAGAGAGAGAGAGAGAGAGAGCCAAAGACATATAAAAAGGGACGTAGAGACACAAAGAGACAGAGAGAGACAGAGAGAGACAGAGAGAGCCAGAGACAGAGAGACAACAAGTGACACAGAGACAGAGAGAGAGCTAGAGGCATATAAAGAGGGTCAAAGAGAGACACAAAGAGACACAGGGACAGAGAAAGAGAAACACAGAGACACAGAGAAAGAGTGAGACAGAGAGAGAGAGTGAGGCAGAGATATAGAGAGACAAAGAGAAGGAGGGGGAATGAGAGAGGGTGAGAGAGAATGAGAGTGAAGGAGAATGAGAAAAATAATGAGACAGTGAGAGAGACAGAGACAGACATACAGAGAGAAATATAGACAGAGCTAGAGACAGAGAGGTACAGAGAAAGACAGAGCGAGCCAGAGACATAGAAAGAGGAACAGAGAGAGACACACACACAGAGACACAGAGAGAACCAGAGACAGAGAAAGAGGGACAGAGGACACAGAAAGAGAGTGAGAGAGAGAGAGAGAGAGTGAGTCAGAGACATAGCGAGGTAGACAAAGACAGTGACAGCCAGTGAGAGAGGAAGAAAGAATCAGAGAGAGTGAGAGAGGCAGAGACAGAGAGATTCAGAGAGAGACAGAGACAGAGAGAGACAGAGAGAATAGTGAAATAGTCTATCGAACATATTCCACCCAGCATCATGTCTCTTGAAATGCCTCTCTTCTCCTTGATTTGTCCCAGGTGTTACGATGTTTCCCAATGCATCCCTTGTCATCACATCACCAAAGAAAGCTGTGCGATGGCGAAACATGACCGTTCATGCTTATCGACATGTCACATGATGATGAAGCCATACCACGTCACATATGACAACTGTGATGTTTTGTCATTCCTTAAGAAATAATAATAAACAAGCACAGATTGCTTAATAAGTTTACTTGTCTGTGTTGAGTTGATTCAAGAACCGACATCATTGCACTCGGGACATTCCCATAAGCGCTCAGTCCTAATCTTCAACAGCAAGCAACGAGTTCCAATAGTAATGGTGGCCGTTACAATCTGATTATACGTATGTCTGTCTCTTTACCTCCGAGTGACGACTGTTGACCAGATCCCCTGACCACCCCTTGCTGGTGCATTCTCTCTAGACAATGATAGTCTGTCTGTTCATCAGCAGTGTTCACATGCTCACAGAGGGCCTTCATCACATCCGCCTTATCATGCATCAGATCGCCCCTTAAAGATGCGGCACTATCCAATCAGTTCCAACCACACGAGAGTGTCCTGGTGAAAAGATCCAGCGAATGCTCACAGACCTCGACCTCTGAATCGATGCATGTCATCTTCAGGTCGTGGTATCATACTCCAAGATCTTCTTCCGCAAACATTGGCCATTTTCTTTTACTATTAATTCCCATACACGCTTTTTAAAATGTTTTTTTTTTATTTGTGCCCTTTTACACAAAGCCGTTGGTATAACTAATCACATACGCCAGGAAGAGAGTAGCCATGAATTAATTGCTGAATTTCTACTTCCGGAGCACCTGCTAGCCACTCTCTGCACTCACGACCCAGTGTGATTATAACCCCACGCGAGTCTGAGGCCCTCTACACTACAAATCGGGGGATGGGCGTTAAAAACAAACCCAGTTCCTTACTCTATTGTTAACGTTCTGTGGTTTTATCCTCTTGGGGAAATACACCGTGCTGTAGGATTGTAAAGATAAAAATACTGGGTCTATGTGGCATCCGGTATATTTCATTACCTTGTTTCATACCGACCCTCTCTGTTTTGTTCTTTTCTTGGATACTTTAGACAGGAAGTCTCCGTGGGGAAGTCGTTAAGCCACCTGCCTCAAACATAACCGAAGGTTGTGGGTTCGACTCCGGGCTACGACATTAGGTTCACGAGTGCAATTTTCTCGGAGACTCCAGGGGTCGTCGCTGGAGCTACGGAGTTCATGCTTTGTTTCGGCAGGCTGCTCTGTGGAAAGAGAGCGAGCCAAATGTCATAAAACCCTGGTTCAATAAAGTCAATCCTCGTGCATTTTAAACTGTTTTAAAATATACTTTAGGTAGCAAATTTGTTTATCAACTTTCAGATTTCTATGTTTTGTATTCATTTCTAGCTGAGTAAATGTAAAGACAGTCCCATAGTCATTTGGTGTCAAGTGTGAGGCTTCCACATAATCTAATCATCATCATCATTATCATCTAGTGCCTTGCCGACTGGCGCGAGCGATCATGTCTCTCAACAAATTACGATCTCGTCATTTCGTGTGTTAACTCCTTTCCGGGAGTTGTTTGATAGTTACTCCCTTCCATGCCACTACACATAATGTCAAAGAATTTTCTCACACTGTCTTCCTCTAACTTTCCACAAATCTTTTCGGATGTTCAAGTTTTCGTCTTCTCATAACGCGGCCAAAATATGTGATACGTTGCCTTGACGACTTTGCTTCCCTGAAAAGGTCCAGATTGCTAATTTTGGTTGTCCATTTAATTTTCAGCATTCTTCTTTAAAATCACATCTCCAAGGCTTAGATGGATGTTTTCCACCGTTTACTAATTGTTTAGGATCCGCAGCCATGCGCTACAATTGATCCTATGTAGCATTCAAGAACTCTTGTTCATACTTTCAATGAAAAGGACCACATATTCATCTCACAAACAGCAGGAGAGTGCCCGTTTATGGGCTTCACGTATCGAGATTCCCCCGGCCTCTTCTTCTGTTTCAATTTGGTTTGCACATCATTGTTTGTTGTTGTATATTGCAATGTGGTAATCTATTTACATGGCCAAACCATTTAACTTGCTGCCTTCCGATAAAATCTAGCGCTGCTAACTTTAGTTCTGATATCTTCATTTCTGATTTTCTTTCTTTTTTCTTGATGACATAGTCATTCTTCTTATGAATCTCATTTCTGTTCTTGTGAGTTTTCTTTTCTCTTTTTCTGTCATTGTCCATGTTTGGTATTGGTAGCATAGAGTTGGTAGGAAGAATGTGTTTTAGAGTGCTTTCTTAATAACTGCTCATACGTATCAGTATCTTTGTCTACGAGCAGTATAAAATTAACCCGCGGGTCCGCATGGCCGAATGGATAAGAACGTGTGTTCTTAAAACATCCGGTGTGCTGATGCGGAGGTTAGCGGTTCAACCCCTACATCGGACAGCTGGACTAACATGTTGACCTGTCGTCCTTAACTTGGGGACGTTAATTATAAGTACCTCTGAAGTCGGAGTGAGTTCGCCTGATGGCGAGGGACACTACTAATATGGAAAGCTAACCCACACGCAAAATTCATACCATCATTGCTATAAATAGTGTGTATGGTCTAAGCTTGAGTTCAAAGCGAGCGAGCGCCACAATAAACCCTGCCGGCTTGCTAAGTCAGCCGCAGGTTTAGGAGGCCAGAACAATTTGACCAAGTGGAGTCCACCGGCCCCCTCCCCCTTTTCCGACGAGCCCCGTTGGCCCATGACCTCGCTGTAATGGTTTCCCGGTCTACACCACACGGAGGTGAGGTTGACTTGTGTAGTCTGCGGGTTATCGACAGGCCAACTAATTGTCACTTTTCACCCCTCCTGGAGATGCTAGCCGATCCTAACCCTACTGTCTGCAGGGCCAGGAGCAGTCCACATCATGTAAAACGATCACATATTCTAGACCAGTGATTCTCAACCTTTTTTGGCCCATGCACCCATTCACCATATGTTCAGAACGTCATCCCCCTCTTTCGTATTTCCTCCCTAAAAATTCCCCCAGCCCCTACACAGTATACGTAAAAATGGAAGCTAAATTTAATAACACATACTAGAACCCCTTCGACAATATCTGCTATGGGACTACTTTAACCCCACCAATGTTAAAGAGGATGGGTCGACCCCAGAGCCACACTCATATTAAATAATAATTCTGCAGTAAAACGATGTCTGTCCTTTTGGTGTTGAGTGCCCACCTGGATCGGAAAGACTAAGGCTGTGGTTTGCCCTGCTTAAACAGTTTATTTGTGGGCAACCTTTTTGCGAAACTGTAAGTTGGAAATAATTAAGTCCAATCCAATCCAATTTTTGGTACGAGTACCCTCCTTTCAGCCTTCGAGTTTTCGACTTGGCTATGTAGGGGTGTTTATGGTGTAGATTGTAGTTTATCTTTCGTACTTTGGGCTGCTTGTTGTCAGCTTCCCGGCTTCTGTTGCGTTCATTACTTTCTTGATGAGGTTTTTCATGTCTGGACAGAGTCGCGCACTTGTTGAGGCCTGGAGTTGTTGTGTGCCCACCCAGTCTTATGGTGCTGTTTCCTTCAAGGAGCTTTAACAGTTGTCGTCTCTCCTGGTGTTCCTCCTATTACTCCGTCGTGAGTTGCCTTAGAATCTTCTCGGTGTTCGCCAGTCCTATCTTGGCGGTGAGCGATATCGTCCTTTCTCTGATGCTTCTTCATCTGACTGTGTTCTTGCATCTTCTGGTTCGAATGTGGCTATCTGGGTGCTGAACCGTACTATTATGTCTTGTAAAGTACCAGACGTCCTTTCTTTCATATCTTGCATTTCTGATATCTGGTCTTCACTCTCGGCCTTTATAGCAGCCATTCGAGCGACATCCTGCTCTATCTTCTGCTGTACTTGCTTCAGTTCATCCAGTGATTCTATTTGTGCTCTTTCTTCTTGTATCTCCTTGAGAGTGTTTTCTGTCTTTTTTCTTTCGTCTTGAATTTTTTATAGAGTTTCGTAAGTTTCAGCCTTTATAGCAGCCATTCGGGTGACATCCTGCTCTATGTTCTGCTGGACTTGCTTCAGTTCATCTAGTGGTTCTATTTGTGCTCTTTCTTCTTGTATCTGCTTGAGAGATTCTTCTGTCTTTTTTCTTTCTTCTTGAATTATTTATAGAGTTTCGTAAGTTTCAGCCTTTATAGCAGCCATTCGGGTGACATCCTGCTCTATGTTCTGCTGGACTTGCTTCAATTCGTCCAGGATGCGCTGAACGGCCGTTATCTGTGTTTCTTGCGCCTTGACTTTTTCTCCCTCCATGTTTTTGAACTGTGTTCTCAGGTCCTTCAGTTGGCCTTCCACTTGTGCTTTGTCACTTTTGGTGTGTCGGATGGTCGCCTCGTACTGCCTCCTGGCCTCCTTATATGGTAGGTTAGACTTGATGGCAATTTTCATGGCTTCTTTGCTGTCTTGGTGGCAGGGGCAGCCGAGGTACCTGGCGCCGTGGTTGCAAAGGCAGTTGGCGCATTTCCTGCTCGTGTTAGGCCTCCTGAAGTCTGTGTCGGTCTGTGCATGCTGGCACTGACTATGAATGGGGTTCAGAGCAGTATCTACATACCTCCACCTCACTCTTGCATGGTGGCACTGGTGTGCCAAAATTTCTGGCACTTTGAACACTACAGCACTCTCGGTATGTAGTGCTCTGGAACTTGATCTTTCTTGACCCATCTGATGTACTGAGGGATCACTCGGTCCTCCGATGTGACGACGACGACTGTGGAGGGGATGTTGTTATTGCCGATGATCCTGTCAGAACTGGTGATCTTCAGTTTGCGGTTCTCACTGTGTAGGCGTTGAACAGTACCGGAGATAATGGTGATCCCTGTGGTAGGCCAGGATATATTGTTGTTGGTTCCGAAGTCCAACTGCCACATCTAAACACTACTTTCCGTTGGAAGAGGGCTGCAGCGATCCAACTAAGGAGGAATGGACTTACGTTTAGTTCAAGAAGCTGAAACATTAAAAAATCCAGTGGTACTCTGTTGTATGCGTCCTCAAGATCAATCGCTGCAGCAACGGTTTCAGTGCCTAAGTGGAAACCTTCATAGACATCATGGGCAAAGATTGCTGCATTGGTCCAGGTTTCTCTTTTTGGACGGTACCCACCCAGCGTAGGTGGGAAAACACCTTGCCTCTCTAGTTGGCTTGATATTTTCCTGGCAATTACCTTCTCCAGCAGCTTGCCTATTGTATTCTGCATGGTTATAATTCGATATCCCTGAATTTTTGTGTGGTCTTTGTCAGGCTTCGGCAAGGGAATCAGATAGCTGTGTAACCATTCCTCCTTGATGCTAGCACTCCCTATACTGTTGTTGTACATGTCTACTAGTTTCTCTAGCTCATTGTCGGTACACCTATTTATGTCGTCGTATCTTATGCCATCAGGACCTGGAGCACTGTTTTTTGATCGTCGAAGCACAGCCTTGATTTCTTTCACTGTCACTGTGTCTTCATCCGAAGTGTTCTGGGCCTTGCATCTGTCTGAGGTGACCTCCTTGGCCAGATTTCGGCCTCCCATGTCTGGTTGCTCTGCTCAAGGTAGCGTTCAAAGAGGGCTTTGCCCTTGTCCTCGTCAGACCTCTACCAGATGAGGTCAGCACCTTGGAAGTCAGAAATGCTCTTATTCTTGACTACACCACTCATGCTTTTATGTAGTCGCCAGAACAATTTCAGTGAATTGTCTGTGCTTACTCTTTGACACACCTCTGCCCATTTTTCGCTTTTAACCACCTTGACCAGTTTTTTGAAATAGCTTACTTTTGTGTGCATGTCTCTTTCTAAGTGCAAGCAGGGACTAGGATGACCAGCTCTGTTCTTCTTGGCATTTTGCCATCTCCTTACAGCACTACGCTTATCCACCCAAGCCTTCTCCACCTCGAAACTCCACCACGGTGGCTGCTCCCAGCTTTTTTTCCTGCCCTGAACCGTTCTGCGCTTGTCACGTCTTATTTTACTCACCACATCTTGCCCTGTACTGTCATACTGGAACGTCTTTACCTTTAGCTTGTGCTGCCTGGTTCTGCCTTTCTCCACCAGTATGCTGCAAGGGTGGTGGTCGCTGCCATGGTGTCCTAGGACACCCCATCTACACACTGTAGTGAGTGAAGGATCACCAGTGAGCAGATCACTGGACCTGGCAGAACATTGTCATATGCCGATGATGTGTTAGTGTATCGTCAGGGTAAGGATAGAGAGGAGGTTGCTGTGGAACTACAAACCGAACTCAATCGCATAAGTACTTGGTGTGATGAAGCTGGGGCAATGGTCAACCCAACAAAGGCAACAGTGACTTGGTTCTCATTGAATAATCATATTGTCAACAATCCAACACCAACTGTAATGCTGTGTTCAGAGACGGTGGAAAGAACGCAGGCAATGAATTACCTGGGGATACGGTTTGATCGAAGCCTTGCTTATAATGTGCACATAGACCAGGTGATAACAAAGGCCAAGCGGGGTTTGGCAGCGATGCGGGTGATGGCGGCAGCAAACTGTGAGCAGCGCCATCTATGTCTTCTGTACGAGGGGCTGGTCATGTCTGTTTTGGAGTATGCAATGGCAATCCTGACTCTCAGCCATAAGCAGATAGAAAGGATGGAAAGGATACAGAATGAAGCTATGCGCATTATTCTTGGATGTACAAGAGATACAGCATGCAGGGCGATGCGCTACCTTCTTGATTTTCCAACCATTGAAGAGAGAATACAAGTTTGCAGGGCACGCGCCTACCTCAGAATTAACGCAAACACACAACATCCACTGCATAGTGAAATTAGGAAGGTGAAGGGCAGCAGGTTAAAAAGAGGACGGTCGTGGATGGGTCAAGCCGAAGACATTCTTCAACAGGTGTGTTCACTTGAGGACTTAGAACCTGGCGAGGAGTGGGTGCAAGTGCCAACAGACTTCTGCACATCCTTTTCAGTTTGCATCCAACTAGATAGGTAATGCAGACAAGAAAATCCGGCTGCTGTTGAGGCTGAAGTACAAGCGTTGATTTTCGAGAATTCGCTAGACGGTGACGCGGTCATCTACACAAATGGGTCGGTCGTCCGACATGTGAGAAGCTCATGGGCCTTTACAGCTCGGGCCGGAGGGAGAATTGTGAAGGAGGACTCTGGTGCTTTCACTGAAACCACAAGTAGCCTGACCATGGAAGTCATGGCAGTAAGTAAAGCAATTACATGGCTTGAGACACAGACATTCACTAGGGCTTGTTTCCTTAGCGACTCAATGAACATGATCAAGAGGATAGAGGAGGGGTCGATCCGAAGAGAATGGTTGCTGCCTCTGAAGCGGTCTCGGCTGGCAAAGATTAGTTTCATCTTCGTGCCAGGGCATGCGGGAGTACAAGGAAATGAGCGGGCTGACAAGCTCGCAGGTGAGGCTACTGTGGAGGGCGGACGCGCCATGGACCAGGCTGACATTCTGAATGCTCTACGAGAAGTGAGACTTTTACGAGAACCAAGTGATGACTGTGAATCTACAACAATGGCCAGACTGCGAGAGCAGCAAATTAAAAGAGGGGTGGCCAAACAAGAACACTTCGCAGGAAGCCAAAGAAGATTGATAAACCAACACAGAACTGGCGTCGTTAGCCGCTACACGCTGCGGGATTTGCTGAGGAGGGGATCCGAGCACTTATGGACTGAATGGTTCGATGTGCAACGAGGATGATCTGTCGACTAACTAACTAACTAGTTTGCGGTTCTCCTTTGTCTCCTCTGATCTGGTCGTTGGTGAGATGGGTCTTGACTCGTTTACTTGTGCGGTGTCGGCTTGCTTCCAACAGGATGCCGTGGTGAAGCTTGATGTCGGCTCTCTCTTCTTGGGAAATCCTCTGTATCAGTGCTGTGGCCTTTGGGTTTTGTTGATGGAAACCACTACTCCATCAGGTGTCTTGCGCAGCTGGTAGATGCTGTTTCTTCCCAGTTCGCTTTCCAACAGACTGATTATCTTGTCTGTTGGTAGCGCCGACAGTTTAGCTTCTCCAACGCGTGTCTGCTTGAGCAGTATTCTGCCGGTGAAGTCCTCAATTGTTGTTGTTGATGTTTCCTTCTGTGAGGAAGTCTCAGGTAGATTGGGCTGCATCGTCTTGGTGCTGGTGGGGACTTACTGGCTGCTGCTGGCTTCTGTTGTGGTTTCGTCATCAACCGGGACGGTTTCAGCTGGTGTAGGAGCCGGACTGCTGTTCGTAGATATGGGCTCTGCAGTCGTAGCGGCCTTCCTCGCCTCTACCTTCTTCTTCCCGGCTGCATATAGCGCATGTCTCTGCGCGGCACTTTTAACGCGAGGCATCCTCTGCGTTCTTCGATAGCGATCTGATCTCGATAGCGCGTCGAGTGGATGATGTGATGAACAATGAAGTGAATAGTTAAGTTGTATATATTCTAGTACCTCGCCAAGATGTTGGCTCGAAACAGTGTTTGCATAGTGGACACAACGTTGGTCAATACAACAGCTTAGATTGTAGGGACACGTAATATACATAAGTAATAATATGAATAAATATTAATATTTTGAGACTTTGTACTGATTGATGTAATGTTCCTGGAGCTTTATGTAAAGAAGCTTTATGTAAAACCAGATTAATACATAGAGAAATTAACAATCAAGGATGCTAAAATGATGTAAGGATATTTTTAAAAAAATTATCAAATGTGTGGGTGAAATCTACTAGTGATAAATAGGTTTGTAGTTTCCTCAAGGTAAATATCCCAAGGTAGCAGAAATGTGGGGTGTGAGGTATAACATAACTGTCAAAACATATTAAATGTCCTAAACATGGAAATTATGCCAGGCCACACGGTGTCATACCAACCATGTTGGTACAAGATTGAATGTTTTGTAATTGATTGCTGATAATGAATACTCCTAAGTAACAGGAGGTGACGAAACTCATGAGCACGTGTGCACTATTTAAAGTATAAATGCAGCAGGAAGGCATTTTACATTATGCTTCTGTGGCGATAACGTATTAATGGCTAAATGGACATGTGGTTAAGCCACGTGGGTTGTAACAGGAAAGAAAGAACTAATTTTGTATATTGTGCTTGGAAGTAGACATCCAGTTAACCAGGGATAGCCTAGATGTATCACTGCAGTGAGCTTGAATATTAAATTATGCATGACCATGTGGCAGATTTACCAAGATGGTCACACAGTAAAGGAATTTGTTATTTAGCAATAGTTGAAGTCTGACATCACATCTGAGACAAGGATGCCGTGGTGTTAGTGGAATCATTGTGACTGAGGTTTTACATAATGCTTGCATATGATGGAGAATGTGTGGTATAATGCTATGTACCAACTACTGTGAAGATTTTTATATGTGCTAATTATGTCACAGTATGAAGCGTAATAAAGGGATATTATAACCGGTTTACTACAGGAGGGAACTCTGTGGCGAAGTGGTCAAGCTGTTTGACTCGGGCTCCGAAGGTTGTGGGTTCGATTCCGGGCCGCGTCCTTCGGTTTACGATTTAAATTTTTCGGAGACTCCTGTGGGTTGTCGCTAGAGCTACGGAGTTCGTGCTTGGTGCGACGCTTTCCGCGCTGTGGAAAGAGACTGAGCCATATGGGAATAAACCCGGTGCAATGACGTCGACCCTGTCGACTTTTAAGCGACTTTTTACTACAGGAGGAATAGAGAAGATAACTGGACATCTACTGCATAGTTACAAAGAATAGTACACTATTGTGGTTGGCCTAAGACAGCAATGCTTGACATTATTAGTTTGTTAATAATATCAGTTGCGGTAAGCCGTATTGTGTTATATTGATGGTATTGATGTGCATCAGCTTTATTTAGCCGTGGACATTTCAGAGGTAGACCGTCGGTCCCAGATCGCCTGGAAATACACATAAGTTGAGGTATTTAGATGTAGAAGAGGTGGAGATCAGCTGATCTACAGGACATATCAGTGGCACAGCTAAGAGGATGACAAAGTGGGTGATTTGATAATACAACAATGGTTGTTGCGTTTGGCAATTGAGGACTTACTCACCAGGGAAAATGAAAGTGACATTTATTATTCATGTATATATTATGATGCATGTAGGTATTGATTATATAACACATAGAATCAATTATTGTTGTTATTTTGCAGGAGTGGCTAATGGCTGTAGTGTCAGATCTCTTCTGGGTTTTTAGTAGTGTTGCAACTCACATTTTTGTATGTGTCACAACTGTTGTAAAGTCTTATTTGTTAAGTGTTTTACCTTTGTCTTTATCAAAGTTCTCCATGTGAAAGTGTAACATCTTTTATTAAGGAGTCTCGCTTTTGTTAATTGTCATGTTAAACCCATCTTAGGTGTTTATGCATTTCATTGTGGTACTTAGTGTAGCCTTTAGACTTGGCTTAGAGGGCAGA
>JACEFZ010028176.1:212500-407500 GCA_014155875.1 Cepaea nemoralis
ACTGGCTGCTAAACAATAAGTAATTCAATACGTCTTCAATACGAAGAAGAAGAAGAAGAAAAAGAAGAAGAAGAAGAAGAAGAAGAAGAAGAAGAAGAAGAAGAAGACCAAAAACAACAACAACAACAACAACAACAAGACGTAGTTTACCTGTAGGTATTGTCGAATCACGCTTTAACACCTGAATTTTCTCATGCGGCGCAGATAGCAATGATCGAATCCATTTAATCTCTTCTAGAACGTGTCTGTTAGAATTGTACATATCTTCTTCACTTTCTGTCGACGGGCTCAACGGATAAGCTTGCGAAACCATCGAGACAAGGAGCGTAGACAGCCATATCACGAGTAACCCTAAGTGAGCTAGCTTTAGATTTCCTACTAATTCCATGCTGTATCTGTGCTGTGCTGTCTGCTGAACGGTCTGCAACTAATTGTTGTCTACTGAGTTGTAGAAGTCTCTTTTCTTGTCTTTCTTCTTTACTATTGAAAATACAGAAAATAGTTGCATTAGATGTAACAGTAGTGGCAGTAGTTGTATTAGTGGTAGTAATAATTATAGTAGTAGTAGTAGTAGTAGTAGTAGTAGTAGTAGTAGTAGTAGTAGTAGTAGTAGTAGTAGTAGTAGTGGTGGTGGTGGTGGTAGTAGTTATAGTAGTAGTAGTAGTATTAGTAGTAGTAATAGTAGTAATAGTAGTAGTAGTAGTAATAGAAGTAGTAGTAGTAGTAGTAGTAGTAGTAGTAGTAGTAGTAGTAGTAGTAGTAGTAGTAGTAGTAGTAGTAGAGGTAGTAGTAGCAGCAGCAGCCGCAGCAGTAGTTGTAGTAATATTAGAAGCATCAGCAGCAGCAGTAGCAGTAGTTGTAGTAGTAGTAAGTAATAATAGTAGTAGTAGTTGCAGTAGTAGTAGGAACAGCAGAAATATTCGTAGTAGTAGTAGAATTAGCAGCAGCAGCAGTACTTGTATCAGTACCTGCAGTAATAATTGTTGTTGTAGTAGTGTAGGAAACGATCACGCTACGTTGTCATCAGTGTACAGGGGATTTAACAACTACAGCGCTCTTACCCTTCTGCCACGTTGAAATCGTGTCCTACTATAGAGCAACTAATAATGCTGTTACTAATGTAGCAGCGGCTACTATAGGGTGTATGTTTAATGACTGTGCAGTGTTTGAAAATATTGTCGGCCCAAGTTTTGTATTCACCATCAGTAAAGTTAATGCAACATAACAGGTAAATACATAACTTGGACCGGCAATATTTTCAAATTCTGCACAGTCATTAAAAATACACCCTATACTTCTGTCAACCCAATAGTCTACGTTATTTTCTTCAGCGAAATTCAGATTGTTACGTATTGTGTCCATATTGTAACAATAAAGTAAAGGACCCCTCTTTTAGACATCCCTATTCGTTTATATAACGTCTAATAGGAGATGCCTTGAAGAGAGTAGAACAAGAATCGCCATGGCGAAGGTAGCCTTGTGCAAGATGAAAAACATACTGACCAATAAAAAGATATAACTGCAACGAGAAAAAGAGTGTTGAGGTGCTACATAGAACCATACTTTTGTATGGATGTGAAGCGTGGTAAAAGGGGCAAACATGCTTAGAAAACTCTGATGGCTGTGGAAATTTGGTTTCTGAGGAAAATACAAAGATTACCATGGATGGACAGAAATATCAATGACCAAGTCCTACAAGATACAAATGAAAATCGTAAACTCATCTCATCTAATTTCATCTCATCATGTTCCTCTTGTACATTGCGGTGTCGAGGTGAAGTATAAACAGCGGGAGAGTGCCCGTTTATGGGCTTCATGTATCGATATTCCCATGGACTCTGTTATTCCCTGTGTCCATCGTTTACGTGGTCGGCCTCTTCCTCTGCTTCCCTCTGGTCTGAACATCATTGCTTGTTGCGATATACTGTTAGTTGGTAACCTACTTGCATGGCCAAATCATTTGACTTGCTGCGTTATAATCGTAAGCTGATTAGAGAAATTAGACATAGAGAGTTACAATTTTTTGGTCACGTTATGAGAAGAAATAAATTGGAGAACTTGGTGACAACTGTCAAGATTGAGGGGAAAAGAACAAGAGGAAAGCAGAAAAGTAAACACCTGGATGGCTTGACCACGTGGCATGTCGAGACATGAAAACTGAGCTCATCCACGACTCTGATGATCGAGTGAGATGGCGAGACATGACCGCCCAGGCTTAACGGTATGGCACACGATGATGATGTTTCGTATTGAGTAAATAGTCTTAGACCCATATTTGTATAGACTAGTCGGCACTCTGGAGGTTAACTGTATATCATTTACAGGACGTCGCAGTCAACCTCAGCAGTTTTGGGCTGTTTGTGATTTCTTGGCACATTTTCGTTCAGTAGTCTGCCTTGGCTTTCTGAACAGCTGACACTCTTCGCAATTTATAAAATCCCAACGTGAAGCAGTCTGCTGCCAAATCACCCACAGCTGTGTTTCTTACGCGGTATGCGGGATTACGAACTGCGTCCGTAACCTCTTCGCCATAGAGCGAATAATAAAAAAACTGCGACGTCCTGTAAAGAATATGCAACTAACTTATTCGTATTGGGCCAATGGTTCTCACCATCATCATTATTATACGCCTTGCCGATAAGCTTGGGCGGTCATGTTTCGCCAGTACACACGATCAACAGTCATAGATCAGCTGCGTGTTCTTGTCTCGACCATACCACTTGGGGTGCATTTTTAATGACTGTGCAGTGTTGTAAAATATAATATTGCCGGTCCAAGTTTTGTATTCACCCTCTGTAAAGTTCATGCAACCAAGTAGGTAAATACAAAACTTGGACCGCCAATATTTTCAAACACTGCACAGTCATTTAAAAAAACGCTTTGTAGATATTCACTTCACGATCCATATTTGTATAGACCATTCGGGACTCTCGGAGTGATGTGGTAAATATCACACAGGTCGCCTTTGCTTCCCAAGAGATTTCGCTTTGTCCATTGTAGATTGAGTCGACGAAGAAGCAAGGGTCAGTTTTTAAAATCTCCGCATGGATATCTTCTACTTGTGCGTTCGTCCGGAATGTTGTTTTAGACGTAATTGCGTTGTGCCTGTTTACAGCAGAGCTGCTATATTTGCACCTTTCGGCCGACACATCCGGCTTAGTCAGGCATTTGTTGACATGGTTAACCTTCCCGGAATCGTATCAACATGAAATCGAATCCATGACTATCGTTTCGGCAGGCAACCATCTAGCCATTAAGATACTGCAGCTCCCATCCGTTTCGGGAAATGGTTAAACAAATTATTCCATTACGGACATCCGAGAAGGCTAACCCAGTATACAAGCGCCTGAAGAAGTCGGATGTGTTGGCCGAATGGCACAAATATCGCAGCCCTGCTGTAAACAGACACAACGCAATGAAGTCTAAAAACAAACATACCGTACGAACGACAAGAAGAAGATTTCATGAAGAACTATACACAGTTTAGTCACAATCAAAATGCAGATACTGTCAAAACAAACTAAGATGTGTGCAATTTGAGATGACGCTTGCGATAAAGTTTATATACTTTCTATACAAACATTGTCTTTAACCGTTTCTGTCTACAAGCAGTATTTTGTTTCGTGTAGTGAACAACCAGGAATTTGACGTTTCTACATTTAGAATAGCTCCGGGCATACGCTGGCGCCTCTCTGTATTAATATGGAAATAGTTTGTACTACAAACACCCGTGTCCTCTAATGAATACATGTTATAAGCTGCTTTATAACAAGATCGACAAACTACGAAGAGAATCTCTCTCGGCTCTTTTCATCCATCACGAACGGTTACTATGTTTTAAATTACATTTCTTCGATTGTAAGCATTCCCATGTAGCTAGCAGTGACTATGAATACTAATTGGGCTTGGATGTTACAAACATGTTAGGTGTCCCGTCGCTTGGTGTTTTTGATTGCTTTTTTTTCTGGTTCGTTTTTTTTTCTTCTAATTTTGATTGTTTCTTTTCCGTCTTTTAGTAATATTGGTATTCGAGAATATAAAATAAAAAACGCGAAAATAAAACAAACCAGTGAATAGAAATACTTCTATCTAAGGTCAATTTTCACTGTACATTGGGAATTGATTAGCAATATCAACAGATGTTGTGCAAAGACAAATCACTTTTTGGGACAGCTATCGTCACTTCTGTCGCATAGTAAGTTACTTATAATTACCAAAGCAAATCTGATGAGAACTATTTTTTGGCCCACATTATGCTACTAATGTCAACCATGGACACTTACTGCAACTAATGAGCGCATAATCGTAACAACAGAGACCAGATGCCGTAGAATATCTGCGGAAGTAACATTTAGAGATAGAATTGGGAATAAGGAAATTAGAAGGCGACTAGTTCTGACACCAGTCATGCACTTCATTAAAGAAAAACAGAGTCAATGGTTTGGTTGTCGCATAAGAATGTCCTGGTACCATCTGCCACAAAGAGCCACACTGAAGACATGTAAATGGACACAGAGCAAGAAGACTGCGTAAAAGATGGATTGATGGTATCAAAGACAACCATAGAGGAGTGAATACCAACTTACAAAGAGCATTATAAAGAGTGCATAGATTAGCTTTACATCTCATCTCAACACTCAAAACGCAAGTAAATGGAGGATGATTAAAAGAAGAATAAGAATAAGAACATTAGACATTAGAAGCAAGATACTCTAAACACATTTACGGAAAATCACAACACTTAGGTCCCAAAAAAAAACTTTAAAAAAACTTAATTAAAATAATGAACAATATGGGAAGGACATGGCCACAGTTATATAGGACAACGAAAGATAGGAGGGCATGGAGTAAGTTACTTGAGGGTCTGTTCCCCAAATTGTGGACAGAGGTCAAAAGCAGAAGAATGAGAATCAATCAAGCAAATGATAACATTACCTAACCTTGGTGTCATGTCACTTTAAGAAGCGGAATCGTACACCTGGTTAATCAGCAATGTAGGCAGCGGTAGGAGAACATGTAGATATATTACAATAACAATACAAACTGCGATAAAGAAGCTTGTTATACTCGTGTTATTAGCTAATTAATGGAAATCAAAGCATTAAACCTAGCGCCTAACGTTACAGTAAGTTGTATATCTTTTACAGGACGTCGCAGTCAACCACATCATTTTTTTTAAATGTTAGTGATTTCTTGGCAAGTTTGCGTTCAGTTGTTTGCCAGTTGCTTTCTGAACGACCAACCCAATCTAATTTTTGGTACTAATACCCCCTTTCAGTCTTCGAGTTTTCGACTTGGCTATAATTGGGGTATTTATGATGTAGCTTGTAGTTTGTCTTTCCCTACATTGGGCTGCTTGTTGTCAGCTTCCCGGCTTCTGATGGGTTGATTGTATTCATTCCTTTCTCGTATTCATTCCTTTCTCGTTAGGTTTTTCATGTCTGGACAGAGTCGCGCACTTGTTGAGGCTTGGAGTTGTTGTGTGCCCACCCCGTCTTATGGCGCTGTTTTCTTCAGGGAGTTTTACCAGTTGTCGTCTCTCCTGGTGTTCCTCCTATTTCCCCGTCTTGGGTTGCCTTCGAATCTTCTCGGTGTTCGCCAGTCCGATCTTGGTGGTGAGCGATATCGTTCTTCATCTGTTGATACTTCTTCTTCTGTCTGTGTTCTTGCATCTTCTGGTTCAGGTGTGGTTGTCTATGTGGCTGTGGTTAGGCCACATGAATAGTAATAGGGGTAAAATGACTCAGTTGGTGTACGGTACTTATTAGTAGGTACACAGTTAACTAGGATAGCCTGGATGAGTCACTGCAGTGTTCTTTAATGTTAAAATTACATACCATTTGGCAGATTCAACAATATATTTTGCATTGTAAAGGAATTTATTTAGCATCAGTTGAAGTCTGGTATCACATGTGTTACCAGAATGCAGTAATGTTTGTGTTGGTGTATCAAATTGTTGATGGAATTAGTGACTCAGATTCCATCTTAAGTTAAACATAGGCGCTTGTCGCACGATGGAAAGAATGTGATTTAATGCTACGTACCACCTTCCGCAAAGATATTTATATGCACTTGCTACGTGACATGAAGCTCAAGACAGCGAGATTGATAACCGGTATATCACAGAAAGAATGGGGAAGAGAGGACATAATTGTACATCTGTTGTCGAGTAACAAAGTATATTACACTGATTGTGTTTGGCCTTAAACAACACTTGTTGGTTATTAGTGTGTAATAATGACATAATATATAGTTCAATGGTGATTATATTAGATTAGAACACCCCAATAACCAACAGAAAGCAATAGTTGATTTTGTGCATGCCAGAAGATGGGAAAAGGTGGTGCATTGAGTGTCATGATGGTGAGTTATGGTTAATTCTTGACATATGGTGCATCAGAGTGCAAGTGAGATGACATGATGATAGACTGGTGTATTTCAATTCTGGTTTCATTGGGGGAACATCAAGGAACATAGTATTTGAAGTTTTTGAAACCGTTGTTAATAAGAAAACAAAGTGCACCAGGAAAAGTAAAACACATCAAGTATGACATACGTAAGAAGAACAATTACTGTTATGTTCTTCTAGATAAGGGAAGCTATAGTAATTACTATCCATGACTCGGTGCAGTGATGTAGATACCAGATTGAACACTACATGTCTGGGCATTGTCTTATAAGTATCACATGATGATGACTATGATGATTGTAATGGTGGCTATGATAATGGTGGTCATATGATGATGATGGCCATGATGATGATGATGATGATGATGATGATTATATCCGCCAGGGGCTGAAGTGGCCTGCGGTAATCGAGGTCGAAATATATAGATTATATTGTGATTTTAATTAAAATCAGGGATATGGTGTGGAATTGAGGATGTGTGATGAATGTGTAGAAAACATTTGACGCTGTAGAATATGTGCGCCCTGTTATTTATATTTTATGTGGGTATCATTGTTGTCCAATTGCAGTACCATGTAGTTAACGTGAGTTTACATGGTCCGTGTCTTTTTGTGCCACGAGGGTATTGCTTGTGTACATGATTGTTGGAGTAGTTGTCCGGTGAAGTCCCTGTGTCGAGGGAACTGAATGTCTGATAGTGGCAGTCTATAATGTGGTGTATTGTTGTTTTTATTTATATGCAGCTGGTATTAGTATATGGGAAAAGCGTACCAGGAGATGGGGAGCACAGGAGAACAACCTGGCAATACATGTTTTATAGTCGGGAAAGGAGTACGGTGTGTTAGAAAAACAGTTGCCGGTGTGCGTAACAGTAGGTAGAGAATTGTAGAGTATTAGACTGGGGATATGGTAGGTGGTGTTTGATTGTGGCTATATCATGGACTGAACATTGATAGTGTTCTATAGCTGTGTACATGTGTTCTGAGTAGAGTTGACACAAGCAAGAACTAAGCGAGAAGTCGAACACTGTGTTGCCCCGTGTTACCAGTGACTTGTACAAATTAGTGCATAAAATATTCCTGCAATGTGTATACAGTGAGCTTATTACGGTTTCCTTGGTAAATGTAGGCATTTTGTTATGCAGGAATAGCAGCCTAATTTAACAGCACAAAGATGTCTCTCTGATGTGTGTTAACAAAATCAGTGTTGAGATGTTGTTTGCTTGTAATGTCTGATGTATGTTAACCAAATCAGCGTTGAGATGTTGTTTACTTACAATCTCTGATGTATGTTAACCAAATCAGTGTTGAGATATTTTTTGCTTGCAGTGTCCGATACATGTTAACTGAATCAGTGTTGAGATGTTGCGTTTGCTTGTGGTGTCTGGTGTAAGTGATCTAATCAATAAGTGTCAAGATGTTGGATCTTGTTGCGTCTATTCGTCACAAGTACAATAGTGTTGTCTGTCTTACTTAGAAAGACTCAGTGATGGTGTTATCTTGTTGGGTCATCATGTTGAGATGTTTAACTTGTCTTTGCCTAATAGTATTGTGTTTAATATGAATTTCTTTGCAATGATAATCATAGATTGTGTTTTCCATTGTTACAGGAATGGCTGACTAGTGTCAGCACACCTGGGCTCATGGTGGGGTAGTAATTTGTGTCACAACTCTTTTGTTTATGTTGCGTCTTAGGACTAATGTTGTGCAACTTATGGTTTTGTAGTGTCCTTATTGTTGTCTGTGTCGAAGTCCTTTATTGTGCCATCCTACTCAACTATTGTTCGGAACACTTGTGTTGTGGTCTTGGTGTACCCTGTTGTCTTAAGTCCTGGTGGCTGGATAGGGACCATCCCTTGGTTGATGTCTTGATATATGCAGTTGTATGTTGTATCTGTTATTGAACGTCGATGTATAATTCAATGTGTTTGAACACAAATTATCACAGAAGTTGTAGTAGTTGATAAATAAAAGAGCTTTAGATACTATTCTTGATTTGTTTGTTTAGTCTCCTTTAGTTTTTACAACCACTTTCTACCACAATCTAACACCTTAATCCACTGTCTGGGTCTCAAATATGACAGTTAATGTCCAGAGTTGAGGTCCCTGTCCAAGATCTCGCCCCTTCTTATTTAATTACTATCACCTTTTTTTTTGTTAGTTGAGGGCGGTGTAAGGTTCTCTCTCTTTTCACTCCTTTTCTTCTTTGGCCATAATGAAGTCAGAGATACTCTCCACCTTTTAGCACCGTAGCAAAGGAAACATCGGTCTTTCCCTTGTCTTTTCCCCTCGGCTACATAAACGTCGGGTATCTTCTGGAGTTCCTTACAACGTGCCATTTTCTAACACGCGGTCGGCTTCCGATTAGGCGACTTGTTCTCGATGTTCTGAACGACCGGCACTCATACCATTTATGAAAACCAAAGCAAGGTGGTCTGCTGCCATATCACCAGCAGCTGTGTTTCGAACGCGGGTATGCGGTATTACGAATGACGTTAGTAACCCCTTGCCCATATCAATATATCTGCCCATATATTTTGCATGGTAACAATTCTGGAGTGTTGCTTGGTTTCAATGGCATCGTATTTCTACACCTTCCCCAATGTACTTCTGGATCCTCTTTCCCGTGTCACCTCCCACCCTAGACATCTTAAGAATTTCCTGTCTGATCGATTCGTTGCACAAGTATCAACCAGCAACAGACTGTTAAATTGCCAACCTCACAATCACGTGGTTTACTTAATAGCCCTAAATTACACGCGTTGGGTGACCAGGCTGCCGGGATTATCTGTCTGACGTGTCATTATCATCATCTGTAACAGTCAACGAGCGGCTACAGGAGCAATTACGTGTATCTGTGTAAATGTGTTAGTTGACGTGTGAAAATATGCCATTGTAAGCCTTTGAGAGTAAGACACAAAATGTATCGGATAATGCACTCTTAAATGTGATAGTTTAAGAGATGAGAGGGCGGGGCCGACGAACATGTTGGTAATTATGAGTAGGTAAGAACTGTTTGAACAATGAATGAGAACTGTTTAGAGAAGCGTGGCTGAAGCACAAATTATATGTACATACTGCTATAGCTAGAGAAGTGCCAGCTCTGTGGTGAAGGGGTTACTGACTCACTTCATAATCCCGCATACCGCGTTCTAAACACAGCTGAGGGGATTTGGCAGCAGACCGCCCTGCGTTAGTTATCTTAAAATGGTATGAATACTGGTCTTTGCAGAAAGCAATGGCAAACTACTGACCATAAAGTTGCCAAGAAATCACATACAGTCATAAAATGCTGAGGTTGACTGCGACGTCCTGTAAAGATATTCAACTAACTAACTAGTGATGTCATTATGGTCTTAAAACTCATAAAAGGAAAATCCGACTCGAATACATGCTCCAGGGCCGTCAGGAAAGCTTGCTAATTACCCCCCCCCCTTTCCTCCATGATTGCCTGGTTAATGTGAACAAACATATATAAGTTTCTCTTTAAAACAGTCCCTTAATTGTCGACAGGGTCAACTTCATTGCACCGGTTGTTTATCCCATATGGCGCAGACTCTTTCTGCAGCGCGGAAAGCGTTGCACAAAGCACGAATTCGTAGCTCCAGCGACGACCCCCAGAAGTCCCCCAAACAATGCACTCGTGAACTGAAGGACGAGGCACGGAATCGAACCCAAAATCTTCGAAGCCCGAATCAGATATGTTTACCTGTGTGTACAGACAAGGATATGGTATGATTGCTTGTTTACGTAATTGATTGATGGATCATTGATGGATATATTGATTACTAGATGGTTTCATTGATGGATATATAGATGACTATGTGGTTTCATTGATGGATATATAGATGACTATGTGGTTTCATTGATGGATATATAGATGACTATGTGGTTTCATTGATGGATATATAGATGACTAGATGGTTTCATTGATGGATATATAGATACTAGGTTGTTTCATTGATGGATATATAGATGACTAGATGGTTTCATTGATGGATATATAGATGACTATGTGGTTTCATTGATGGATATATAGATGACTATGTGGTTTCATTGATGGATATATAGATGACTAGATGGTTTCATTGATGGATATATAGATGACTATGTGGTTTCATTGATGGATATATAGATGACTATGTGGTTTCATTGATGGATATATAGATGACTAGATGGTTTCATTGATGGATATATAGATGACTATGTGGTTTCATTGATGGATATATAGATGACTAGATGGTTTCATTGATAGATATATTGATGACTATGTGGTTTCATTGATGGATATATAGATGACTAGATGGTTTCATTGATGGATATATAGATGACTATGTGGTTTCATTGATGGATATATTGATGACTAGATGGTTTCATTGATGGATATATTGAGACTAGATGGTTTCATTGATGGATATATTGATGACTAGATGGTTTCATTGATGGATATATAGACGACTAGATGGTTTCATTGATGGATATATAGATGACTATGTGGTTTCATTGATGGATATATTGATGACTAGATGGTTTCATTGATGGATATATTGATGACTAGATGGTTTCATTGATGGATATATTGATGACTAGATGGTTTCATTGATGGATATGTAGATGACTAGGCGGTTTCATTGATGGATATATAGATGACTATGTGGTTTCATTGATGGATATATTGATGACTAGATGGTTTCATTGATGGATATATAGATGACTAGATGGTTTCATTGATGGATATATAGATGACTAGATGGTTTCATTGATGGATATATTGATGACTAGATGGTTTCATTGATGGATATATAGATGACTAGATTGTTTCATTGATGGATATATTGATGACTAGATGGTTTCATTGATGGATATATTGATGACTAGATGGTTTCATTGATGGATATATTGATGACTAGATGGTTTCATTGATGGATATATTGATGACTAGATGGTTTCATTGATGGATATATTGATGACTAGATGGTTTCATTGATGGATATATAGATGACTATGTGGTTTCATTGATGGATATATAGATGACTAGGTGGTTTCATTGATGGATATATTGATGACTATGTGGTTTCATTGATGGATATATTGATGACTATGTGGTATCATTGATGGATATATAGATGACTAGATGGTTTCATTGATGGATATATAGATGACTAGATGGTTTCATTGATGGATATATTGATGACTAGATGGTTTCATTGATGGATATATTGATGACTAGATGGTTTCATTGATGGATATATTGATGACTAGATGGTTTCATTGATGGATATATTGATGACTATGTGGTTTCATTGATGGATATATAGATGGCTAGGTGGTTTCATTGATGGATATATTGATGACTATGTGGTTTCATTGATGGATATATTGATGACTATGTGGTTTCATTGATGGATATATAGATGGCTATGTGGTTTCATTGATGGATATATAGATGGCTAGGTGGTTTCATTGATGGATATATTGATGACTAGATGGTTTCATTGATGGATATATAGATGACTATGTGGTTTCATTGATGGATATATAGATGGCTAGGTGGTTTCATTGATGGATATATTGATGACTATGTGGTTTCATTGATGGATATATAGATGACTATGTGGTTTCATTGATGGATATATAGATGGCTAGGTGGTTTCATTGATGGATATATAGATGGCTAGGTGGTTTCATTGATGGATATATTGATGACTATGTGGTTTCATTGATGGATATATAGATGGCTAGTTGGTTTCATTGATGGATATATAGATGGCTAGGTGGTTTCATTGATGGATATATTGATGACTATGTGGTTTCATTGATGGATATATAGATGACTATGTGGTTTCATTGATGGATATATAGATGGCTAGGTGGTTTCATTGATGGATATATTGATGACTAGATGGTTTCATTGATGGATATATAGATGACTATGTGGTTTCATTGATGGATATATAGATGGCTAGGTGGTTTCATTGATGGATATATTGATGACTATGTGGTTTCATTGATGGATATATTGATGACTATGTGGTTTCATTGATGGATATATAGATGACTAGATGGTTTCATTGATGGATATATAGATGACTAGATGGTTTCATTGATGGATATATTGATGACTAGATGGTTTCATTGATGGATATATAGATGACTATGTGGTTTCATTGATGGATATATAGATGACTAGATGGTTTCATTGATGGATATATAGATGACTATGTGGTTTCATTGATGGATATATAGATGACTATGTGGTTTCATTGATGGATATATAGATGACTAGATGGTTTCATTGATGGATATATAGATGACTAGATGGTTTCAGTGATGGATATATTAGATGACTATGATGGTTTCATTGATGGATTATAGATGACTATGTGGTTTCATTGATGGATTATATAGATGACTATGATGGTTTTCATTGATGGATATATAGATGACTATGATGGTTTCATTGATGGATATATAGATGACTAGAGTGTTTCATTGATGGATATATATGATGACTATGTGGTTTCATTGATGGATATATTGATGACTATGATGGTTTCATTGATGGATATATAGATGACTATGTGGTTTCATTGATGGATATATAGATGACTATGTGGTTCATTGATTGGATATATTGATGACTATGGTTTCATTGATGGATATATAGATGACTAGGTGGTTTCATTGATGGATATATAGATGACTATGTGGTTTCATTGATGGATATATAATATAATTTTTTTATATAATAATATTTTTTTAATAATAAGTCTTTTTTCAGGGTTAAGATGCAGAGGTTTTTTTGGGGAATTTCTTTTTTCATTTTTAAATACATTTTTCATTAAATATTATGACAATTTTCAAAAAAGAACATTTTAGAGGGAAAATAATTTTTTCAATAAAAATGACTATGGGCAGGGGTTTAAACATGGGCATTATATAAAAGGGAAAAGGGTTTAAGGGGATAATAAGAAAGGGTTTTTTGGAAAAAGTTTGTGGTTTAGATAATTAATATTGTTTTTTGTGGTTTGTATGGGCATTGGGGATTAAGGTAGGGGTTTCAAAATTGGAATTTTGGTTTCTTTGATGGTTTTGTTTTGGGGTTTCTTGTGGAAATGTACAGGGGCAGAGGTATTTAGCTTGTTTTTTTATAAATTTATCTAGGGTTTAGGGAATAAGTAAAATTTTTTTGTGGTTTTGTCTAGGGGTTTATTAAAATGGCAGTGGCTTGAGGTTTTTAAAATAGGGTTTTTGGGGAATTAGTTTGGGTTTATTAAAAAGAGCTTGTGGAGTGGATAAGGAAAAGAGGTTTATTAGGTAAATTGTGTAGTTTTCAATTAATTAACGAGGGTTTTTGGGGAAATTGAATATAGGGTTTTTATAAATTTAGATCTGGGTTTTTTAGAGGTAATAATATGGTTGTTTTTTGAGATAAAAGTTCTAGGTGGTTTCCCTCGATGGTTAGCCGGTATCCCTGGGCTAGAGTTAACGTCTTTCTCCGTAATACCATATATTCTCGTGAGTAACGTAACCTGCGCGAGAATCGGTAGCGGTTCTCGCCGCGTTGGTAACTTTCTGGGTATGTGAGCCGGTCGCTCAGAAAGCAATGACAAACTTCTTGCCTAGTACATCAACAGCAGCTGAAAAAATGCTGATGTTGACTGCAACATCCTGTAAGGGATTTGCAAAAAACAAAAGAAAAAAAAGATTGTTGCATTGATGTATATATAGACGATTAGGTGGTCTCATTGATGTATATATAGACGTCAAGGTGGTTTCATTGATGTATATATATAAGTCTAGGTTGTTTCATTGATGTATATATAGACGTCTAGGTGGTTTCATTGATGTATATATAGACGTCAAGGTGGTTTCATTGATGTATATATAGAAGTCTAGGTGGTTTCATTGATGTATATATAGACGTCTAGGTGGTTTCATTGATGTATATATAGACGTCAAGGTGGTTTCATTGATGTATATATAGACGTCAAGGTGGTTTCATTGATGTATATATAGAAGTCTAGGTGGTTTCATTGATTTATATATAGATGACTAGGTGGTTTTATTGATGTATATATAGAAGTCTAGGTGGTTTCATTGATGTATATATAGAAGTCTAGGTGGTTTCATTGATGGATATATAGATGACTAGGTGGTTTTATTGATGTATATATAGAAGTCTAGGTGATTTCATTGATGTATATATAGACGTCTAGGTGGTTTCATTGATGTATATATAGATAACTAGGTGGTTTCTTTAATGGATATATAGATGACTAGGTGGTTTCTTTGATGGAATATATGTGATTAGGTGTTTTTTATGGAATATAGTCTAGGTGGTTTCTTGATGGTATAAGTCGATAGGATTACTTTTTATCCGGATATAAATGAACTAGGTCTCGCCGCGTTGGTACTTTGTGGATATTGAGACGGTCGCTCAGAGAAGCAATGACAAATTCTTGCCTTGATGGACTATATAATGCAGCTGATAAAAAATGCTGATGTTGATGAACTCCTGTAAGGGATTTGCATATGAAAAAAGTTGTTGCATTGATGTATATATAGAGATTAGGTGGTCTCATTGATGTATATATAGATGTCTAGGTGGTTTCATTGATGTATATATAGACGTCAAGGTGGTTTCAGTGATGTATATATAGACGTCAGGTGGTTTCAGTGATGTATATATAGACGTCAAGGTGGTTTCATTGATGTATATATATAAGTCTAGGTTGTTTCATTGATGTATATATAGACGTCAAGGTGGTTTCATTGATGTATATATAGACGTCAAGGTGGTTTCATTGATGTATATATATAAGTCTAGGTTGTTTCATTGATGTATATATAGACGTCTAGGTGGTTTCATTGATGTATATATAGACGTCAAGGTGGTTTCATTGATGTATATATAGAAGTCTAGGTGGTTTCATTGATGTATATATAGACGTCTAGGTGGTTTCATTGATGTATATATAGACGTCAAGGTGGTTTCATTGATGTATATATAGACGTCAAGGTGGTTTCATTGATGTATATATAGAAGTCTAGGTGGTTTCATTGATGGATATATAGAAGTCTAGGTGGTTTCATTGATGTATATATAGAAGTCTAGGTGGTTTCATTGATGGATATATAGATGACTAGGTGGTTTTATTGATGTATATATAGAAGTCTAGGTGATTTCATTGATGTATATATAGACGTGTAGGTGGTTTCATTGATGTATATATAGATAACTAGGTGGTTTCTTTAATGGATATATAGATGACTAGGTGGTTTCTTTGATGGATATATAGATGATTAGGTGATTTCTTTGATGGATATATAGATGACTAGGTGGTTTCTTTGATGGATATATAGATGACTAGGTGGTTTCATTGATGGATATATAGATGACTAGGTTGTTTATTTGATGGATATATAGATGATTATGTGGTTTCATTGATGGATATATAGATGACTAGGTTGTTTCATTGATGGATATATAGATGACTAGGTGGTTTTATTGATGGATATATAGATGTCTAGATGGTTTCATTGATGGATATATAGATGACTAGGTGGTTTCATTGATGGATATATAGATGACTAGGTGGTTTCTTTGATGGATATATAGATGACTAGGTGGTTTCTTTGATGGATGTATAGATGATTAGGTGGTTTCATTGATGGATGTATAGATGACTAGACCCTCCAGGCACTCAGATGGAGCGTGTTGACCAGCAAGTACCTGAAACCAATCGTGGATACATTGCCAGCCTTGGCCTTATCCTAGCCAGTCGGTCAATCAGTCTGTACGTGCTGTGCTAAAGCATGGCCTGGTTAATATGACATCTCTGCAGATGTGACGTTCCAGTGCAGGCACATGCCGCTGAATTATCACCTTAGAGGAAGTGGGAAGGAGAGGTTCAGCAGCACCAGTCCCAATGGATAAAGTGCTTCGAGCCAGATCTGTAGGAGTCTGTAAGTGAGCCTCACGCAAATAGCTCCTTTTCAGGGATTAAATGTTCTGAGTATCAATGTGTTAGAGTTGAGACGGTCTCTAGAGGGTTAACCTACCAATCTACCAAAACAGTGATTGCTATGTCAGGAGACATTTGTTAAGTAGGTCCATGATGTATCAGATCGTTTTCAGAAAGGCCCTCTAGTCAGAGCGTGCCGAAAAGCCTCTCGATCTCTTGCAATATATCTTCCCGCATGCACCCCCAAGCTCAGAGTGTTTGCTGTTTTTCTGTCCATCTTCGTTCTCGTCCACTGCAGCCTCTTCTTCCAGGAATCATATCTTCTGTCATTGTTCTCTCCAAGCCATTGTGGCGTTTTACATGTCCAAAGTATTTTAGTTTCCAAGATAATATAATGTTAATGAATCAGTTTTCTTCGATGTTCAGGTCTTGTAGAATGGCATTAGTTTTCTTCTTCTTGGTCCATGATATTGTTAGTCAGGTTTTTGTCAAATATGACCGAGATACTGTATGACAGTCGACGGTACTACCTGCTTTTTGGTTAGCGCAAAATGTTGAGCGATGGTTACTAAACCCTACATCCCACATTGTTCCAACGGATTCGGGCAGAGGAGCACAAGTGGGAGTGTACAAGCCTTATCCTGGTGCGAGGAAATGCAACATAAAGTCTCAAAATCATGGCAGGGCAGACTAGGCCCAAAACCTTGATCGGAAACTGGTCTAAGATGGAAGATCTTACAGGCTGATAGTTAAAGTATTGCTTTGCTGATACGGCAGCTTCTGCAACTTGACTTATTCCAGCTGTAATGCTATTACCTTTCCTCTGGAGTAAACTAGATAGGCCGAGAGAGGGATCATGCGGCATGGGCAACACATGATCTCTACAATTCAACCTATGATGCGTGCTATGCAGACGTTATAATACTTACTATTTTTTTTTTAAAAGCACAATTAAACATTGTATGTAAAGCGGCAATGGTGCCAGTAGTACGTCCATGCTATTCTAAGAATGTTTCTGTGACATTTGAGACCAACATTTTCTTCTTGAGTGATTACGACATGGTCCATGACTCACATCCATATGTTGACATTGAAAGATATATGATTCCGTTGCCCTGCTGCTGAGTTACTGTGCTTGGAGCTACACTGTGAGCTGTGGATTTTGTGTGGAGTGCTTTCACATCTGTCCGAGGTTGTTTGCATTGTGAACTGCATGTTAAGAAAATGGCGACGGCCGGTTGCTGAACTAGCTAGTTTTGCATTATGCAGTAATGTGTATGAAACTGCTACTTTTCTAGTGATTGCCGCTTCCATCAACTATGAACTGTAATTTTCGTGGCAGGATATTGTTGGAATTCTGACAACTGCCTTATACATGCACTTGCCTGTGCGTGCTGTTGGTTTGTCGGTACTGATGTTTGTTCCACTTTTCACATGGGACAGTGAGGAGCATTTTGTGTGATATTCACTGGACAAGGAACGTAGCGCTATGGGGATGACCTTTTGCCGTGAAATTGGAAATGCGACTAACTAACTAAGATACATGTTCTCAAAAATAAAATGTTACTTTAAGCTGTTTGTTGGTGTTGTACCACAGGTTCATCACAATGTGTAATCTAGTGAATTGTCATGGTTTGTCTGCTTCTACTCTTTGGAACATTTTCCCATTATTTTTGGTTATGGCGCCAAGATAGACATAGTTGGTGATATTTTCAGTTTCTTCATGTTTGATTGTGATCTTTGGTTGGTGTGTAGTTTTGTCCGTGGATATTATTTTTGTTTTGTTAAAGTACAGAAAATGAGTAGGAGTTTCATGTGTCTCTTGACAGACTGGATCAGTACTTTTTGATAGGATATTTCATTTGCATATCTATATCTATGCAGCCCTGACTTACTCCCCTTTAACATCAAAACAGTTTGATGTTTCACGGCTACACTGACAGCTGCTTGTTGATAACGATATAATGATTCAGTTGAGTACATTAAATATGCTGGACACCCTATATCCCTTATGATGTCCCAGAATTTATTATGTGTAACGCAGTAGTTAGGTAGGTTGGTAAGTAAGTAGGTAGGTGGATAGGTAGGTGGGTGTGTAGTTAGGTGGATAGGTAGATAGGTGAGTAGGCAGGTGGGTAGGTAGGTATGTAGTTAGGTGGGTAGGTAGGTTGGTAGGTAGGTTGGTAGGTAGGTAGGTAGGTAGGTAGGTGGAATATATTCGAAAATAGCAAGTGGTATTACATAACTGAGGAGAGGCTGGCCGAGTAGCTAGAATGCCGGGTTTCTTTCGGGAGACCCTGGTTCGAATCCTCGGTAAAGTGTGGATTTTTGTTTCTATTGGGGTAAAAAGGAAACCCTAACCTGCAAAGTTCACGGCGACTGCATTAGCCAAGCGGCCTTAATTTCTGAAGCTCAAAGACCCCACCATCCTGTCTTACACCGTAAGGTACTATAGCCAGTAGATGACCGACAATTGTTTTATTAATAATTGTACCACACAATATCTGATGGCTGGGGAATTGGGTTTCTGAGGAAAATGCAAAGAAAACCAAGGACAGACAGGAAAAAAAAAACAATGAGCAAGTCCTACAAGAAATCGTAAACTGATTAGAGAAATTATACGTAGACAGTCACAATTATTTGGAAACGTTATGAAAAGAAATAAATTGGAGAACTTGGTGACAATTGGCAACTTCGAGAGGAAAGGAGGAAAAGAACAGGGGAAAGACAAAGAAGTAAATACCTGGATGGGTTGGCCACGTGGTATGGTCGAGACAAGAATACAGAGCTGATCCACGACTCTGATGATCGTGTAAAATAGCGAAACATGACCGCCCACGCGTATCGGCACGGAAAATGATGATGATGAGCACAAAATGGTCTCTGAGGCGAAGTGGTCAAACCGCCCGCATTGCGGTCTGAATGTCGTGGGTTTGCTTTCTGAACTCTAACATTCGGTTAACGGGTGCGATGTGTTGCGGTGGTCCTTAGTGGGTCGTCGCTGGATCTACGGAGTTCATGCTCTGTGCGACGCGTTTGGCAGCTCACTCTGTGGAAAGCGACTGACCATTTTGGGATAAAACCGGTGCAATAAAGTCTAATCTCTAGACTTTAATCTTTGAACTACAATTAAAGACAACCAGCAGAGCAATAGACAAACGGAAATTGTTGGTATTGTATCGGAAAGCAAACATTCAACATACAACATTTATTAAGCAGACTTGACTTTAAACCTTTAATTACAATTGAAGACAACAATCAAAATAATAGACAAACGAAAACTATCGATATCGTAACGTAAAACAACAGTTCAACATACAACAATTATTAAGCAGAATAATAGACAAACGAAAACTATCGATATCGTAACGTAAAACAACAGTTCAACATACAACAATTATTAAGCAGCACTGTTATCATTCCTAGACATCAGGAAGAACATTTATGTTCGGAAACTGGTGGAAATAATCGTGACTCTGTTTTTATAGAAATCGTAAACTTTTGTGGCTGTGATTCCAAGTCCTGATGTCGAGTACTGTTATACAGAGTTTTCAGACCTGGGTTTCCCCCGCGTGAAGTGGGCGGAACATGTAAACGCACACAATTTACAAGCTGGGATATAATTTATAACCTTTCATAACATTTACACGTTGACCACGAAGTTAGAAAGAATTGGAAACTTGGACAACACTCAAGGTAATGTATTCCAAGATATACAATATTACACAAGAGGTAATGTATGAAACACGTAAAGCATTCTATGATACGCTTGTATATCTGTGATATACAAAGGGTAATCTTTGATACTCTAGAAGGTTTCAGTGATGCACAAGAGGCATTGTATGATACTCTAAAGGTAATCTTTGATATAGAAAAGGTAGTCTATGATACTCCAGAGGTTATCAATGATACACAAGCGTAATCTATAATACACATCAAAGGTATTATATGATAAAATAGAGGCTATCAATGATACACAATGAATAATTCGTGGTATAATGATACTGTACAGGTAAACTGTGATACACAAAAGATAATCTATGATAGTTATCACGGATACACAAGAGTAATCTATAATACACAATAGAGGTATTCTGTGATACTCTAAAGGTTATCAATGGTACAGTAGGAGTAATCCATAATACTATAGAGATGATCTACAATACAAAAATTGTATTCTATGATATTCTAGAGCAGTGGTTCTCAACCGGTGGAGAATCCCCCCCCCCTCCCCGCAGGAGGGAATTTTAGGGTTTCCGGGGGTGGGGGGGGGGGGGTGGAATTAAGATTATTTCAAGATCGCGTGAATACAAGAACCGATTATTTGATATTGCTTTTCCCTTCATACTTCACGATTCTGTACGTCTAACCCGTCTGAAATTCATTTTATAACGTAAGTAGACCCGCAAATCACGTTTTATGTAGTCGTCTAGACTTATTTTAGTATGTACTATTATTAAATTTAGCTTCCATTATTACATATACTGTGTAGAGGGCGGGGGGATATTTAGGGAGGAAATACGAAATGGGGGGGGGGGATGACGTTCTGAAAATATTGTGAAGGGGGCACGGGGGAAAAAAAAGGTTGCGAACCACTGTTCTAGAGGTAATCGATGACTTACAAGAAGTAATTTAGTATACTCTTGAGGCAATCAATGACTGACAAGAGGCAATCTATGATAATCTTGAGGTAATAAATGATTAACAGAGGTAATCTATAATGTACCAGGGGCAGCTATGATACTATGCATGTAACAACAATTAGGCGTGTTGGTTCATGTGGGACATACAAAGAAATAGAGAATAGATCAAGTACATTGTAATCCCGTCTCCTATGGCAAAACCTCACGTCAGGAAATGGAAAACAAAATAATATACCTATACAGGTAGCAATGTTGACACAGTTGGGGAACAGAGAGAGAGAGAGAGAGAGAGAGAGAGAGAGAGAGAGAGAGAGAGAGAGAGAGAGAGAGAGAGAGAGAGAGAGAGAGGGGGGGGGGAGAGAGAGAGGGAGAGAGAGAGATTAAAATATTAATAAAAAGACAAGAGGATCCTTCAGAGCACTAGGAAATTTGTAGACGTCAACATATATTAAACCTAGTTCCAGGCTTAGATAATTTATTGTATAACACACAAAATGGCCGCATGATAAAGCTTGCAGAGGCAATCGCCATTCATTTACAGAAACCAACATTGTGCAAACAAAAAGACATGACAGTCGGTTAAAAATTACCGTAGTAGACAATTCAAATTGCCGTGTGAATATGTGTGTTGCGCATTTCAGTTTGAAAGATTCATCTAATTACTTCAATTTATGCTGCGTCATTTCTGCAGTATGTACCTAACTAGATGCATCGAAATATAACAGTCAAACCTGTGTAGAAGCTTATACAACAACAGTGAATGCATAGTGAGAGCAACTGGAGGACACCCAGAACCCTTCAACATAAGATCTGGAGTACGACAAGGTTGTGTCCTGTCCCGTCTCTTGTTCATAACATATATAGACAACATATGTAAAGAAACCAGCCAAACAGAGACAGCAAGAACACCGCATGACGAGAACACAGAAGAAGAACCATCTGCAAATCTAACCATTAGATATCTCCTGTTTGCGGATGACCAAGCACTAATAGCAAAATCAGAAGCTGAATTACAAGACCGCGAGAATAGTCTAAACTAAATGTGTAGGGAACATAACATGAAAATTAGCATAAGTAAAACAGAGGTAATTACTATAACTAAAGAAAAAGAAACAACAACAACAACCCACCTAAACGAACATCCCTTGAAACAAGTAAAGAGTTTCAAGTGCCTAGGAGGTATAATATTGTCAAATGGCAAATCAGAAGACGAGATCGAAAATAGATGCAGTAAGGCACATCAACTCACTGGACAAATGACATCAATACTAAAGAACAAGCATGTATCAATAACTACTAAGAAAGCACTTTACAACACAATCTTCCTACCAACTCTATGTTACCAATGCCAAACCTGAACAATGACAGAAAAAGAGAAAAGAAAAATCACAACAACAGAAATGAGATTCCTGAGAAGAATACTCAATGTATCAAGAAAGAAAAGATCAGAAATGAAGAAATCAGGACTAAAGTGGGCGTTATAGTTGCGCTAGATTTTATTAGAAGGCAGCAAGTCAAATGGTTTAGCCATGCAAGTAGGTTAGATCAACTAACAGTATACCACAACAAGCAATGATGTACAGACCAGATGGAAACAGAGGAAGAGGCCGACCACGTAAACGATGAACACAGGGAATAACAGAATCCATGGAAATATCGATACGTGAAGCCCATAAGAGGGCACTCTCACGCTGTTTATACTTCACCCCGACACCGCAAGGTACAAGAGGAACATGATGAGATGAGATGAATAATCGTCTGTGTCTTCGTTATTCAAATTAGATCATTTATCTCTAAGGTTAAATCAATACTGATTTTATGTATAAGAATCATGGAAAACTACTAAACAATTATTAGTAAACTATAAACATTCTTTAACAGGTACCAGCCCAGAAAAGAAGGACTGAAATAATTCCGTAGAATCACTATTGTTCAGATTAGAAGAGAAATAGACAATACAACAACTTGAGAAATTAGGAAGACGAAGGCGCTGGATAGGAGACACACTGAGAAAATACTAAGACTTAGAATATATTTTTTTTAAAGTAGTCATTACCCTGGCTGAGTGTAAAATGTATTTACTGCGAATATGATTGTATGACTACTTATATGAATTAAATGAGATGCTCCCCACCAGGGACTGGGCGAAGCCGGACAGGGTCAGGCAGACAGATAGACAGACAGACAGACAGATAGACAGTCGGGAACAGGAACTTATATGACTACTTATATAAATTAAATGAGATGCTTCACACCAGGAGCTGGGCGATGCCGGGCCGGGTCAGACAGACAGACAGACAGACAGACAGACAGACAGACAGACAGACAGACAGACAGACAGACAGATAGTCGGTAACGGGAACGGGAACTTATATGACTACTTATATGAATTAAATGAGATGCTCCCCACCAGGGACTGGGCGAAGCCGGGCAGGGTCAGGCAGACAGATAGACAGACAGATAGACAGACAGATAGACAGTCGGGAACGGGAACTTATATGACTACTTATATGAATTAAATGAGATGCTCCACACCAGGAGCTGGGCAATGCCGGGCCGGGTCAGACAGACAGACAGACAGACAGACAGACAGTCGGTAACGGGAACGAGAACTTATATGACTACTTATATGAATTAAATGAGATGCTCCCCACCAGGGTCTGGGCGAAGCCGGGCAGGGTCAGCTAGTATATTATAAGAAACACCACGGTGTCCTGTGAAGTAATTATCGTATTTTTATAGTTAGTATTTTGTTCATGTTTCAAAAATGGAAGAAGAAGTAAAAGGGCCCACGTGGGACGCAGAAGTGTTTCCAAGGCACCAGGGCCAGGTTCTATACTGGCCAAGGCCTACTAACACGTCCTAGTCGTGTGTCCTGGGCAACAGGTCCCTTCGGGGTCCTGGCTAACGTAGTAGGTTCGCTGATTCTTCCGAAGTCGGAGTGTATCTGCATGCACGGTGAGGAACCACCAGTCTGCACACCAATAAGCCAGACATGAGATAATGGATACTCACGCAAATCTCAGTCCGTTATGACATCACACTGATGTTTGACAACAGGATGTCTTCATCTGACTTACAGGACTTCACGCTGGATTTCACAGCCAGCGAACGCAAGCAAGCAAGCAGGCAAGGGCCCACGTGGGATAACAAATACATAATTATAACCATAACAGATCAACCCCTGGATAAAAACACACCAGAGAAGATGGGTGCAGGATGTGACGGATAATCTCCAAATGGGTGTATCGGAAGCGGGTCATCTTGCTTATGATCAATAGGTTTTCGGGAAGGTTGTTATGGGAGCAAGGTTCTGCAAAGGACATGCTACTGAATGAAGGAATGAAGTACCTAGTGTATTTGTTTTACAGCCTGCGATTCAGATTTTGTTCTAGTCCCAAGCACCTACTGAAGCAGGCAGGCTGTGGCGGATCAGCACCCAATTGGCCTGGGGTTACTTAGCTTAAGGCGCGAGGTAGCTGATCAGTGACACCTGAAGGTGTCTCCCAACGTCAGAGGCAACCCGTGGCGCCCCATGTCTACCCCAATTGACAAGAACATATAACCCGTAACTGCTACCTCTCGCTTTGATTCTGAGACCGGTTAAGACCAGGGATGAAGTTATTGCCTCTCCATAGCACAAAGCCTGGGCTGAAATATAGAGACCATGTGTTGCCCATGCAGCATGATCCCTCTCTCGGCCTGCCTAGTTCACTCCAGAGGAAAAGTAACACCAATGCATCTGGAACAAGACAAGTTTCAGAAGCTGCCGAATCAGCAAAGCAATGCTCTATCTGTCCGCCTGTCGAAACTTCGATCCCAGACCATCTGTCAACTATCCTGGTCTGCTCTGCCATGATATTTTGTCTTTAGGTTGCATTTCCTCGCACCAGAATAAGGCACATACCCTCTCAATTGCGCTCTTCCGCCCGAAGCCGTTGGCAAAATGTGGGATATTCAGGTTTGGTAAGCGCCGCCCAAAATTCGGCGCTAACAGAAAACAGGTAGTACCGTCTACTTTCGTACGGTAGCTCAGTCATCTGACTAGTCTAACAGCTAGTAATTAGATTACTATAAACTGCTACTAACAACACGTGAACACATTTCTAATGTATGAATTTAGAAACTAAACACACAAACAAACAAACAAATTAACAGACAGACAGACAGACACATCCGCTAAGAATCTTGAATAGTCTAGCAGCTAGTAACAAGATTACGACGACCTGCTACTAGCAACACGGGAACACATTTCCAACGTATGAATTCAGACACAAAACACACAAACAAACAAACAAACAAATAAACAGACAGACAGACAGACACATCCGATAAGAATCTTGAATAGTCTAGCAGCTAGTAACAAGATCACGACGACCTGCTACTAGCAACACGGGAACACATTTCCAACGTATGAATTCAGACACAAAACACACAAACAAACAAACAGATAAACCCGTAAGAATGCTAAATAGTCTAACAGCTAGTAACACGATTACGACGACCTGCTACTAACAACAACGTGAACATATTTCCAATTTATGAATTCAGACAAACACATAAACAAACACACACACACACCCGCTAAGAATGTTGAATAGTCTAACAGCTAGTAACAAGATTACGACGACCTGTTACTAACAACACGTGAACACATTTCCAACGTATGAATTCAGACACATGGACCCCGACAGATGGATCGGCTGTTGGACAAGATAACACCCAAGAGATACTGGCAAATATGTATGACACCTAAAGGTTCACGAACTGCAGGATCTTTATGAAAGTGATGTATGAACAGAAACTAATTGGATAGGGAAGGCATGATCATATAATCAGCTGGGAATTTGAAGACACGGAAAGTTAAGCATGAACGATGCTGTGAATGATAACTATTTATGTCCTTGAATTTGTTGTTTTAAGAATATGGTTATAATTGTTAAACTATTTTATTAAAGAATGTATGAATGTTGTGAAAAGGGTAGTCTTTTATCAGATACATATGTTGGAGTATGAATGTTGTGAAAAGGGTAGTCTTTTATCAGATACATATGTTGGAGTGGCATGTATTAAGCCCTCACAAATACTACGCAACGGCATAACGTAATAGGCTAGCTTACCTCGTCTCACTTAATTCAAAAACAATTCTCAGACAAATTAGAAGATGTATAATACGAGTCAACTGCGAGGTGTTCACCATCAAAAAACCACATTACAAGAGCTGGACAAGGTGCAAAATCAAGCTCTTAGAGTCATCACAGGAGGGATGAGATCAACCCCTATAGTAATAATGGAGAAAATGGGGAGGACACAAGCTCTGAGAGAACGCAGATATACAAAAACTACTAATACAAGCAGAAAAGTTCCTCAGCTTGCCAGGCCACCCTATGAAGAACTGATTTGAAAACTTAGCTATGGGGAGGTGGAAAAGAAGTAGTTTCATCCACCAGGCCAAACGACTCTGAAGAGAAACCACCGATCTTCCCACAGTTGTTATCCCCCTGACAACTATTCCAGAGCGAACCCCGTGGAAAGATGAACATAGAATATCGCTACAAATCCAGTCAAAAGTGAGAGGAATATTTGACAAGGAAGAACAGAACAGTGTACAGCGCAGAACAGCCACTCTCAGCTTCCTTGATGACGAAAACCCACAGGATCTTTGGATCAGAGTCTACACAGATGGGTCAGCACAAAATGCTGTTAGAAATGGAGGAGCGGGAGTGTAAAATAATACCAGGGACACGGCTAGAGTTCCAACAGGAAAGTACTACCATAACTATGATGCTGAAATTGAGGCAATCAAGATAGCGACAGAGAAACTACAAAATACCAACCATGGTACACAACCTGTGGTGATATTGACAAATGCAAAATCTGTAATAGAGGCGCTCCTGTCTCGGAAATTGCCAGTTCTAAGGACACTACTTTCTGAACTGAGCAGCCAGCATAAGGTCACCATACAATGGATACCATCCCACTGTAGAGTCCCCGAAAACGACAGAACTGATCAATTGGCTAAAGAAGGAGCAAAAGAAGAACAACCACACCCATTACATACCACCAAAACGAAAAAAAAGAAAAGAATGATCAAATCAGTCAGAAAGCCACCAAACCCTACTCAAGACGACTACCACGTTATGGACAGACCAGAACTGGTAATTATTCTGCGCCTCAGAACAGGACACAATAGATTACGCAACCACATGTATACACAATTCAAGATTGGTGACCCAGTCATGTGCACATGTGGTTTGGCGTCGCCGACAGCAGAGCACATACTCCAGGATTGCCCAAACTACAACATATCCAGGCGAACCTTTTGGCCTAGAGAGACAACAGTGGAAGATGCATGTTTCAGGCGAACGAAAGAAGTAGTAGTAGTAGTAGAAGAAGAAGAAGAGAAGAAGAAGAAGAAGAAGAAGAAGAAGAAGAAGAAGAAGAAGAAGAAGAAGAAGAAGAAGAAGAAGAAGAAGAAGAGAAAAAGAAGAAGAAGAAGAAGAAGAAGAAGAAGAAGAAGAAGAAGAAGAAGAGGAAGAAGAAGAGGAAGAAGAGGAAGAAGATAGATAGATAGATAGATAGATAGATAGATAGATAGATAGATAGATAGATAGATAGATAGATAGATAGATAGATAGATAGATAGATAGATAGATAGATATATAGATAGATAGATAGATAGATAGATAGATAGATAGATAGATAGATAGATAGATTGATAGATAGATAGATATCCATATTATGAGGCTTGTTCAATCCCATAACTGTACTGGTGGTTGTTTTAAAAAATGATAATTGAACCAGAATCACTGGCGTTGCTTTCAAATGCGTTAACTAAAAGACTATTACTGTTCCCAGAAATGGGGCATATATTTGTAGATAAATAACAGAAGAAATGCATAATTAGCTGTTCACGAGAAGACACAAGAAAAGTATACACTAGAGAACATGCTAGACAACAGGGGAAAAAAACAATAATAATATGGACCAATAAGGCTCAACCTCACAATGTATGGCTGAAGGAACGGGCAATTTTTCGCTGCATTGTCATACAGACTCAATAACACAGATGTAATCACCAGCCAGCCTTATTAATCACCAGAAAGAAGTGAGCGATTCGTCCTTCTCAGCCTGTATTAGATTATACAGAGAATGCAAACAACAAAATCAGGTGATCGTGGAGGCTGAAGTTTAGGTCTTCATGTCTAAGAGGAATGCAAGGAAGACGGTAACCATTTACACACATGGATCTGTTGTGCGAAACCCCAGTGGCTTATAGGCCTTCGGGGCTCAGATTCAAAAGTGAGCTCTTAACGGGGACAATAAAGACTTTGCCATTACAATTAGTAGTTTAACCATGGTCGCTGTAGCAGCAACAGTGGACAACGTGTGGCTGGAGACACTTTCACCTGTGTATGTTTTCTCAGCGACCGCATGGAATGATCAGTAAGGTTGAGATGAGCTAGGCTCGAAGGCTCTGGCTTAAATCTCAGAGGAATTGATTGATTGATTTAGGAACCGACATCACAGCATTCGGGGCATTCCCATAAGCGCTCCGTCCCCATCCTCAGCAGCCAGCGAAGAGTTCCAATACCAATAGTACCAGTAGCAATCTGATTATATGTCCGTCTCGCCTTTTCTCTGAGCGTCGAGCGTCGGTCAGATCCCCTCGTCACTCCTCGCTGTCTCATTCTTGCCAGACCACAGTGATCCATTTGCTCCTCCGAGGTGTATACGTGCTCCCACAAGGCCGCAACCACGTCTGCCTTGTCATGCATCAATACTCCACCAAGTTTTGCAGAGCCAGCCAATCTGTCCGCATGTTCATTCCCCAGCACACCGGCATGCCCCGGAGAAAAAATCCAGGCGATGCTTGCCACCCGTGACCTCTGAAGCGAAGCAAGCCACTCTGCCCGAAGCTTGCCTGTCCTCACCTTCCTCAGCGTGCTTTCTGAGTCAGTTACAATCACGATATGTGTGTGTATCGTATTATCCATCCAGCGGAAAGCTGCACTGACCGCCTCCACCTCCATTCTTAAGGTAGATGTTGTGGTATCATATGCCAGGCTCTCCTGCACCAAACGTCGACCATTAGCTTTTGCTAAGAACCCCCAGGCACTTCTCCTACCTCTCAACACTGACCCATCTGTATAAATAATCACATCACTCGAGCGAGTATTATCCTGAATTAGTTGCTGGATTTCCACTTCCGTGACCCATGCTGGCCACTCCCTGCATTCCCGGCTCAATGTTATTATAACTCTGCACAAGTCTGGCTGCTCCACTGGCACTTTGACCCACTCCTTTCCTCGCCTAATGTTCTCCAAGAGGCACACCTGTTTGATCGTATCCTCCGCCTGAGCCATCCATGATTTCCCTCTTATCAGTCGCTGACCCTTAACGGCGTCCAGCGCCTCATGCAACGGGTGATCTGTGTCTGCAGCTACTCTGAGGTATGCCTTCGCCTGCATCACCTAGAGGCTACCAGCAACAGTCGGCAGACCAAGGATGTAACGCATACACACTACTGGGGTGTCTCTGGTGCATCCCAGAATGACTCGCATAGCTTCGTTTTGTATGCGCTCTAATTTCACCAGCTGACTCTTTGAGACAGTGAGCAGTCCTAGTCCATAATCAATCACTGAGAGGATCAAGTGCTGGTATAGTGTGAAAAGCATTCTCTGTTCTGTGTCCATTGCAGCCATAGTTTTAAGTGCATTGAGTCCCCTTTGAGAACTTGTCACAACCGTCTGCACATGGTCCTTGAAGGACATGCTCCTGTCAAATGTGATTCCCAGATACTTCAGTTTGTTCTCTCTGTTGACGATTCTACCATCTATCGCGAGGCTTGGGACTTCAGCTCTTACAATCCCGTTTTCCAGAGAGCACCACAAAATAGCCGCCTTTTCCGGGTGGATGACAGCACTCATTTCAGTGCACCAGTCAATCACTTTGTCTACTGTCGCCTGTAGCTCCTGGGCTGTTTGCTCCCTATCTCTCCCCTGCCTATATGCAAGAATATCATCTGCAAATGTTAGTATCCTTCCAACCCCTGATGCTTCTAGGTTTGCAATCTTGCTCGTATACACGTTAAAGAGCACCGTTGAGATTGCAGATCCCTGTGGCAGTCCTCGGGTTAAAATATGTGGCTCTGAGGTCCAATCACCCAGACGGAGAGCAACCCGACGAGAATGCAGGACGGCTGCTATCCAGTTCACCAACCAGGGATTGACCTCCTTCTCCATCAGTGCGGTCATCAAAATATCATATCGAACTCTATTGTACGCATCCTCGAGATCAAGCGCTGCCGCCATCGTTTCCTGTCTACTCTGGAACCCCTCATAAACGTCAAAGACAAAAGTGGCTGCATTTGACTAAGTATCTTTTCCTGGCCTGTAGCTCCCCAGGCCTTTTGGAAGAAGCTTCCCCCTTTCCAAAAACTCTTGCGGCTTGACAGCGACTATCTTCTCTAGAACCTTCCCAAAAGTATTTTCAAGGGTGATCTCAGAGGAAGTTATGACTTACTAATATCAGTTTCATTTTGTGTGTCAGGGAACGCGAGTGTCACAGGTGAGAAACGAGTAGATAAGCTCGCTGGTTTAGGCTACTACGTGGAGCTGAAAAGCAATGGACTAAGTCGACATCCTGAAAACCGATGACACAAACAATAGATGCACGATTTATTGCCTGGAATATTTCGCTACATTTCGTCAGGTACATACCTGCAGAAATCACACAAAATAAGCTAAAGTGATTACATAAATCCTTCAAGCTGAAATAAGCACATATTTACACAGTAATTTCCATTGTCTACCAAGGTAATTTTAAACTGACTATCATTTCTTTCTGTTTGTATAAGACTGGCTTCTGTCGATTAACGTCGATTGCTTCAGCGACCTGACAAGAATGTACCTGACAAGATACAGCGAAATATACCAGGCAATAAATCGTGCAGTCTATTGTTTGTATCTTCGATATTCAAAGTCCTGATACCCTCAGAGAGGGCGAGCAAATGATGCAAATGACGCATTCGATACCGAAACGATTAGAAGCCTGCAAGGTCATCAGATTAGATGAAATAAAACGATGTGAAGCAAAACATAGGAATATTGCGAAAAGCCAAAGAGGAAGAATATCCAGCTAACACAGAATTGGTGTTGCCAGTCGCTAGAAGCTGGATGAGATATTGAAGAGGAGATCTGAACATGGACTGTTATGGTCGGCCAAGTATATTAAGTATGTTTAACTGATTCAGTGCCAAAATAAAAAGGCAGGAGTCTTATGGAGTCTCCGTGGTGAAGTGGTCAAGCCGTTTGACTCGGGCGCCGAAGGTTGTGGGTTCGATCCGGGCTGAGTCCTTCGGTTCACGAGTGAAATTATTCGGAGACTCCTGTGGGTCGTCGCCAGAGCTACGGAGTTCGTGCTTTGTGCGAAGCTTTCCACGCTGCGGAAAGAGACCGAGCCATATGGGATAAAACCCGGTGTAATGAAGTCGACCCTGTCGACTTTTAAGCGACATTTAATAAAAAGGTAGGTTAAGACCAAACTTTGTGCAAAATCAAATGCACAAGTAGTATAATGTAAAGCTCCGTTCTCTGGTTATTAAAATTGCGGAAGATACTGTGAAACAAACTAAATAACACCATGACCCTAGTATGGCGATATAACGTCCTTCAGTCCAAATAGGAGGTCACATCCTTCGATATTGAATCAGTTAGAGAACAGATATCGTGCGTCGTCGTCATTCGCACTGCGAGCGCTAACAAGTCAAGTCGCATTATTCTGTCAAGAAGCCTGATCAGCGGGAAAATGTCACGTGGAAAATCCAACAACAAGAAACACGCTGTTGCCAAGATGTGCAGCGTGGGAGCCGACAAGAAGAAGAAGAACGTCGAGAGCCCACCTGCTAGCTGCAAAGAGCCTGATACTACAGCCTTTACTGAAGCTACTACGAGGGAGAAGATTGACAGCCCAACACAGTCAAGAACCAAGACAGCAGAGAAGGAGGAGAAAGACACCAGAGTCGGAAACACCGACTCGAAAACAGTCCGATGGGTTGTCAAGCGGATTCCTGTGGAGCTGACAGATGAAGAAATCCTGAAGCAGCTACGTGAAGACAATCTTCACATCCGATTCTTGAAGGCGGAGCGGCTTCTCACCTACTCCAAGATACCTACAACCTTGGCAGCGGTGACGTCGGAGGGCAGCGAGATGCCGACCACAGCATCATCCAAAAAGAGAATGCAGCAACCAGAGAGATTCATACCAAGAATCACGCAATGTTCCAGATGTCAGAAGGCCGGCCACAGTAGAGCTACGTGTCGCAGTAAGACGGAAATATGCCGATACTGCGCCGCTCACCACGCCTTCAAGGAGTGTCCGCTGGCCAAGATGGACACAGACTTCCGAGCACCCAACAACAAAAGAAAGTGTGCCAACTGCCTGGGCAAACATGGAGCAAGATACCTGGGATGTCCGTACCTGCAGAGACATAGAGACGTCTTCAAAATCGCCATCCTCACAAAGACACCATTCAAGGAAGCAATGCAGAGGGGCGAGACAGCCACGGGTATAGCACACGCTGAAAGAGATCAACTTCAAAAGCAAATAGATGAATTGAAGAAACAAGTCAAGGCACTGCTGCTGACAACGTCTCCGACCAGCGATAATGAGAAGCTGCTGGCCGACATGAAAGAAATCCAGCTCAACATCAAACAAGAGATTCAGCGCATGGCTGAGATAAAGAAGGAGAACGAAGAAATCCTACAAATTATCAAGACCGAAAGAGAACTGCATAGAGCTGAAATGGAACTCTTTCATAACAAACCAACAGAAGCCACACAAGAACTCACAGAAAAACCGCAAGAAGAAACCCAAGAGACCGAGTCTGAACAGCAAGCGATCTCTGAAGGAGGCACAGAATACCCAGTCGACAAGGAGGAACTCAAGCGCCAGGAATTCAGAAGGCGCTGGGAAGAAAAAGAAAAGAAGAAGCCTAAAAAACTCCGGGGGAAACCAATGATATACCCATTAGTACACTACAACTGTGAGGCCGACTTCGAGTACTATATCGAGGACGGTGAAATCATCCCATGGCTGACCACGGAGGAAGAAAACGCTAGGCAGCAGATACGCAAACGCAACAGTGAAAACTGTTTCCCCAAGGAGGAAAGAGAAAACGTCGAAAAGCTCCTACAGAAAATGCACAAAAGAATACCAAATAAAAAGTCCTTTTAAGGACTGCAACCAGTCAAGCCTGGAGCCTGCACCAACAACGAAAACAAAAGGAAACATGCACAAAGGACAGCCGCCGACCTATCCCCCAGCTGGAGTGTGATCACGAAAAGTCCTTATAAGGACTGCAGCCAGACGAGCCAGGAGCCTACACCAACAAAGAAAACCATAACAACAGAAGAGCACAAAGGATAGCCGCCGACCACTGCTGACGTCACAGACACAAACGCTACATAACCAGTCCGAGATAGGACCCACAAGACAAGAATTAGGGTGAATAAACCCACAAAAACCACGATCCTCAATTATAACCACAGCTGATGAAGCAGGTTAGACGAGGACGAAGTTGGAATTTTTGTTTTTGAAAACTGGAACTGGAACTATTGAAAGCTGCAGGTGTTACAGGATTACGCATAAAACCCACAAGGGAGAGAAATGAACTTAATGGAGAATATCATCAGAAGAATTTCAATCGAGACACTAGTCGTATGGGAGACAATACTAGAGAAGAGAAACAGGGTAATCAGAGAAAGATGTATGTGAAAAGCTTAAACAAGTAAAACATATTATAAACAAGATCAGCTTCATCAAAATATCAGATGAATGCAATCATTATAAAGTCATGAACATCGATCACACTTTCCCAAAATCAACCCCTTAAAGGGGTGACTGAGAAGAGCTGCCGACTTCACTGTCCGAGACTGAGCTAGAAATTATATTATTATATATTATGCTCAACACCTTGTGCCACATATATTGAAATATAGAAGATCAAATGGATCGGTCATCTCGTTAGAATGCAACACCATCAACTACTAGTATTGGCGCTAAACCAAAAAAGATCCGATACGAGAGCAAGAGGACCCCCGAGAAGAAAATGCATTGACGACATTACAGACATTGTATGATCACATACAATGACACTATCCATTGCCATGGATCGGGCGCTGGATCGTCAACTATACCTCCCTACGACGATTGACGGCAAAAGTGAAAGATGATGGTCATGATCATGATAGTCATCATCATGATCATCATGATCATCATCATAATCATAATCACCATCATCATCGATGTCTGCTATAGACGAAGCATCTGAAACAAAAAAAGAGACGAAGAACGAAGAGAATTACCGGTTGATGTAAGGAGAGTGTCTTTTGATGTGTGCAAGTATACGTTTCAGGTTAATCAAAACAATTTGCGGACGTACAAATACGTAATTGTTTTGATCTAATGTCATGTAGAGTTCCAGAATGGCGTCTTGTGAAATCTGGAGAAAATGTTATGTAACTATTAATCAGATAAAATATAAAATAATGTCTAAAGTGCGTTCACCATTGTATGCCCCTGTATAAAAATCTAAAATTTAGGAGGACATGATGAGGTTTAGCATATAACCGTAGCGTTACGTACACCCAACAAAACATTTTTGTTCTGGAGATTTTACAGCAGATCTCAATGTTTGTTTATATGCGGTATATAATTTACGGGTCAGGGGTGAAGTGCATATTAAGACATATATTACTTCTTCACACGAAACATCAGTGTTCAATAATGAATATTATCCGTGGTGCACGGGAATGTCCTTATGAGCAACACGTCACATAGTGGAATGAAAGTATTCAGAGACGACGCCAATAATTCTACCCATAGTGGGTGCTTCCATGAAACATTATTTTATAATATCTTACCATTTATCGCTAATATCTAAATGTGTGAATATTTTTTATTGGATGTGAATGTGACATAGTGTACACTTCAACGCATAGCTATGAAGCTGTACACATATTTTTGTCAAGAAGCTGATGGCAATAAACTTTTTCATGCTATTACAAATCCCAAGAACAGAACAAAGCATGCGTTGGGTTTGAGCAAAGGGTTATTTCGTCGATGGGTGCAAGAATCTTGAATAAAACCACTACGCAATAAGCAAACAGCAGGTAGAAAGGTAATTGTATACAGCTTTGACATGGATGTCATAAGGTGAGCTATTATAAAAATGTTGGAAAACAAAGGAACAATTACGGTAATACAATTTAGGGTTTGTTTGAAAAAGAACAATGATATACAGCTATATGAAACAACGTTGTGGAAAATTATAAGAACAATAGACTCACGTTCAGAAAGCACAAGGAAGGTAGAAATATCATATGCGAGCAACCGCAATTAGGGGCCATGAGAAGCAAGTACCTACGTAAAATGGGAGAAATGCACAAAGAAGATTATGACATAGTGTATTTGGATGAAACCTGGATCAAGGTGCACCACAAAAATGAAACGGGATGGCAATCAGTGGACGGAAAGATAAAGCAATATGTACCAAGTAGTAAATGGCAGCGTTTGGTCAAAGCCCATGCTGATAGTACGCATAATTGCTTACTACAGAATGCTGGACTCGTGTTCGATCAAAGCATACAGACAATAGGGATTAACATAATGAGATGAATGGTAATGTATTTAGAGATTGGCTTGAGAATACAGTGCTTCCATCCCTAGATAGACCGACTTGTCTAATTATGGACAATGCATAGTAGCACAATGTTGTTGCCCAAGAAGACAAACTACCTAAGGCATCGAGCACAATGGAAGCAATAAAGATATGGCTCCAAAGGGAAAACATACCATTTCCAGAAACGTATTTCAAGCGTGTCCCTTGTAAGATGCATAATTGCAAAAAACATCACATAGACAAGTGATAGAAGAGTTTGGCTATGTGTGCTTGAGACTTCCGCCATACCATTCTCATTAAAATCCTATAGAACGTATGTGGGTTAAAAGTAAAGGACAGGTGGCAGCTGACAATACTATATTCAAATTGTCTGACGTCAAGATACTAACCCAGTCCGCGCTATTAAATATTGATAAAAGTTAATGGGGAAAAACGTAAGGACCATGTGTTGAAAGAGGAAGATGACTATTGGAGAAAGTATGCATTGAATTTTATGTAACTGAGAGCTGTCATCAAACTACTGGAATCGTCCGCCACAGATTAATCCACTTGAACACCTAATGGAATATTTTGCACCAACTGATCTGAATAATTGCAGGCACTAAAAATAACAGCATCGGCTCAAAAAATAGAACTTGTCAATGGCAACAGTTTGTATTCCACACCGTTGCGTTTTCAGTTCAGCGAGCCCTCAATGGTGACAAACAACCGGCATTGGAGAGAGAGAGAAAAAACACTAAAGGCATTGAACACAAAAAGAAGAGTAGTATTGCGGTGAAAACTGACATATTGTGACATATCGAGAACAAACACAATGTCAAATGAGGGGACAACACACGAACATACGAATCTATAAAATTCAACATCTTGGCCGTTATGATGGAATCCCACTACAGAGACATTCACAACTATATTCGTCGTGAAAAACAGGTAATCATATTCCGTCTCTGAAAAGGACACTGCAAAGTAGACAGTATTTTACGAATAATCAAAGTCGTTCTATCACCCATATGCACGCGTGAACAAACTACACTGACAGCTGAACAGATCCTTAAAAACTGACACATGATGATTTAATTGCGGTATCCTCTGGTCACCCCATACGCACATTAACGCACAGCTGTTTGGAAGCTTTCACGAACTCCATAGTAAAACAAAATACACCCTAGTAACGGGACTCCTTGTTGACACATTATTAACTAGCAGCTGAAGAAACAATGAGATGAAATATAAGGTGTGAAATATATTCCTTCTACTTTCCTGTCCATTTCCATTTCGATTCAACATTATTTACTCCTTGTCTCTGTAAATTCTTTGTCTTTATTCATATTACTCATTGCACCCACTTCCATACGAATATCGATAAGCCATGTGTCGTTACCCGAATTGACGCGTATCACTGTAAAACAAGTTTGTTAGCATGAAATAACTACATTTTCGCCAAAACATCAAAGAAATGTCGCCGATTTACTTGATTTCAGTTGAGCTTAGACCCGCCAAAGACCTTCACATTTTAGGTCTGAGTGCACGGAAGGATGGGGGTGCGCCAGTTTTTTTCCTCCCATAGCGAAGGAGGAGTGCCGGAATTTAACAATCATCCGACCGCGTCCATGCCAATATCCGTGTACTCTCCTAATGATTATCCAGATAGCTATTCATGTGCAGTCAGTGACAGCTGGTTTCTTCTCTTGTGTTTACATAATACACAAATATATCAATTGAATAGGAAACCTTTGATATTGGTGAATTAAATGTAAATGTTAGATGGACTACAAGGGGGCTTCAAACTAAAACCTTAAAAGTGTGACAGACATTACAATAACCATGCTATATTCTTGTAAACTATCAGTTTGTTGTTAAGGATGTCAAGAGTGTTCAGAACGTGACACCACGATGCAGACGACACACGGTGACGTGTAAAGGACACTTTGAATATGGCCGCCTCACTTTTGACTTGAACCAAAGAAGCGCAGCCTTCAGTTAATCGTTTCTTTGATCAGTGAATGAGTAAAACCTATAGATACTCATAGGTGAATGAAGGTTCAGTATGGTGACGCATGCCTGTCAGTCCAGCAAGGATATGAGTGGAGTAGGAAGGTTCAGTATGGTGACGCATGCCTGTCAGTCCAGCAAGGATATGAGTGGAGTAGGAAGGTTCAGTATGGTGACGCATGCCTGTCAGTCCAGCAAGGATATGAGTGGAGTAGGAAGGTTCAGTATGGTGACGCATGCCTGTCAGTCCAGCAAGGATATGAGTGGAGTAGGAAGGTTCAGTATGGTAACGCATGCCTGTCAGTCCAGCAAGGATATGAGTGGAGTAGGAAGGTTCAGTATGGTGACGCATGCCTGTCAGTCCAACAAGGATATGAGTGGAGTAGGAAGGTTCAGTATGGTGACGCATGCCTGTCAGTCCAGCAAGGATATGAGTGGAGTAGGAAGGTTCAGTATGGTGACGCATGCCTGTCAGTCCAGCAAGGATATGAGTGGAGTAGGAAGGTTCAGTATGGTGACGCATGCCTGTCAGTCCAGCAAGGATATGAGTGGAGTAGGAAGGTTCAGTATGGTGACGCATGCCTGTCAGTCCAGCAAGGATATGAGTGGAGTAGGAAGGTTCAGTATGGTGACGCATGCCTGTCAGTCCAGCAAGGATATGAGTGGAGTAGGAAGGTTCAGTATGGTGACGCATGCCTGTCAGTCCAGCAAGGATATGAGTGGAGTAGGAAGGTTCAGTATGGTGACGCATGCCTGTCAGTCCAGCAAGGATATGAGTGGAGTAGGAAGGTTCAGTATGGTGACGCATGCCTGTCAGTCCAGCAAGGATATGAGTGGAGTAGGAAGGTTCAGTATGGTGACGCATGCCTGTCAGTCCAGCAAGGATATGAGTGGAGTAGGAAGGTTCAGTATGGTGACGCATGCCTGTCAGTCCAGCAAGGATATGAGTGGAGTAGGAAGGTTCAGTATGGTGACGCATGCCTGTCAGTCCAGCAAGGATATGAGTGGAGTAGGAAGGTTCAGTATGGTGACGCATGCCTGTCAGTCCAGCAAGGATATGAGTGGAGTAGGACATTTCAAAACAGCGTGACGTATGTGAAGCGTACAGCAGTTGTGGTTTCAGAGGTTACACACGCGACCAAGATCATTTCTTTCTACTGGGAATCCAAGCACTTTATCTGCGCTGGAGGACTTGCACTGAACGCAGTGGTGATTACATCGAAAATTATACATTTGTTCTTTACTTCTTCAGAATATATTCACACAAACTCACACAACATTTAAGGTGTTCATTTGAAGCGCTCTCGTACATAAGCTGGCACTAACAGCCACCTGACAGCCATAGAGCCCTCTAATGATGTCTTATGTTAAATTATGCAGATCATGTCACGGAGGAGACAGAAAAGCATAACTGTAACTCAGATGTATTCCGACGTTTCGAAAACACAGTCATCGTCAAGATTACAAATACAATAGGCATCATCACGTGCCATGCCGACAAGCGTGGGCGGTCATGTTTCGCCATCTCACACGATCACCAGAGTCGTGAATCAGCTTTGTGTTCTTGTCACGACCATAAAATGTGGCCAAGCCATCCAGATATTTACTTATCTGCCTTCCCCTTGTATAATATGAATGACAGTGAGGATATGAATGAGATACATGAACCAATGACTGCGGAGACAGAACTTGAACCCTCATTAGATGAAATTGCATGGGCATTAAGAACCTGAAGAATGGTAAATCACCTGGATGTGATGAGATACCAGCTGAACTAATTATAGCAGGAGGAGAAGAGAAGCATACAAATCAATCGCGCAATATGTAAAAAGATATGGAAATTTGGTATATGGCCAAAAGATTGGAAGAGAACAATCTTCATTCCAATACCAAAAAAATGGCAACCTTAAATTATGCACCAACTATATAACTGTTGCCCTGATCAGTCATGCAAGTAAAATTCTACTAAAAGTCATAATGGGAACACTTCGTAAGAAAACGGAAGAAGAAATTAACGTGGTTCAAGCTGGATGAAGGCAAGAAAGAGGAACAACAGATCACATACTCAACATGCATTTAATAATAGAGAAGTGTAGTGAATTTACATTGCATTTACATTGGCACCTTTCCGTCTTGACAGACGATAGTTTGGTACATTGTGCTTCAAAAAGGCTTAATAACTACGACCCATGGCGGTGGCGAGTGTGGCTGGTAAGGCCAATTCTTGCTGCAAATGTTTGCCCACAGTAGATGCATGTGAAAACATGGTCATTTCCACCATTGTGCACCATCTTACGTCTCTCACGCTCTGTGTGTGCTTTATCTGCAATCATTTTCTCTTTTGTCTTTATTCCATGTCTGATAGGTGCCCTCCATGCAACACGTTCAGCGGCGACTTGCTCCCAATGTGCATTATCTATGCCTGTATCAATCATGTCCCGCTTACACACATCTCTGTATCGTAGTAGAGGCCGACCCTGAGATCTCCTACCCGTCTGTAATTCACCAAAACAAGATGTCCTTTGGTATTCTACCATCATCCATTCTCCTAACATGTCCTATCCATCTAAGTCTACGAAGACTGAGCATAGAATACACCGCCACACAACCTGATCTTTCCAATACTTCAGTATTTGTGATTTTGTCTTGCCACTTAATACCAAGTATTCCTCGATATGAAAGCTGTTTAAACGTTTCTCTTGGCGTGATTAAGTTGTCCAGGTTTCACTGCCATAAAGAAGAGTACTAAGGACACAGGCTTGGTAGACGAGGACTTTTGTTTTGGCAGTAAGCTTCCTGTTCTCCCAGACTCTCTTTGCTAACATGTTCATTGTTGTTGCTGCCTTGCCAATCCTGATGCTGATTTCTTGATCGAGGGATAATTTGCTATTTACTTCTGATCCTAGATATGTAAAATGGTCTACTATCTCCAGTTCGGCGTCGTCAATAAAGATTGATGGTACACCATGTGCACCTTGTGACATAATCTGTGTCTGATGTGTGAATGAAATAATGTATGAAAGAGAGTGATAGAAGGGCAGAATGTTAGACGGGTCTGCGTGCCCAATTCTTAACCCTTTGAAAATAAAGTTTGTTCGTTCGTTCGTTCGTTCTTTCTTCTTTTTGTTAATTGTTAAACCAAATTCAGAACAAGCATTGGAGAATGCAGATAGTAGATGTTGTAATTCTTCCTCAGAGTGAGTCGTAACGGCAGCATCATCCGCAAAAAGCAACTCTCTGATCAGTACCCTCCTAATGTTGGTCTTAGCCTTCAATCTCTGAGCATTATAGAGGCCATCATCTGAGCGTGAGTGAATGTATATACCGGCATCCGAAAGGCATATGTCAGTAGAAGTGAAAAGTATATCCCAAAGAGGGTGGGGGATAGTACACAACCTTGCTTAACTCCACTCTTGATTTCAAACTCTTCTGAAGTTGAGCCATCAAACTTGATTATACCCTTCATGCCTGTGTGGAACGATTCCAAAATGGACAGAAAAGATGGTGGGCAGCCAATCTTCTTTAGTGCTTTGAACAGACCCTCACGACTGACCAAATCGAATGCCTTTGTGAGGTCGATGAAGGCAATAAACAGTGGCTGATTTTGTTCCCGGCATTTTTCTTGCAGAGAATGTAATGTAAACATAGTCTCATGTTTTGTGCATTATTCAAAGGCATTTGACTGTGTAAAACATCAAAATCTTTGGTAAATCATGAGGAATATGAGCTTTCCATCACATGTAATACAAATCATAAAAATGCTCTATCTAGACCAACAAGCAGCAGTTACAATAGATGGCGAGACATCAGATTGGTTTGACATCAAGCAAGGAGTCCGTCAGGGCTGTGTGCTGTCTCTCTATTTGTTTAACCTGTACGCCTAAAATATAATGAGAAATGTCAGAGATGATGTAAACTGGTAGTTATATAATGCCCTTATTGTCGGTAGTCATGACATGCTCATGACATGCTGACGGGCCGAACCGTTCAAGAATCCAGTGGTGCCCACTCTATGACTACGAGCAGCATGACGATGGAGGTGATTGCAGTTACACAGGCTTTCATATGGCTGGAATCACAGCATTATACCCACGTGTGTGTACTAAGTGATTCAATGAGCATGATTCAGAAGGTCGAAGCTGGATCTGTACGTAGACAGTGGACTGAGTCGCTGCGGAAGTCTGTTGTTCCGTAAAGTCACCTTCATTTTCGTCCCATGACATGCGGGAGTCGAGGGAAATGAACGAGCTGATAAACGGGCTGGCTCTGCACCCCCTGTAGATGGCCAGCCCATGGATCGTGCCGATGTTATTAACGTCCTTAAAGATATGGCGAGAACAGAGGACTTTGACGTCAGTGATTCCACATCGCTGTCCAGGATGAAAGACTTGGGAGTAAGAATCGGCACAGCCAGACGCGAGAGGTACATCGGGAAAACAAAGCGCCTCATCAACCAAAACAAAACTGGCACTATTAGCCACCGGACGCTGATGCATATGCTGGGAGGAGGATCTGAGCACCTATGGACATGTCCGGAGTGCAATGAAGATACCCCAACTGATAACTGATAACTGACATGCTGATGAAACAGTATTGCTTTACATAACACAGAATGGTATAGACAACCTAATAGCCTCAATCCAATCGAATTGAGAAAATCACAACTTATACCTTAATATAGAGGACAATTTTGAATAGTTCGGGTCATTGATTACCAACAACAGTGACGCAATGAAAAAAATTAAACGATGACTATCAATTGCTCTTCAAAGACTAAAACAACTGAATAAATTATGGAGTGGGACAGAAGAACTACAACAATTAGATTTTTAAGAGCATGCATCTTTCCCGTTGCAACATACGCCTTTGAGACCTAGACGCTTACCAAACATGCTGAACAGCGCATAAATACCTTTGGATATAAATGTTATATACGAGTTTTAAGAATATTGTGGGTAAAGAAAAGAACAAATGCATCCATACTTCAAGAGCTGAATATTGAAGAGGGTTGGCTATTAAAGACGATAAAACAAAGAAAATTTAAATATTTTGGTCACTTGAAACGTCACGAAAGTTTGGAGGGAACAACAATGGAGGGTATATGCCTGAGAAGAGAGGAAGAGGAAGGCTAAAGAGAAGATGTATGCAGGATGTGGCGGATGATCTCCTGATCGGTGTATCGGACGCGGGACATCTTGCTTATGATCGATAGGTTTTCCGAAGATTGTTATGAGAGCGAGGTTCTGCAAAGGACATGCTACTGAATGAATGATTAAGTGTCATGGGATGATTAATCGTCTAAAGCGACTTCCTGTATCTGCCATTGGCCTGTATCTGCCATGGGCTTATATATCGCCGAAATTTTATCACTGCTACCATATTAACAATTTTTAAATCTTAACTGTGACACAAACCTTGGACAATGACAGAAAAAGAGAAAAGAAAAATCACAACAACAATAATGAGGTTCCTGAGAAGAATACTCAACGTATCAAGAAGAGATAAGATCAGAAATGACGAAATCAGGACTAAAGTGTGGGTTAAAACAGCACTAGATTTTATTAGAAAGCAGCACGTCAAATGGTTTGGCCATGCAAGTAGGTTACCAGTCAACAGCATACCACAACAAGCAATGATGTACAGACCAAATGGAAACAGAGGAAGAGGCCGACCACGTAAACGTTGGATGGAGGGAATAGCAGAGTCCATGGGAACTTGAACCCACCTATATGTTTGTCGTTTGAGCCAAATTATAATTTTACACAACATTTGGAACTACAAGCTCTGCTTTGGTGGTTACAATTAACTGATTCATCGGCTAATTATTGAAAGGTCTGGACGAAATAATTATGTGTTTTCCCAGATTTAGAGCTTGTGTGATTTGTATTTTTTTTTCTTTTTCTTTCTATTTTTCTATTTTCGTTCACTCGCTTTCAACATGGACGTAGTCCACGCTGGATGATTGTTCCTTCGCGTAGGCTACTTTTCCCTATTACCAGTGCCTCTCGCCATCAGGCGATCCCACTCCGACTTCTGAGGTACTTTTAATTTACGTCCTCAAGTCAAGGTCGAGAATTTAGTATTGTAATTCAACTAATCAGTTTAGGGGTTGAACACCGACCTTGCCATCAGAAGATAAGAAGTTTAAGAGCAAGCTCTCTTATCCATTCGAAGATGCTGAAATCAATGTCTTCTGTGATGTCTAGACCCTAACTTACCCCTAAATTTGCTTTTTGTAGAAACATTTATGCACAACAATTAGTTGCTGGTTTATTTTGCTTTAAAGTCTTTTTCACAACACACTTTTAAAAAAAGTCGGCAGCGGTTTGCGCCTGCGCTGTTAACTTACGGGGGTATGTGAGCGGTCGTTCAGAAAGCAATGGCAAACTACTGAACGTAAAACTTGCCTAGTATATCAATCAGCAGCTGGAAAAATGTTGGTGTTTACTACAGCGTTATGTAAGGGATATGCAACATTAAAAAAAACAATATTTGAAACACTAAATTCTATGTTAGTAATTACAGTTAACAATCTACAACGCTTGAAACTATAAATGATATATTAGTAATTGCAATTAACAATGCATTCAGTTGAAAACAATAGATTCTACGGTAGTGGTTTCAACTAGCAATTTATGGAGCTTGAAAATATAAATTATATGTCAATGGTTACAATGGAAAAGATATAACGTTTGAAACCGTAAAGATGTTTTATGATAGTCACAATGAACAATATAAAACGTATAAAACTATAAATTATATGTTAGTAGTTACAGCTGTCAAAATATAGCGTTTGAAACCATAATGATGTTTTATAATAGTCACAATTAACAATTTAAAATATATGAAACTATAAATTGTATGTTAGCAGATACAATTAAAATAACACAATTTAGATGATCTGTTCACGATGTAAGAGCGCTTTGGAGTCACAGATCATCTACTAGCCTAGAGTGTATTTTTAATGACTGTGCAGTGTTTGAAAATATTGCCGGTCCAAGTTTTGTATTTACCTATTATGTTGTATGGACTTTAAAGAGGGTGAATATAAAACATGGACCGGCACTAATTTCAAACACTGCACAGTCATTAAAAATACACCCTATAAAATAAACTGAAACTTAAGATATACATAGCATTTCTTAACACAAGTTCCAAGCTAGCGACAGAATTAGTTGCAACTACTAGAATTAGTAGTACATGTATGGACTACGTTTGAGCTCGAAGCAAAAGACCAAAGAAAATAAGAACAATAAGAATTGATTTAAAAATTGAAAGATCGATAATGCCTGACCGAATGTATAAGAGCACTCGTTCTTAAACTTCCGGTGTGCTGATGCTAAGGTAGCAAGTTCAACCCCTAAACCAGTCAGTTGGATTAAAATAATAACTTCTCGTCATTGAATTCGGATCGTAAATTACGAGTATCTCAACAGTTGAAGTGAGTTCGCCTGATGGCGAAGGACACTGATAATAGGGAAAGCTTATCCTCACGCAACAATCAGTCAAATGGACTGAAAGTAGTAGCACATGTATGACTACGCTTTTGTTCAAAGCGAGCAAACGCCATAATTAAACACATAAATCGCTTAAACCCGTAAAGTTAACACACAAACACACATAACACATAACACATAGGATACACATCAGAAATCGAGAAACTAAGAAATAATTTATGGTCAAAGCGTCAAATCCGTCCATTGAAATTTCGCCCTAACAACAAATAACACCATATGTGGGCAAAACAATTAACGATATTCGTCTCCCCACCAGGAGCTGGCCGAAGCCGGGCCGGGTCAGACAGACAGACAGACAGCCAGACAAGCAGACAGACAGACAGATAGATAGATCCCCGCCAGGGGCTGGGCGAAGCCGGGCAGAGTCAGCTAGTAGATAAATAAATTACCAAGTAACACTGTCCTATTTGTGTATGGTTCTGAAGATTAACTACCACTGTTCTGTCACTGTTCATGAAACTTAATAAAATATCACAAGTAATTAATATTTAAAAAAAACAAAAAACAATTCATTCGTGGTAAGGAACGGATAGCTGAAGAAATGAGTATAGAAGACTGCAGGCAACAGACTACTGACATTTTGGGCGAATCGTTTATAGAAGTCATTGGCAAGCGGAAGCGAAACCATAAAGCATGGATAATGATGAAATGTCTATAATATAGAAATGGGATACCTTGGAAATTAATTATTAAATATCACCGTTGCTTGGAAAGAATAGTGATTACAGTCATGGTTTCTGGAACAAGAAATGACCAGCACGAAGGCGGCCACACAACATTTAAGACAGACATGGTTTCTGGAAGACGATTTGACCAACACGAAGGTGGCCACACGACACTGAAAACAGAAATGGTTTCTGGAAACCAAGAGCTGACCAGCACCAGGGTGGACACAGACATTAAAGACAGACATGGTTTCTGGAAAAAAAAAGAGTTCACCAGCATGAAGGTGGACACACGACATTTAAGAAAAGTTGACCAGCACGAAGGTGCTCATACGACATTAAAGACATATATTGTTTCTGGAAGAAATGTTGACTAGCACGAAGGTGCTCATACGACATTAAAGATATATATTGTTTCTGGAAGAAAAGTTGACTAGCACGAAGGTGCTCATACGACATTAAAGATATATATTGTTTCTGGAAGAAAAGTTGACTAGCACGAAGTTGGACACACGACATTAAAGATATATATTGTTTCTGGAAGAAAAGTTGACTAGCACGAAGTTGGACACACGACATTAAAGTTATATATTGTTTCTGGAAGAAATGTTGACCAGCACGAAGGTGCTCATACGACATTAAAGATATATATTGTTTCTGGAAGAAAAGTTGACTAGCACGAAGTTGGACATACGACATTAAAGACATATATTGTTTCTGGAAGAAGAGTTGACTAGCACGAAGTTGGACACACGACATTAAAGACATATATTGTTTCTGGAAGAAGAGTTGACTAGCACGAAGTTGGACACACGACATTAAAGACATATATTGTTTCTGGAAGAAAAGTTGACCAGCACGAAGTTGGACACACGACATTAAAGACAGACATTGTGTCTGGAAGACGAGACAAAGTTCGAACATAAACAGGACGTACATATGACAATGAAGACTCATAGGACACGAAAATGCATGAGGCAGGGTGCCTGGTAAAGTATTTGTGCTTGACCACATGACTTGGTCAGGACAAGAACATAGAGCTGATCCATGACTTTTAGTGATCGTGTGAGATGGCGAAACATGACCGCCCAAGCTTACCAGCATGGCACATGATGATGATGATTTTCGCAGGGCGGTCGTGAGAGCGACGTTGCTTCTAGTAATTTGTGTGTTGACATGTGGTTAGCATTTTAATTATAAGTCGGTCGGAAGCAACGAGCATCAGATTACTATTACAAGTAATGACCGGATATTTACTCGTAAAAATTATGTTGGAAAATGGATGTTTATGAGTGTGTAAACAAAAAGTTAAATTAGCAGGACGTAGGAGTGATTGGTCTAAGGGTATCGAACATCCGGGTGTTTATTGCAGAACCTGTACAATTGTGTATAAAATCAATAATATCACCATCATTATCAGTTGCATTGCCAAAATATCGCAGAAGTTCATGTAATTGCATTACCAAAATATGTAGAAGCTCATGTCTCTCCACGGATATCAATCTATCATGTTTTTGATCAATTCTTATTGTTCTTAATTTCTTCACTCGCTCTCTTTGAACTCAGACGTAGTCTTTACACGTGCTACTAATTCTAGTAGTTGGGAGTGCAATGGACCGATGTTTGCGTGTGTATTAGCTTTCTATTTTACGAGTGTCTCTCGCCATCAAGCGAACCCACTCAGACTTCTGAGGTACTTGTAATTTACCTCCCCAAGTCAAGGAGGAAAAGACAATATTTTAGTCCAAGAGACCGGTGTAGGTGTTGAACCCGCTACCTAACCGTCAGCACACCGAAGTTAAACTGCACTGGGATGATTAATCGTCTTAAGCGACTTCCCATATCTGCCACGGGCTTATATATGACCGAAATGTTACCATTGAGTTACAATATAACTTTTCAACTGCATACTAACAACTGTTAAGATATAACAGTGAAACACCCTTACTTCCCAATGGTCGCCATCCATATTTATTTGATCCAAACTTAATTTTTGTTTGGCACTGAATCTGTTAAGGTCGAGCGAGCATATCCATTCGGCCATGGTGATCTCCCTCTATAGATAACACATTTCCTTGCCACCGATACAGTCTGATCTCTCTCCAATGCCTCTGCTTCTTCTACTGCTGATATTTCCAGTCGTTACGATGTCCTCCAATGCCTCTGCTTCTTCTACTGCTGATATTTCCAGTCGTTACGATGTTCTCCAATGCCTCTGCTTCTTCTACTGCTGATATTTAAGATGTTCTCCAATGCCTCTGCTTCTTCTACTGCTGATATTTCCAGTCGTTACGATGTTCTCCGATGCCTCTGCTTCTTCTACTGCTGATATTTCCAGTCGTTACGATGTCCTCCAATGCCCCTGCTTTTTCTACCAATAATATTTCCAGTCGTTACGATGTTCTTCAATGCCTCTGATTCTTCTACCAATAATATTTCCAGTCGTTGCGATGTTCTCCATTGCCCCTGCTTCTTCTACTGCTGATATTTCCAGTCGTTACGATGTTCTCCAATGCTTCTGCTTCTTCTTCATCTGATATTCCCGGTCGTTACGATGTTCTCCAATCCCTCTTTTCTCATTATATGAGCCAATAACACTGAAAGTCAATATAGTTATAACAAACTTACACGGAAAATAATGTTTTCTGTGTTCTATTTTTTCGTTCTCTATCACAAGTCCATATTATTATATCTAACAAAAGCAGCAGTTAGTATCTTGATCTCGACATACCGTACACTTTTTGGTGAAATGGCGTTTTTGATGGTATATTTACTTATGTTCAAATCTAGAACTAATGAAATGATATTGCCGTGAATCACAGTAATAATTGCCATTTCTCATACGATCAGTCTGGCTTTTTGTCCATTGTAGGAAAAGAGAAATAAAGAAACAAGTCTGTACTTTACATACGTAAACATGTAAATGCTTTACAAGTTAACCTGGAATGCATTAACTCATTCTGACACATCATCTTACTCTAAATAACTCCATGGATACTCCTGCACTAGATACATTTCCTAATTATTTATATCTCTGCCAGTGATCACCTTAACCCATCAAGTATTATTTAGTATTTTAACTTTTTCGAATTCCAGACGGTTGTTGCTGCAGTCCACTCTACACTTGTTGAAAAGGTTAACACTTATGTTGCACATTGTAATAACTACGAAGTACAGAGTGTTTGTAAAGTCTCACCACATTCTGTATGTAGAACAATTTTGAAAAATTAAGTACGTGACGTCATCAAAATATGTGCTAAGAAATTCATTAGATTAGTTACAATAGTCGCTGATATGGTCTAACGCGTTTTTGGGGGAAAAGGAAAGTACAAATATTAATAATAACAACGTATTCAACAAATTTCTAACCGTAACGCCATGAAGAGGTTGTTTATTAGGAAAACATGCCATAAATCTTGGAACAACCATCCGTGTTTATCGACCGCCATTGTGAAACACTTGTTTAACCCTCCCCCACTCAAAAAGAAAAATGCTGTCTTCCGTTGATGACACCATTCTGTTTGGAGTGTAAAGAATTACTCCAACAGACGACAGCCATTCGCTGCACATTGCTTCACGATGGACAGTGGAGCAAAATTTTGATGACGTCATGAAATTCATTTTTCAAAATTGTTCAACATACAAAGTGTAGTGAGACTTTACAAACACCCGGCATATATGATATTAAGTAGGCAGCTGCGAAGTGGAATTGTTTTTTTTTAAATGTTTATGTTCTTTGCAGGACATTGCAATAAACACCAGGTTGATTTTCTATGCAATTAAATATTCAGTAGCTTGCCATTGCTTTCTGAAGGACAAGTCAAAGTTGAAGTCCAACTTAAGGACGTGGTAGGGGTTGAACCGGCTATCTCTCAATCAGTACACCTGAATTTTGAAGTGGAATAGTAGGCAATAAACACATGAAACACAACTTGAATTTATGAAAAAGGATGGGGAGACGCAATCTTTGCTCTTAGACAAAGTGTAGACAAATCAATCTAATTTAATGAAAAACTCTACTTTGCCTTTGTCGACCAAGAAAAGACATTTGGCAGAAATAAACTGTGGAGACTTCTTCCACTATATGAAGTAAGTGCACATCTAACAAACTTATGTAGAAGTGTATGCAACAATAGTAAATGTACGGTAAGAACACACGGAGGACACTCAGAGTTCTTCACCATAAGATCCGGAGTACGATATGTTTGTGCCCTGTTTGATTTGCTCATAACCTATAAAGACAGCATATGAAAAGTAACAGAGACTGTAGCAACACCGCACGACGAATAGAACACAGAAGAATAACCAACGACCAATTACACCATTAAAAAACTTTTTTTTTGCGGACGGTCAAGCACTAATAGCAAAATCAGAAGCAGAATTATAAGTCCACATAAATAGTCTATAACTAAAGAAGAAAACAATAATAAAGATTCACCTAAAAGAACACACCCTGAAACAAGTAAACAGCTTCAAATATTTAAGAAGTATAATATTATCAAATAGAAAATCAGAAGACGAGATCGAAAACAGATGTAGTAAGTCAAATCAACTCATTGAACAAATGGCACCAATACTATAGAACAAACATGAATTAAGAAAAATAAAAAGGCACTAAAGATACTAAAAAAGAAATCTACAACTCAATCTTCCTATCAACTCTATGCTACCAATGCCAAACCTGGACAATGGCAGAAAAAGAGAAAAGAAAAATTACAATGAAATGACATTCTTAAGAAGAATACTCAATGTATGAAGAAGAGAGAAAATCAGAAATTAAAAAATCAGGACTATCGTGCGTTTACAATTGCTTGCCCCCGTATACGAATCCATAACTCAGTAACCAATTGAGGGAAAATTATGAAATTTAGCATATAACTTTACCATTATGTACACCCAACTAAAAAACATTTTGTTCTGGAGATTGTACAGCAGATCTCAATATTTGTTTACATGCGGTATATAATTTACGTGTCACAGATAACGTGCATTTTATGAAATGTATTACATCTTTACACGGAAACATAAGTGGTGCGCGGGAATTTCCTTATGACAAGCACGTCACTTAGTGGAACGGAAGTGGTCAGGGTAGACGTCAATAATTCTACCTATAGTGGGTGCTTTCATGAAACGTTAACATTTTATAATATCTCACCATACATCGCGAACATCTGAATGTGTGAATATTAGTGGATGGGACAGAATGTGGCCTGTACCCTTCAAAGCATCGCTATGAAGCTGTACACATATTTTTACCAAAAAGCTGATCGCAGGAAATCTTTTAATACTATTATAAATCCCCAGAAAAAAACAAAAACAGTGCATGCATTGAGTTTAAGTAAACGGTTATTTTGTCGATGGGTGCAAGAATCTGGAATGAAACCACCTCGCAATAAGCAAACGTTAGGTAGAAAGGTAATTGTAGGCAGCTTTGACAAGGAGGTCATAAGGCGAGCTATTATAACAATGTTGGATATCAAGGAAACAATGACTGTAATAACATTTGGGGTTTGGTTGAGAAAGAACAATGGCACAGAGCTACGCAAAACAATATTGTGCAACATTAAAAGGACATTAGGCGTCACGTTTAGAAAGTACAAGGGAGATAAAAAATATCATTTGCGAGCAACCGTATTTAGTAGCCATGAGAAGCAAGTACCTACGTGAAAAAGGGACATGCACAAAGAACATTATGACATAGTGAATTTGGATGAAACCTGGATCAATGAACACTACACAAATGAAAAGGAATGACAATCAGTGGATGGAAAGATAAAGCGATGTGTACCAAGTAGTAAAGGACACAGTTTGGTCATATCCCATGCCGGTAGTATGCATAATGGCTTACTACAGAATGCTGGACTCGTGATCGTATTAAAGCCCTCAGGCAATAGGGATTATCATAATGAGAGGAATAGTAATGTATTTAGAGACTGGCTCGAGAATACAGTGCTTCCATACCTAGACAGACCGTTTTGCCTAATTATAGACAATGCATCATATCACAATGTTGTTGCCCAAGAAGACAAAATACCCACATTATCGAGCACAAAGGATGCAATAAAGATATGGCTCCAATGGGGAAAATATACCATTTCCTGAAACGTATTTCAAGCTAGCGTTTTTGTCCCTTGTAAAACAGACTCACAAAAGCAAGAAATATCAAATCGACAAGTTGATAGGAGAGCATTGCCATCGCTGCTTGAGACTTTCGCCGTACAATTCTCATTTAAACCCTATCGAACTTGTGTGGGATAAAAATTAAAGAACAGGTGGCGACTGACAATACTACATTCAAATTGTATGACGTCACGATACTAACCAAGTCCGCGCTTTTACATATTGATAAAAGTTGCTGGAACAATTGTGAGGACCATGTGTTGAAAGAGGAAGATGACTACTGGAGAAAGGATGGATTGAATTGCATGCAACCGAGAGCAGTCATTAACCTACTTGTATCGCCCGACACAGATTAAGGTCTGGGTAGATCGCAGGCATTAATCCACGTGCACACCTACTGGGATATTTTGCTCCAACTATTCTGAAGAATTGCAGGCTCCAAACATTACAGTATCAGCACAAAATAATACAACTTGTCAATGGCAACAGTTCGTATTCCACACCGATAAATTGTCAGTTCCGCAAGCCCTCAACGGTGACAAACAATTAGCATTGAAAATGAAAAACATTAAACGCATTGATTGCCAAAAGAAGAATAGTATTGCGATGGACACTTACATATTGTGGCATAACCAGAAAGGTGAGAACAAACACGTTGTCAAATGAGGGGACAACACGCGAACATACGAATCAATCTATACAATTCAATGAAAAGATGATCAACATCTTGGCCGTTAAGAAAGAATCCCACTACAGAGACATTCACAACTATATTCGTCGTGCACAACAGGTAATCATGTTCCGTCTCTGAACAAGACACAGCAATGTAGACAATCTTTTACAAAGACTCAAAAGTGTTCTTTCACCCATGTGCACGCGTGAACAAACTACACTGACAGCTGAACAGGTCCTTAAAAATTGACACATGGTGATTGAATTGTTGTATCATCTCTGGTCACCCCATACGCACATTAACACAGCTGTTTGGATACTTTCACGAGTTCCATACAACAACAAAAAAAAAGCTAACTACGTCCTAGTAACATGACTCCTTATCATATTATTAACCTAGCAGCTGAAGAAATAAGTAGAAAATGTTCAAAAAAATCAGGTAAGAATTATACTCCTTCTACTTTCCTCTCCATTCCATTTCGATTCTATATTATTTACCCCATGCCACTGTCAATTATATTTCTTTACTAATATTACACATTGCAAACACTTCCAAACCCTTGCCTCTTTACCCGAATTGACGTGTATTAGTGTAAAAAAAAGTTTGTTAGCGTGAATTCAATACATTTTCAACACAACATCAAAGGCAATTCGCGGCTTTCGATGATTGCAGTTATCTTCAGACCCGTCAAAGGCATATTACGTGGGTGGGAGTAAATATACGACGACAGGAAAATTTTCCTAACAATGTCACAGATTCACTCAATCATTCAGGAGCATATCCTCTGCAGAACCTCGCTCCCATTACAACCTTCCGGAAATCCTCTCGATCATAAGCAAAATGTCCCGCGCCCGATACACCCATCTGGAGATCATCCGCCACATTCTGCACCCATCTTCTCTTTGGCCTTCCTCTTCCTCTCTTCCCAGGCATATATATATATATATATATATATATATATATATATATATATATATATATATATATATATATATATATATATATCGTTCTCATATCCTTTGCAGGACATCGCTGTCAACATCAGCATCTTTCAGCTGATTGTTGATTTCTTGGTAAGATTACGCTCAGTAGTTTGTCATTGCGTTCTGAGCGACTGGCTCCCATACCCCGTAAGTTACCGACGCGGTGAAAACCGCTACCGATTCTCACGTTACTCACGAGAGTATACGGAAAAAATGGAGAAAGACGTTAAACCCCAAGGCCAGGGAGACCGGTCTCGGGTATATACCCCTCCATTATTGTTCTTTCCAAACTTTCGTGACGTTTGAAAAGACCAAACTATTTCAATATTCTTTGTTTTATCGTCTTTCAATATTCAGCCCTTGAAGTATGGATGCATTTGTTCTTTTCTTTATCCAAGATGTTCTTAGAACTCGTCTATAACGTTTATATTCAAAGGCATTTATACGCTGTTCAGTTTGTTTAGTAAGTGTCCAGGTCTCACAGGCGTATGTTGCAATGGGAAAGATGCGTGCTCTTAAAAATCTAATTCTTATAGTTCTATATGTCCCTCTCCATAATTTATTAAGTTGTTTTAGTCTTTGAAGAGCAATAGATGTTCATCTTTTAACTTCTTTCATTGTGTCACCGTTGTTGGTAATCAATGACCCAAGATATTCGAAATTATCCACCACCTCAGTGTTTTCCTAATGAACATATATTTCGAATTCGGACTGACTTATTTGGACATCGACCTTGGAACGTTTAAGGACTTTTGAGATTTGGAACATGGAATGTACGGACACTATATCGAGCTGGAGCGGCCGAAGAATTAACCCGGGAACTGGTTGAGTATAAAATGGATATAACAGCAATTCAAGAAATAAGGTGGCCAGGAGAGGGTACTTTAGAGGAAAATGGAATGATTATAATATATGGAGGAAACACCCAAAATAAACATGAATTAGGAACAGGATTTGTCATCAAAACAGAGTATGGAGGAACGTTCTAAACTTTAAAGCTGTTAATGACAGGATTAGTAAATTAGGAATAAAATGTAAATGGAAAAATATAACGATGGTTAATGTACATGCACCTACTGAAGAGAACGAAGATGATATTAAAGAAGACTTTTATAATGATCTGGAAGATGTCATAGAAGAAACCCCCAAACAGGACATCCTGACTGTGCTGGGAGACTTCAACGCAAAAATAGGTAGAGAGCAAACTCATAAAAAAGTTGCCGGTATGGAAAGCCTACATACAACTTCAAATGATAATGGATGGAGTCATCAACCTAGCAGAAGCCAAAGGAATGCAGATCAGCAGTACCAGACTGCAAAGAAAGGATATACATAAACAAACTTGGAAAGCATGTGACAAGAGAACCTATAATCAAATAGATCACATTTTAATTAACAACAAAAATGCATCAAACATACAAGTTAGAAGCTATAGAGGAGCTGAGTGCCACTTCCTCGTTGGGGCAAAATTTAAAATAAAACTTAAGAGAGCTTTCTATGCTAAACTACAAAGGTTACACCCAACATATAACAGAGAAAAACTACAAGAAATTACAGTCAAAGAGAAATTTGCAGATGAAATAAAATGTAAACTTGAAATTCTACAAAACCCGTTGGAAGAAAGCGTTGACCAAACTTGGTTGAACATCAAGAATACAATTCAATCTACCGCAGAAGAATGTCTCGGTATGTTAACCACGCATAGAAAGAACAGATGGTTCAATCCAAAATGTGAAGAAGCAGTCATTAGGAAAAAGAATGCCAGACAGCTATGGCTAAATGCCATCAACAACATCCAAAGGAAGAGCAATATAGAAATGAATGTAAAGAGGCTACAAAAATAGTTCGACAGCAGAAGTGAGAATATATGAGTAATATAATCAAAGATATGGAAACTAATCACCAGAAAAACGAATCCAGAAAGTTTTTTTAAAGAACTGAAGTCAATGAAACGAGGGCACCAACACAACACATATGGTTTAAAAGACAAAAATGGGAATATGATAAATACCAATGAGGAAATGTGCAACACATGGAAAGAATACTTTGTTGAATTACTAAATTGTGAAGCTCCAAGTAACACTTTCCCACAGGAAGAGGTTCTAACGTGTGAACCACAAATTGAAGAACCTGCATTTGAAGAAATCCTATATGTAATCACACGACTTAAAAACAATAAGGCAACTGGGGCTGATGGAATTGCTGCTGAATTTATAAAGGCGGGTGGCCATGCATTACATCTAAAGCTATACGAACTAATAATAAAAATCTGGAGGACTGAAGAATTACCCCATGACTGGAAAGAGTCATTATTGATACCTATCTTTAAGAAAGGAGACAAGTTCCAGTGTGAAAATTATAGAGGAATATCACTACTGTCCATAAGCTATAAGATACTATCCGCAGTATTACTAAATAGACTAAAACCATATTCAGAATACATATTAGGTGACTACCAGGCGGGTTTTAGACAAAACAGATCAACAATAGATCAGATATTTATCTTACGACAAATAGCCGAGAAAAATTGGGAATATAAAAGAGATCTCCATAACATTTTTGTGGATTTTAAAAAGGCTTATGATAGTGTCCATAGGAATAGTCTATGGAATGCTATGCGGGAATTTGGAATACCAAGGAAGTTAATCAACATGACCAGACTATGCATGGAAGATACTTATAATATAGTAACATATAAAGGCAGGAAATCAGACCCTTTCCAAATAACATCTGGCTTGAAACAGGGTGATGCACTATCACCGCTACTCTTCAATCTGGCTCTAGAGAAAGTTGTAAGGAGGGTAAAGGAGGAATGTGATATTGGAGGAACATCCAAGCTGCTTGGTTATGCAGATGATATAGATATTATAGGGGAAAATGAACAAAAGACATTGGAAATATTGACTCACTTAAAGGAAAAAGCCCAACAGATGGGGCTGGTTATCAACCAAGATAAGACAGAATATATGGTAATTTCAAGAGAAGGAATGGCTAAAAACTCTGGCCACATACAAATAGATAATATGACCATTAAAAGAACGGAAACATACAAATACCTGGGTACAATCTTCAACTGCTCCAACATCATAAGGGAAGAAATACAAACTAGAATCAATTCTGGAAATAAGATATACTATGCACTACAACATCTACTAAAATCAAAGGCGCTATCTCGTAACACCAAGATCACAATATACAAAACACTGATCAGACCAGTTGTGCTGTATGGCTCTGAAACCTGGAGTACAACGAAAGGAGACGAAGCCTTGCTACAAACCTTTGAGAACAAAGTTTTAAGACACATCTTTGGACACATTAGGGATACACAAAGTGGAGAGTGGAAAAGAAGAAGTAACAAAGACATTTATGATCTGTTTAAGTCCCCGCTAATCACTGGTATCATGAAGGCTAATAGACTACAATGGCTGGGGCATATAGAAAGAATGGAAGATAATAGGGAAACAAAACTCGCTTACACTCAGGAAATAAATGACCGTAGACCCCGAGGTAGACCAAGAAGACGGTGGAGAGATAATATATACAGACCTACAAGCACTTGGAATCAACGACTGGCAAGATGAAGGTCAACCAAAGAGACAAATGGAGACGGATTGTATCTGCAGCAAAGAACCTCAATGGCTCGGAACGCTGAAGAAGAAGAAGAAGAAGAAGAAGAAGAAGAAGAAGAAGAAGAAGAAGAAGAAGAAGAAGAAGAAGAAGAAGAAGAAGAAGAAGAAGAAGAAGAAGAAGAAGAAGAAGAAGAAGAAGATATATTTCTTTCTCCATAGTAGTTTTATTTTTCTGTATAGATTATCTTTGTTTTTGCTATGTTAAAATATAAGTTGTAATTTTCACTATTCAAATGGGTTGACGTTATTAGAGTTTCTATACCATTCTGTGTTGTGGATAGCAATACTGTGTCAGTCAGCATTTCGCATCTCTGGTATGTCATGACCACCGATATTTAGGGCAGCATATCCCTGCTTATATCATATCTGACATTTCTCATTATGTTTTCGGCGAACAAGTTAAACAAATAGGGAGGACAGCACACAGCAACCACGGACTCCTTGCTTGATGTCAAACCAATCGGATGTCTCGCCATCTATTCTAACCGCTGCTTGTTGGTCTAGATAGAGATAATTTTCCCCCAAAATTACTGAACGTGAATGAGGGCAGACATGTGTAAAAGCGCTATAAAGTGGGAGTGAATAAAGCGCTAGAATTCATAAGAAGGCAGCAAGTTAAATGGTATGGCCATATAACTAGGCCATCAACTGACAGTCTACCACAGCAAGCAATGATGTACATACCAAACGGAACCAGATGTAAAGGCCGACCATGTAAATGATGGATAGAGGGAATAACAGAATCCATGGGAATCTCAATATATGTAAGCCCATAAACGGACAATCTCCAGCTGTTTATGCTTCACCTCGACACTGCAAGGTACACAAGGAACGAGATGAGATAAGGTGAGATAAGATAAGATGAGAAAAACATGATCATTATTCCTCATCGATAATGTGGAAGGCTCTTTTATTAAATGTATTCTCAGAGACACGATTGAGGACCTCAACTATTATAAGACAATCATTCTCAGCGAAAGGACAGAGGACAACAAATAGGACAATTATTATCAGCGACGGATAGCGGGACAATTCCCTACACACGTCACTTGAAATTAAACGCTGGCTTCTCATTCAGAATGTAATGACAAGCTTATAAACGTAAATCTACCTAGGGGTTGGGGGTTGATTACAACGTCCTGCAAAGACATGGCATATTTTCAGGGTGAGCCGTGGATGAGAACTTAGGCTGTCCGTCTCGGGTTCAGCGTGTGTGGGGTTGGATCTCAGCTTAGGGTTGGCAATTCTTCCAAGAACCACTGTTGTCTGCCAGCTCCGTGGCGAACTGGTTACGCACGTAGTTCGTAATCCTGTATACGGCGCTCGAAACACAGCTGCGGGCGATTTAGCAGCAGGCCACCTAGCATTGTTTTTTTTTATAAATTAGTATGGGTGCCGGTTGTTCAGAAAGCAATGGCAAACTAATGAATGTTAACATGCCAAGAGATCACAAATATACAAAAATAGCCAACAAATGATGGCGTTGACTGTGAAGTCCGGTAAAGGATACTTTTTAACTAGTATATAATTGTAGCACATGGTCCCTTGATCTCTTGAATATTGATTACTGATACTTAGACTTCTAGGATATGTTCGAAAAAACAATTTTTCAACGTGCACTTTAAAAATCCCGCAACAATCTGAAATCACGAAGAGTAGATCGTAATGCCCCTGCCTTGGCACAATTATTACAAAAGAAAAACCTACATACGGGTAAATAGAGCCGTGAGCATGGATGGAAGCAAACGTGACACAAGTACCTGCCGAAGTCGGACACACTGACCCGCGAAGTGCATAGCTGGGTGTGATGCTCTTCCCTTAAAGAGGAACGACGAAGAAGGAGAAGAAGAAGAAATACTAAAGTAATGTCACTAAATGGCATAACTACAGACCCGACCCGAGACTGCCGATCATAATCGTCTAGTTTTCGACACGCCACATGATGATGACTCCTAAACCCAAAGATACAAAAAAGGAAGGGCTGGATTAGACGCACAACAGTGACCTGCACGCTTGCCCGGTATTTATCGGTTCGAATCCCTAACGAGACGAATTGGTTTGAATCTAACACGGGCTCCTCTGTCGATTCAGCCTAAAATGGATACCACGAAATGTACAGGGAAGTAAATGCGGGTGGTGTATAACCACATGATATATCCAGCGATAACTGACTGATAAAAAATTTGGCTAGCACCATATACCAAAGTAGAAGCGGCCGCCGTGATATTGACAATACCGTCCCTGGAATTCCAATTAGTATAGTCCAAATTGGCTCTAGCACCATTTGCCCAACGTGTGTGAAAGGCTCGATTACTTTTTATTTTGTTTTTATTTTGTGTTTCCGTGTGGTGGTGGTGGTGGTGGTGGTGGTGGTGGTGGTGGTGGTGGTGGTGTTGGTGGTGGTGGTGGTGGTGGTGGTGGTGTGCGAGTATGTGTGTGTTGTAACAGCTAGACAGATTTAGGGAAAGAAACATCCAGGAAGATAGCGACGGGAAATTCGTTGCAGCCGTTCATCATTTCATGAACATATACACGGAAGTGAATTGATTTATTCTGTTGCGATCGCAAAATATGCAGACGCATGGTCGCCCACGCCATACATCTGACGATGTTGATTTAACTTAAATTGAAAGCATTACAGGCGCTGTAAATAAATTGTAAATTGCATGTCTAATAAACAACATAATAGATGGTAAATATCTTGAGAAAGGCGGCCGATTAGATATTTATCACATGAACAACGAGCCTAAGACATAAGCCTAATGCGCCTTAAGTGATTAATACCATGGGATGATTAATCGTCGTAAGCGACTTACCATATCTGCGATTGGTTTATATGTATAGCCGAAATGTTGTTTCAATTAAATTGTCAATACAGTAGTTTTCCTACGCAAGCTCCTTTGATTTGATATAAAATGCAACATGTCTACATATTAACAACTGTTAATTCATAACTGTGACACTCTTCTACTTCACATTTTCCACCATCCATTTTTGTTCCATCCAAACTTACTATTTGTGTGCCACAGAATCTGTTAAGGCGTGTTAAGTTAGTTGCAGTCAACCCCAACATTTGTTCGCTGATTGTGATTTCTTGGCAAGGTTGCGCTCAGTAGTATGCCATTGCTTTCTGAAACACAAGTACCCATAACAACCAATCAATCATGTGCTAAGCCAGAAAGCGTTGGCGGTCATGACTCGCCATTTCACTCGATCACTAGAGTCGTGGATCAGCTCAGTGTTCCTGTATCGACCATGTCATGTGACCACGCCATCCAGGTATTTACTTCTCTGTCTTCCCCTTGTCTGTTCCCTTCGATCTTGCTAGTTGTCACTAAGTTCTCCAATCTATTTCTTCTTATAACATGTCCAAAAATATTTGACTGTCTGCGTCTAATTTCTCTAATAAATTTACGATTTTCATTTGTTCCCTGTAGTACTTGGTCATTGGTTTTTCTGTCTGTCCATGGTATTCTTTGCATTTTCCTCAGAAACCACATTTCTGCAGCCATCAGAAGTACGCATACCATTGAATGAAAACCACGCAAGGCGGTCTGCTGCCAAATCGCCCGTAGCTGTGTTTCGAATGCGGTATGCGGGAATACGAAGTGCGTCCGTAACTTCTTCACCAAGGCGCCGACTTTCTTATAAAAGCTACTAAAGATCTAAGTGGGAAACGAAGTGGTTATTAAAAACACACATACCTCCGTAGTTTTATCAATATTAATTAATAAGAAGAAAAACAATTAGCTGAAAATTAGTAGAAGGAACAATTAGCTTTAAAAATTAGCAGAAAGGAAGAATTGGTTGTAAAAATTAGTATAAAGGAGCAATTAGTTGTCAACATTAGCAGAAAGGAACAATGGGTTGTAAACATGAGCAGAAATTAAACATTAGTTGTAGAAATTATCAGAAAGGTACATTTCTTTGTAAAAATTAACAGAAGGGAACTCATTGGTAAAAGAACAATTAGTTGTTAAAAACAATACAATCAACAGAAATGAACAAACTGTTGTAAATCAGTTTTAACAATTTAGAGTCGCAAATTAGATATTTAAACTAGCATAAAATAAAAATCAGTTAAAATATTAGTAGAAAGGGACACTTATATGTAGAAATTAGCTTACAGGAAATGTTAGTTACAGTATTTAACTGAGGGGAAAAGGATATGAAGTAGTTTACAACAACAATCAAGTACCTTTCTCTGCATGAGGTCTCTCTTTTAGATATATACTCTCGCGCTGTCAAGTTTGCTCTGATGCCCTTTAAACTTTGAGCCAGATTTATAAGCAGACACACCAGCCGCCTCCGTTACCCAGAACCATCTCTTTTGCCCAATCTCCCGCGTTATTTGTTGAAATGATGCCAACTTGGCCACTTTGTGGCCACAAAATTAAACGGCTAGCAACTTGCTTCATCGCCCAGCAGCCAGCAAATTCCGAAGCCAATGGTTCTGCACATTCAGTGTCAATACTCGAACTCACTGGTGAGGTATATTCACGGAAATTTTATGCGTACATGTATAATTAGTTATTGGACATTTAGAAATGGATAAACTGCATATTGATTGGCTTTTATTGAAGAGGTCAAATGGAATTTTGATCGGCAGTTTTAGAAGAGGACAGTGAGCAAATTAACTGACAGTTTTAGAAGAGGACAGGTGACATATTAATTGACAGTTTTAAATGAGGACAGAGAGCACATTAACTGACAGTTTTATAAGGGGCAGTGGGCACATTAATTATCAGTTTAAGAAGGGGCAGAGGGCACACTAATTAACATTTTTAGAAGACCACATACGGCACATTAATTGACAGATTTAGAAGGGACCGATAGCACATTAAATGACAGTTTTAGAATGGACATAGGGCACATTAATGAACAGTTTTAGAAGACGACTGTTAAAAGTTAGTTGCACATCCTTTACAGAACGTCGCAGCTTTTTTGGCTGTTTCTGATTTCTTGGCATGTTTACGTTCAATAGTTTGCCATTGCTTTCTGAACGATTGGCACTCATACCATTTCATAAAAACCGTCGCAAGGCATTCTGCTTCCAAATCTCCCGCAATTACCGCAGAAGAACTCGCATTGCGGGATTACTAACTGCACCCGTAACCATTCGCCACAAAGCGGGCACATGAATTAACAGTTTTAGGAGGGACAGAGGGCACATTAATTTAAAGTTTCAGAAGACTATAGAGGGCACATTAATTGACAGTTTTTGAAGGGACAGAGGATACATTAATTGACAGTTTTAGAAGAGAACAGAAGGCTCATTAATTGACTGTTTTAGAAGAGGACAGAAGACTCATTAATTGACAGTTTTAGAAGAGAACAGAAGGCACATTAGTTGACAGTTTTAGAAGAGGGCAGAAATAGAGCAGTGATTGGCCATTTCAGATGAGAATAGAAAGTATATTGGCAGTTTCAAAAGAGGATAGAGGGGATATGGATTGCGAGTCTGAGAAGCGGACAGAAGGCATATTGAATGGCAATTTTAGAAGTGGACAGAAAGTGTGTTGATTAGCAGTTTCTGAAGAGTACAGGGCAGGTATTGATTAGGAATTTTATAAGAGGAAAGAAGCAATATAAATTTGCAAATTAAGAATAGGACCTATAGCATACATATTTGCAGTTTTATGAAAGGACAGAAGTGGTAATGATTTGCAGTTTCAGAAGAGAACTGAAGAAGTCATGATAGTCATTTGTAAAAATGGTCTGAAGACATATTCAATATGAAAAAGGCATGGGCGAGAAGCTGCAGTGTGTGTCCCAAGTTCGTAAGGTACCTGGTTCGAATTCAAATATACGGATGGAAAATTTTCTAGAATCATTGGTGTTTATGAAATCATACATCTCTGGATCTCCTGCGACCTAACATCGGATTCTACGGTTACTTCGATAATGGTGAAAAATTTGAGTTCTATTGTGCTAGCTGTGCACACAAGTCCACAGCAGCTGGAAATCGCAAAGAGTAGATCGTAAGGCCCCTGCGCTGGCAAAATTATAAGGATAGAAAACCTATCTAAGGGTCGATAGTGATATTTATATTGGGTGGTATATGTATAGTTGTTGTACTCCTTAGACAAATGCATACCGAAGTCGGACACACTGATTTCTGATTGCATGAATTGGTGTGACATTTTCTGCCCGAATAGGAAACAAAGAGGAATAAGAAGACGATTAACAGTCTTTGAAAAGAACAGAAGGTATATTAATTGGCAGTCTTATAAGAGGACAGAAGGTTTACTGAATAGAAATCTTAGATTAAAAAGGGCATATTGATTGACAGTCTTAGAAGAGGACAGAAGGAACATGGATTGGCAGTCTTAAAAGAAGACAGAAGGCACACTGGGGAATATTGCTGAGACTGCACAGATCAGCAGTAGTAGAAGCAGAAGCAGACCGAGAGATATGATCTGGATGGTCTAAGATCATGGTATAGGAAAATGTTCATCAATAGAATTGATCTATAAAACCAAGGACCGAGTTCTAGTGAGAGACATGAACGCCTACGTCAATTAGCAAGCATGCGATGATGATACTCAACAGTTGACCTCTAACCTCATACTGTGACCATGCCAAATCAGCTGACTTCTTCTGATACCCTTTAGTTATTTAGCCATTAGTCGCGGTTCCAATTTCCAAGGGTCGTCCCCATAATGCTCCGTTCCCTGTGCCAGTGAATATCACACAAAATGCTCCTCACTGTACCATGTGCAAAATCAACATCCCCCACAGATATACTATGCATAATGCTGCTGCCAGAGTGCCTATACAAAAGTCCGCCACACAAAAAAAAAATACAGTTCATCGTCGATGCAAGCGGCATCCACATTGGAAACCAACAGCCACACATTACTGCATAATAGCAAACCCAGTTAGTTCAGCAACCGACCGGCCACCATTTTCTTGAACATGCATTTCACGATACAAACAACCACTGACAGATTTAAAGGCATTCCACACAAAATCCACAGCTCACAGTGTCGCTCCACACACTTAACTCAGTATGTGGGTAACGGAACCATGTCTTCTGCCCTATTGGGCTCAGGCCCACAGCCAAACCACGCAAAGTCGCCCAATCTTCTGTTATCTCATGCAGGTCTCTTAATGTCCAAAACATATTATTCATCTCTGCTTGTAAAGCTCTTTTCCCTGTGTTTTTAGGTATCCGGCTATTTCGTTTCCTTGTAGGTTCCAGTCAAGTTAGTTAGTTAGTTAGCTATTTAGTTAGTTAGTTAGTAAGTTAGTTGGTTGGTTGGTTGGTTGGTTGGTTGGCTGGTTGGCTGGTTGATTGGTTGGTTGGTTGATTGGTTAGTTAGTTAGTTAGTTAGTTAGTCTACAGATCATCTTCATTGCATATCGAACCATTCAGTCCATAAGTGCTCGGATTCCCCCTCAGTAAATCCCACAGCGTGTAGCGGCTAACGACACCAATTATGTGTTGGTTTATTAATCTTCTTTGGCTTCCTCCATAGTGTTCTTGTTTGGCCACACCTATTTTAACTTGCTGCTCTCGCAATCTGACCATGGTTGTAGATTCACAGTCATCACTTGGTTCTCGCAAACTACTTACTTCTCGTAGAGCATTCAGTATATCAGCCTGGTCCATGGCTCGTCCGACCTCCACAGTAGGATAACCTGCAAGCCTGTCAGCCTGCTAATTTCCTTACACCCACATGCCCTGGCACGAAAATGAAACTAATCTTTGCCAGCCATGACCGCTCCAGTGACAACAACCACTGTCTTCATACCCACCCCATCTCTATATTCCTGAGCATACTCATTGAGTCACCAAAGTTCCAGACAATAGAATGTCTAGTTATACTGTTCTCGGTTTTCCTCAGTGTGTCCTATCCATTACCAGCGTCCTTTGCTCACTGGGTTAACTCGGATGTGTTTAGTTCATTCCATGAGCTCTACATTGGTGATTCTTTCATACCATGTTATTCCCACTATTCTGCGCAAGCACCAACTAATGAATTTTTGTATTTAATTAATAACATCGCAATTTATTCTATATTTCTCAATCGTTGACTATTTTCTCCAATGTCGTAAAAGAATGTCTTCATTTCTTGACACACAGCAACACCACAATTAAATGTCGGCTCGCTGTTCCCAAGAGACCAAATAATTAATTGTGTCTGTGCTTGTAGTATTGTGTACAATTCGATGTTATATTTGTTACAGCGTACTTCTTTTCGTAGTTGATGTTATTGTTGGGCTTGTTTTTGTTTCTCTAGAACCTTAACGATTGCATAAGTCCACTCCTGAACTATTTGAAGAATTGAGGAATGCACTTTGAGTAGAACTTTGCACCTCTGAGGCGAAGGCGCTACGGACGCAGTTGGTAATCCCGCATACTGTGTTCGAAACACATCTGCGAGCGATTTGGCAGGAGACCGCCTTGCGTTGGTTTTTATGAAATGGTATGGGTGCCGATCATTCAGAAAGCAATTGCAACTACTGAATGTAAACTTGCCAAGATATTACGAACAGCTGTAAAATGTTGTAGTTGACTGTGATGTCCTGTAAAGGATATGCAACTAACTAACCTTTCGCTAAGCCTACAACACACCTATTTAGAAAATGGTGGTGAGTTTTCAAAGCGAGGACTGCAAGATGTGAGTATTAATTGTTTACCATCATAGTAGAGAATTACTGTAACAATCTCACAGTTTAACAGCGTGCACAGTTTGTCATCTTCGGCAGACATAGTTATGTAAACAAGTAGATCCTGCCATCTTTATCCAAACAAGCATCCGCTCAGGGTGTGCCGAGGCGAGGCGATGAGTGGTCTTTGTTGGCTTGGCACAGCATCATCTGATGTCTTTGAGTCGGAAGAAAACTGTCGGTCCAGTGAACTCAAATCGTCACCCAGGGGGGTAACTATTCTAATTGTAATCATCATCATCATCATCATCATCATCATCATCATCATCATCATCATCATCATCATCATCATCATCATCATCATCATCATCATCATCATCATCATCATCAATTACCATTATAGCTGGCGTAGTTGTCCATGACTCTCCACAGATCTCGATCTTTGGTTTTCTGGATCAACTCTACACATGATATTTCTCCATGGCACCGTCTCAATCCACTCAGCATAATTTTTCTTGGTCTGCCTCTGCCTCTCTTCCCCCCGTCTTTCCATTTGTCACCATGTTCTACAATGCCTCTCTTCTCATCACATGACTAAATAAAGCTGTTTGTCTCTTTCTTATTGTTGTATGTAATGTTCTAGTTTCATTAGCCTCTTTCATGAAATCGTTGTTAGTTACTTTGGCAGTCCAAAGAATTCACAACAATCCTCTCATGAACCACATCTCTATTGCTTCCAAGTTCCTCCTAATTTGTTCATTTAAATTCCACGATTCACTGACATACAGCAAAACAGGTTCTATATGGCACTTCTTCTCTCTTTCTTACATTCAATGATAGTGACTTATTCTGCTCTTAGTCTATGTTGTGCATCTTCAATCTGATGTTATAGTCACTGAGCTGAAATCATTTATGAAGAAATGACCACTGGGCTTACATTCTTTACCCCAGATGACAAATGGGCAAAGTCTTGTTCCCAATATGACCCCCAAATATCACTAAACGTATGAAGAGATTCTCTCAAGGTTTAGCTCATTGACTAAACGAAGGTGAGATAGTGTATAAGATGCAAGTAATTGACGACATATTCAATGAGCATCACACTTTGATACGTTGCACAAAACAATATGCGAGTAAGTCTAGTCCGCATGTCTGGACCACTGGGTAATCTGGGCAACTGGTTATTTCTGACAAAACTGCACACCTCACAAAGAAAACAATGAATGGTGTGCAAACGGTTATGGTGAAGCTGATGCGAATGGTGGGCTTAGGCGAATTCACAGATGCCTAGAGATATTAGTTATGACTCCTCGCCGCCCGTCCATATCATCACCGTGGTTACTTCTCTCTCGGCTTCGTCGTCCACACTGAGAGACAGGCTCTGTTACTTGAGTATTCATCTTCGCTTTCTACTAATCGTTCAACACCTTATCTGACTAATTATAAGCTCTGCCATTCTCTACCAACTACGATTGAATACAACTCTGCACTCAGACACAGATGTGACTCGGAGACAAGTGTAGGTCTTCATCTATAATCAACACTCTTGCGTAGACATCATCACAGTCGCATATGCTACAATACACAATATATAACACTGCTAAACACTGACTAAAATGGCGGCATTATGTTAAGCCACAGCCATCTTCTCTCCGTGGTGCGTCCGCACGGAACCACGCCCACAGCTAGAATGCCCTTGTCACCTTCGCGATCACGTGGGTTCGCTCCGGTAACAATCTCGCTCGCCACGTATGTCACGATCAACGATCGTCCCTCTTTCTGGGTGACGTTTCGTCACTATGCCATGAGGTACAATTCAACCCAAGGCATTACACTGGCGGCCAAGGTAAAATTGGGCACCAATTTCTTTTTTTCAAACTCTTGCCTTTGAATACCTGTAATTCTGTGGATATGATACAACATTTTACAATCCAATCTAATTATAATTTAAGTTATCTGTAAACTATCCATAGCACTTGATAACTTCTTGTCATTCTGAAATATATAAATTGATTCCTCATCTTCATCAAAATATCAATTACATCAAGATCCATACCTCTATTTTGTCCTTAGTTAGTCTGTTAGTCTTTCCTCTTGAGCCTAAGGCGGCGCATAGGGCAGAAGTCCTGTCTCTCCATGCCTGGCGATTCGCTGCTATCTGTTGTAGATCTTGGATATTTACATGGCCATTGAATGAGCCTTCTCTAATGATGGTTCTACGCAGGGTCTCTCTTAGTCTTCCCCGTTTTCTTTTCCCTACCGGTGACCATATGAGGGCTTGATAGGGGAGTCTTGTCTTGTCCATTCTGAGTACATGGCCGATGTAGTTCCAACGGCGTCTTCTTATGAAATTGGATACTGTATCTTGCTTAGTCTCTTGTCTTATTTGCGAATTGGTTCTGAATTCTGTCCAGTGGATGTTTAGAAGTCTTCTAAGACATTTGTTCTCAAAATTGTCTAACTTTTTATCTAAAGCTACCGTTGATTTCCAACTTTCACATTCATACGTTAACACTGGAATCACACAAGAGTTGAAGATTTTAAGTTTTGTGTGTTTGCTGAGTGTCTTTGACTTCCAGATGTTTGACAGTTTATTGAAGGCACTAGATGCCAGTGCGATTCTAGGTGATATTTCTGGTGTTGAGTCTCCTGTAGATGTCATTTTGCCCTACAGACTTTAATCAAATTACTATATGACCATATAACTATAAGTGTTCTTTCTAAACTGACATGAATATTTCAATCAGCAACTTCAATTGCCTGTATATGAACTCTCAGTTTCTACTATGACTGAGAACCAAAATTTCCGTTCTACAAGTATGTTGTACTAGTCATTTAACTACTCAGTGTCTTGTTGGTAGGTAGCGTCTATAGTGGTCATACAAGACTGACCATCACTCAGCTTTATCTGCTCATGTTAGCAATTATGCACAATCACTCGTTCAAAGTCTACCAGAATTCTCCAAGTTACATTATATTCCAGACAATAAATTATCACAATAGGCATAGCATGTCTTTCACAATCTCAGCATACTCATCAATGCATCTTGCAATAGTCTATGGAGTATGAGTGAATACCCCAGGCCCATCACAAACAAAACTATTTTATATGTTGAGCACGCTATTCCCATCTAACTCCAAGATGACGTGTAGTCCCGGCCTACTTTTCCAATTCAGAGGACTGTGGTCTAATCTGCCTGAGATCCAATGCCCTCCAGGCATCCTCGGCAGTCCCTCATCCCCACCTTTCTCCATGCTACTCCGCACTGGGTGGAGGTACGTGTGGGCTCCGGAACTATCCTACTCTTCTCCAAGCATCGAAGTGTGATGTGCCTCTCTCTTTTATACTTGACCTTTACTACTTTCAACTCTGGTCTCCTAGACTCTGCTTCTAATTGCTGATTCGATTGCAGTTACTAAGCTTGAGAGAATCTTATGTTATTCACCGCTTCCTTCCACTTGACCCAACTCATTATGTTCCAACTGCAGTAGCTTCTATTGTATCTTCATCCTCTATATGGTACTCTTCTAAATTTCATTAATTATTCAAATAATAAGTATCCTATACATTTAAAGAATTTTTTTCTTAAATTAATCAAAATCAATCAATCAATATCAATAAATGTAAGATAATAGTAATTATCAACACAATATATCTCAATCAATCAATTAATATATAATATCTGTAATCAACCAATAAATCATCATATTCTCCTTACTAAAGTTATATCCCATTTACAACAACAGTTCACAATATTCATTAATCAGTATCAATAATAACTATGCAATGGTAATAATAATTATATAACACATAACATCCATCATATAATTATATAATATATAATACTATATTTGCAATAATAACAACCATTGCTTATAATTTAATTTCTCTATTCCATAAAATAATTACTAATCAATTTCTATATAATTACATAGTCATACTTATATAGCAATAAAGCTACTTTCCCCATAACATATCTTCTTAAATTTCAATTCTAACTCATCCTGTATGGCTATGTGGCACCATGAATAAATGTTAGTAAGTCATGCAATCGATCAACAAAATATTTACATAGGTTAGTTTTGTACAGTAAGTTAATCCATTGTGCCTACATACATGAGTGAGTATTCATCTACTGCTAAACAAACATTTACACTAACAATCTGCAATGCGAGATCGCCACCACACGACGCCAACGAGCCTACTTCACCTTATGTTAGAAAAATCGCACTACTTGATGTCAATATCAAAATCGCTGTTACCTATCCACTACTGTTATCAATCTCAAAATCTTCCAAAATTAAAAATATAAACCCAATAAATATCGAAATCATTTGTACCGCTGGTCCTCGTCATGGATTATCCTTTAGCGCATTCATCCCATTCAGATCAAACAACATAACCCATATCAGAGATCAGCCGCCCACATGACTTAACTTCCCCTAATATCAATATTGACAAAGTCATCTCCAGTTTCCATCCCAACCGATGTTTTCTCCCAGCGACCCCCGCCGATGCAGTGCTAGAACAAGTCAGATGTTACCAAAGAGAACACCGCATCGCTAAACACCGCTCGGATATCCACCGACTCGAAATGAAATCCCATTCGTTAAAGATAGTATCAACCAAAAATCCACTAATAAAAATTAAACCAACTACCATGCACCAAACTTACTCTAACTCGACGACATCTCGAGCCGACGCTCTCCCAACAGTTGTCAAACCGGTGCCGCACCAGCGCTACCAGATGTTAAAATTAAATACAAAACCGTTCCAACAATGCCTTGTCCGGAAGTCCGGAAGGAAATCCTTTCATTAGTTCGGTGTTAGTTGTTAAATCAATACATTAAATGTCTTTTAACTCTAAATAAATCTTCTTCATATTAAACGATATTAGTTCTGTAAACAAACATCAAGCATTGTCATGCAAATATATAAGTTATAAACAATGAACGAAAATATTAATGTAAAGTTCCCATTAATTAATACAATTAAACTACATTCAACCAATGTTTCCTAGGAAATCTCTAACTGTTGTTTTTTTCCATATCATGTATCATCATCATTCATTGGCACCTTTCCGTCTTGACAGACGATAGTTTGGTACATTGTGCTACAAAAAGGCTTAATAACTACGACCCATGGCGCTGGTGAGTGTGGCTGGTAAAGCCAATTCTTGCTGCAAATGTTTGCCCACAGTAGATGCATGTGAAAATATGGTTATTTCCACCATTGCGCACCATCTTACGTCTCTCACGCTCTGTGTGTGCTTTATCTGCAATCATTTTCTCCTTTGTCTTTATTCCATTTCTGATAGTTGCCCTCCATGCAACACGTTCAGCGGCGACTTGCTCCCAATGTGCATTATCAATGCCTGTATCAATCATGTCCCGCTTACACACATCTTTGTATCGTAGTAGAGGCCGACCCTGAGATCTCCTACCCGTCTGTAATTCACCAAAAAAAAGATGTCCTTTGGTATTCTACCATCATCCATCCTCCTAACATGTCCTATCCATCTAAGTCTACGAAGACTGAGCATGGAATACACCGTCACACAACCTGATCTTTCCAATACTTCAGTATTTGTGATTTTGTCTTGCCACTTAATACCAAGTATTCTTCGCAGACACCGCATATGAAAGCTGTTTAAACGTTTCTCTTGGCGTGAGTAAGTTGTCCAGGTTTCACTGCCATAAAGAAGAGTACTAAGGACACAGGCTTGGTAGACGAGGACTTTTGTTTTGGCAGTAAGCTTCCTGTTCTCCCAGACTCTTTTTGCTAACATGTTCATTGTTGTTGCTGCCTTGCCAATCCTGATGTTGATTTCCTGATCAAGGGATAATTTGCTATTTACCTCTGATCCTAGATATGTAAAATGGTCTACTATCTCCAGTTCGGCGTCGTCAATAAAGATTGATGGTACACCATGTGCACCTTGTGACATAATCTGTGTCTTCTTTTTGTTAAGTGTTAAACCAAATTCAGAACAAGCATTGGAGAATGCAGATAGTAGATGTTGTAATTCTTCCTCAGAGTGGGTCGTAATCGCAGCATCATCCGCAAAAAGCAACTCTCTGATTAGTACCCTCCTAATTTTGGTCTTGGCCTTCAATCTCTGAGCATTATAGAGGCCACCATCTGAGCGTGAGTGAATGTATATACCGTCATCCTGATCACGAAAGGCATATTTCAGTAGAAGTGAAAAGTATACCCCAAACAGGGTGGGAGCTAGTACACAACCTTGCTTAACTCCACTCTTGATTTCAAACTCTTCTGAAGTTGAGCCATCAAACTTGATTATACCCTTCATGCATGTGTGAAACGATTCCACAATGGACAGAAGAGTTGGAGGGCAGCCAATCTTCTTTAGTGCTTTGAACAGACCCTCACGACTGACCAAATCGAATGCCTTTGTGAGGTCGATGAAGGCAATAAACAGTGGCTGATTTTGTTCCCGGCATTTTTCTTGCATCTGTCGCAATGAGAATATCATATCAATGTTAGACCGGTTCTGACGGATGTCATGCATATCCATTATCTAATTAATAACTTTAGTAATACAATACTCAAATAAGAATACAATCAGTCAACAACACCATGACATAAATAATCAATTACAATATGTTACCATTTATATTTGAAAACTCTCATTATTATGGAATGAACTTATACATTGCAATTATGTGAATATTACAAAAATAATAAACAACACTGTACTGTATTAGTAATATATTTTTTTAAAATTTCTTTTAATTCAATTAATAATCAAAATTCTATAAACATTTTCTCTAATTTTCACTTAATTTAATCTTACTGCAGAAATGTGACGTCTATAATTCATTAACTGAAATTTAAGTCTTTCCTGTATACATGATTCAGTTAGTTATAATTACTTTACGAATCAATCAATCAATCAAGTAAATATCTGAGTAAACAATCAGTTGATTGAAATATTAGTTTGAACAGAGAATGAATCATGCAAGCACCAACTGCAAAGCATTATTATCTATGAATACTATACGATATCAATTCTAAGTGCTGAATTCCATTGCACCGAATTCTGTAGCCGAGCGTGATGCGTACGCTTTATACGTCTTATAACACGTATCCTCGTTCCACTAACAGCCATTGGATGACCTAGTTATAGTCTCCAACAGTCACAAGCAACATCTTAGTCTTCACATATACTTCTGGTTGTAATGTAGACTGCTACTTTACCAATATGTTCAACTCATTCTATTGGAACTAAGAAAATAATGTCTCTTGTTAATTATAATTGGATTAGTACCTCTTCACTGGATGTCTTGTCTCTATGTACCCTCGATAGCTGTAGCTGAAAGCATACTGCTTAGAAAAGAATAGCAATGTTATACTCAATTAATTCTTCTTCTGCGTTCATGCGGAGTTTTTTTTCGGACGTGATTGCGTTGTGCCTGTTTATAGCAGAGCTGCGTTCTTGCGCCGTTAGGCCGACACATCCAACTCCTGCGGGCATTATATAGCATGCAAGAAATGTTGTTAAGTCAAATAATTTCTGCATGCCACAAACTCAACTCCAGCCAAAAAAAAAATTAAATTAAATAATCATAAAATATACAACAAAAGATAACACACCAAACACCACATTGGATAGTAACTGGAAAGCTTGATGTTGTGCTGTAATACAACAACCTAATTGTTAGATGTTAATATCATTGTTATCATGCATCAACTCCAACGATGAAACTTAGTATACATACCCAGTTACCAGCTGTATTAGTTCTGCAACATACCCAAAATAAATTATAATAATAACATACGAAATGATAATTATAATACTACCTAATTCAATAACTGTTACTGTAATTCGATTATCCCATAATGACATATATAAATAATTAATTCACAAATATTTGTAAGCTCAATAAATCGCCCACTAAGTGTTGTTGAATTACTAAATGTTTAAAATAATATTCAGCTTTAAACCATAATAATATGCACACTGAAATAGCCATCTTTCATAAATATTAATCACCTTTTAATTTATTTTAATTAATTGTAAAATAAAAGATCTCACTACATTGTCTTCACTATTCCCTTACTATAGTATATATTAGCTATTTTATGTTCCTTCTTAACTATTAATTACATTTATAATAATCTACAGTCATTGTTATACTGACTAACTGACTAAGTGAATGCCAATATGCAGAACCTATAGATGACAGTGCAGAGAGGTGGCCTAATGTCAGTGGTGAGTGTTAAGAGGTTCAGCATGATTATGTGGTGGTGGTGGAGCTTCGAGCTGAGCTAGATCGGATGAGAGACTTAGCTGATTCATTGCTGCAGCCCAAGGTACGACGCAAGAGGTGCAATGTTTGTAGAAGCCGGACCCACCTTTAGAACAGGTGTCCGAACAGAGGGGTTATTGCTTTTCAGAACCCCTCTGGAGTGAATTATGGGAAAATGTTCTCACGTTTAAACCACCAAGACCAGCTGGGCCTTAAGCGACAACAGAGTCTGCCCCGAGTATAGCCTTCTAAAGGATCAGCCCAAGCAGTCCAGATGGGTGCATTATCAATTTCGGATAGCCAGATCAAAGTTATTCGTGGCAACCAGGGAAATTTCTTTCGCAGGAAGAGGCGGAGGAAGAGGAGACGATGGAAGTCTCCTTGTGTCAGTGTGGTCAACCAGTTAGAGGATGTTAGAAATGTGACTTATAGTCAGAGTAATGTGACAGGTGGCCAGCAGTGCGTTACAGAGGTGGACCAAGGGGGTTTCCATATAGGTGTGTTCACCTGTGATTTCGTGCATAAAGGGATCGTGAAAGAACACCAGAAAGAGACTATTCCCAATAGACACTGCTGTGAAGAATAGACTATAATGTTACAGTTATCAGCTGCTGAGGAATCCCAATTTGCTGGATTGACAATCTTGGTTAATTAATTAGCAATTGTGTTTTGCTGTTTTTGTGTATTATAATTGTAGGTGGATGGTGTCATGTGATAACATGTTTTTCTTTTAGAGTGTAAGAACATCAATAAGACCAGAAGAAAAGGGTGGCTCTCTAGGTGATGTGGTGTGGCCATTACCATCATATCCATTGAGGAATCAAACTACAGGGTTCATGTATGATGTTGACACATTTGATTTCAGGTTATGTTCATGCAGGAAGCCTCAATCGACTGGATGCTGTTGTGGGATATTATTGAGATAACAATGTTTTGTTGACTATGTGTATGGGGTTCCTTTGTGTTTATGTTCAGGTTACAGACGACACGTGATGAAAAGTTCTCTTTAGTGTAGAGTTACAGGGCGGTAGAAAAACAAGTCATTTAGGTACCACAGTAGCTGCAAGAAGCTTATATTTAATCAGAAGAGATATATGGTATTATTTTTAAACACATTTTGTTTTTGAATAACGAAGACACAAACAATAGATTGCACGATTTATTGCCTGGCGTATTTCGCTGCATCTCGTCAGGTGCATACTGCAGAAATCACACAACGTAAAGTGAAATAGCTAGATAAATCCTTAAGTCTGAAATATACACATATTCGCACAGTAATGTCGATTGTCTACTACAGTAATTTTAGACTGTCTAACATGTCTTTCTGCTTGCTCAAGGCCGGCTTATGCAGGTTGATCACTATGGTTTCAGCAAACCTTAACAACCGACTACTCTGTGTGTTAAACAACACACGGAAGGCACTGTCTCTTTCAACCACATGACCACTCTGAAGCACGTGTCTCGCGACCGTTGAAGCAGGACTGCCTAGGCTACCATCTTCTGTGTGTAGTATCTTGTCCACCCAGTTCGGAATGTGTTCCAACACCATGTTATGTAACTATCGCTCTGGTGTTCTACCTATGTAGATGGCCTCACACCTACATTTAAATTGGTAAATACAATTCGATTTGGTGTACAAAGCTACAGGTTCTTTAACTGCTAGGGTGGGGAACGGTGTGGTTTTGTACCTGAAAACCGGAGTTACAGCACAGAATGTTCGCCCGACTGCTGCGATGAGCCGGTCCTGCAAACGTTTTGTGTTGAGATTATTGGTATTTGGAACTGACTGATGCCTGGTGATGTAATTTACACTGTTTCACATTATAAATGATTCTTGAAGACTATTTTGTTAAAAGTGGTGCTGTTTAAGGATATAACCAGCAGTTCGGTTTTTGAGGCCAATGTCCCTAAGAGTGACAGAGAGTTTTGTTGTTGTTGAGGGATATGTTCCCTGACTAGGGAATTGTCAGGGCTTAGAAGTCTGATGTGGCTACTTTTTCACTAAGTGTGCCTGGAGTGTGAGGTCCAGATGTCAAGATAACAGTTAAAGAGGGGAATTATTAATTTTTTAAATTATTGTTTTGTGCAAAATTGTTGACACTTAGGTGGTGGGGGACTTTCTCCCTGACACTCTTTTTGGTAACACTGCTTATGATATTAGTTTTGTCATGAATAATGCCTGGTATCAACGTATAGGTGGCCTTTGTATGCATATGACCATGACTTTTGTTATCTGATGATGTACATTTTGGGGGTGTTTTATTTTATAGGTAAGGTCTGATTAGGATGGGGCTATCTTTTTGGGATATTGATACGGTTAGGAGATATAACCAGTGGTTCTCATCCAGGGGAGTGCCATGAAGTGAATGCTGTACAGGCTATCGATGCGTCCAGGGTTGACATAATATTAATAATAATATGAATACCTTTGAGTTCTGAAGACCAACACAGCCACTGGAACATAATCTCACGAACGACTTTCCTCTCTGACAATAGACTTTAATCTGTCGACTCAATTACTCACATGTTGACCACATTCAATCGCTCTACAGAACTTGAGAACACACACTGTATTAACAAAAGCGGCATAACTGAATGTTAGCCATGCTTAAAGACATGCTGCGTCCGAACAGGACGGCAGCCCAAGTCTAACTCCTTAGTGACGTTTTTCGTGACGCTTCCCTAGTTTCCCTGTGCACTCTATAATTGTACATTTCGGTGCATGTTTTAGGGAAGCTCCCTTCAGCCTTTCTCAGTCTGCTATGTGTCAGTGACTGATATGTGGCATTATGCCCCCCGCCCTACAAATTAAATGATATTATCATTTAATTCATATACATTCATTACCCATGACAAATAGCATCACTGACAACCTAAGTATCAATTGCTGAACATGACATTATGGTTCCCGTTAATAACCCTCAAAAAAAAATAAAATTATTGATGGGCATGCCCTCCTGCTCACACCCACGGTGAGCGTCATGTGGCCGGCCTATGGGAGGGCCGGACCAACTAATGATACCATTAGTCCCTAATGTCCTCACTCTAGGTCAAAACCCGGAGTTGTGGACGAGAGTATCAATCGGTATCATGCTGTCTGTATCAGTTGCCGATCCTCGTTGTCGCTGGTTCTGTATATATCTTGCATTCTCATTTAATGGTTGTAGGTGAGGTAGAGGCTGTCGCTGATCACATTCTAATTTAAGGGATATTTCTAATATTATTAAGTGCCGTACCAATAATACAACAATATAATTCATTCAACTAGCAATGTCATAATAGCACCTAACCAATCCTATTTCCGTAAATATTCTAATAAACTAATACTCTTCATACTCCAACATGATAAATCTTCTTCTTCAATCAACCGTTGTAATGTGGTATCATTGCCCAATGCTCATACCTGTATGTAGAGAAGCTAACTCATCATGCTTTAATCTACCCATTGGTGCCTGTAAAATTGCTGACATAACCATATAAGTTAGTATCCATAACTCATCTTCTAGTACCATGATGATATGTCGGTATGATATTGACTGCCTTCACCTATCTTGGTACAATACTAGTGTACTGTTACATCCGCTCAGGGGAGTTGCTTCTACCCCAGTACACCTCACTGCACCCTCACATCACGTGTGTTTTCCTCTGTACCTTTATTATAACAACAATTGACAAACCTTTGCGTATGATCAAGCAGTAAATCAAAACTAATTTGTAAGACCACATGCATAGTCTAAAAACAATATGTAAGGATCTGTATACTAACATTTAGCACAAATACAACAGATCAAATGACCATCACCAACGAATACAACAAATAAACACCATTCACTTAGTTTCCTATCATTGACTCATGAACAACCTTAATCACGTGCTGGATTCACGTGAGACTAACATGACATTCTTTTATTTATGACGATGTAAATTAAACTATCCCTTACTTTCATCAGGTGTATTAGACGTCTTTAAATGTCCTTCACATTTTTATAATACAGTTTTTTAAACCAGATTCGTGTATGTTTATAATCTATTAGTGATAAATGTATCGTTATTCCTGTATGTATCGCTTATTCTCCAAAACGAATATTCCACTGTATAAAATTATTGAAGTAACTTTCATGATTGAATAATTTACTGGCCTGATTCTGGTTCTCGTGAACGTAGATATAATGAGGTTTGACATAGGATTGTGTCGATCAGTTCAATAAGAAATTGATCCGTGGTCACCACTCAAGTATTGGTATGTTTGTTGATTTATAACAGAGAAGCTGTGTCCCCAACAGACTGTTGCTCCTGGCTTGAACGATAGTACAATTAACTTGTACTTTCACCCTGGACTTAAGGAAGTCCGTAACCAACCCATAACACGTAGTTGGCTGTAGTGTAACGACGACGTTTGAGTTATAGTAGCTTGTAATAGATTTAATAGATTGTAAATGCTAAATGACAAGTGTCTGATGTTGGTGGTCCTGAAGTGGCCGGTGTCCACCAAAGAATCTTTGAATGAATCACGTGTATGGTCCCGCGTGAACAACTGGTATCACGCCAATATAATCAGTGTTAATCAATCCGTGTATGGATGTGTAATAGCTACAGTGTAGCTCGTATGCTGACGTAAGAAGTTAGTGTTCTAGTATCCTGTTACGGTGCCGTGTGCAGAGGTGTCATGACGATGAGGTGCATCCATATATGTTCGTTGCATTCACAGTTCTGAAGTGTGATGAAGTGTCCGGTATGTGAATAACGATGTTGCAATGTTCGACATTCCGTGTAGAAATTTCGTGAAGTCGTATAAATGCCGTGTGGAGGTAAGTGTCCTGTTGTCTGTGTATCTATATGTAGCGTTGTCTTAATGACCTGGTATCAGAGTGGTAGTGTAGGACTAAATGCCATAAGTCCCGACGTAATATATCGTGTATAGAGTTCCACTGAATGTCCCACCCACCTATATTTCCTTCAGACTCTTGGTGGAGGGAAGTGTAGGTACTCCCGATAATGTATAATGTACCTTCATAGTAACATCCGATATAAATAAATGTCCCCAGAAGAATAATGAACGTTCCTTGTGTCGATAGTGTAATTTGTCAGAGTGTCGGCAGCCAATAATAGTAATATTATGGAGGTATCATTCTTCTCGCTAAGTGTATCTTGATTGTGTGGTATATTACTGTTCAAGCGTTGTGCAGTGCTGTGTCAACTGCTTGTTTAGTCTGTGTAAGGAATCTGTGTCAACTATGTCTAATTCCAAGACATATCTAGTTCCGTCCTGGGTACAAATTTGGTACTAGTAAGTGTAGTATGTCTCCTGATAGCGGACATCGAAAATGATAATGTGTTCCATTGTCATTTAGATATGTGGAACAGTACAGGTTTAATCTCTTAAGTTGTGTGTGGCGAATGACATCCACTTAATATCGACAAATATTAAATACTTGCAGTCTGTAACTGATCTTTACACGAGCTGCAATTTCGGCTTCCGCTGAGTTTAGGATGGTGCGCGTCGTTTGCACTTTAACTTGACGTGCAATTATTTATCTTTAAAACGACATAATAGATGTAGATGCGGATTTGTTGATTCGGGGTTGTCTTTGAACCATTCCTCCCAAGCAGTAAAATGTGAGCAGATATCCTTAAAGTTGAAACATGCACTGATATTTCTCAAATTTGATAATGTAGCCAAATAAGTTCGTAATTTGATAACGAATAATTGCGTATCTTGATTTTGACTAACCAGTAACATCTGGTTATGATTTCAGCTTCATAATTGAATGTAAACTGTTTCATATTATCTTCATTGACGTAGGTAAATATAATTATCATTTGGTTTCTTGAAAATCATTGTAATACTGTACTTTTCTGTACGTTTTTAAAACATGTTTGTAATGTTGGATCTTGTTTTTGTTCACCCAGTAAGTCTGTTGTCAGTCTGATATTGTTTTGTATATTGTCAATGTCTGTCTGAGAAGGTTGATCACTGTTCTTTCGATCTTGAGCTCTTGTAATTGCATTCGTTCGTGCGTGTTCAATCTCCCATTGCATTCGAATTATTTCATAAGATTTCTTAAATTCCAGAATAAACAATATGTTCTGAGAAATTTGTTCATGATCTCGAAATAAGATTCACTTGATTTCATTCAAATGTTCAATTCTCAATGTTCACGTACCAGTTTGAATTTCATACAACCCATCGTTTCCAGGAATTCAATTTTGATTACTGAAACTTTCAACGTTCAGTGTATTTCGACTGTTATAAATTGTACATCCATAATCTTGTGTCGTTGTAATTCAAGAAATTTCTTGCGAATGTTCTTGTAAAACCGCGTATATATGTATATAATTCCTCTGTTAACTGACTATCTTCTTTCTTGACGTATACAAGGTCAAGTATTTGAGGTAAAAATGTGAACTGGAGCATACGGAATCTGTCTTGTGAACAAACAGTTCAATGCCATGTTATTAGCATGCATCTTTTTACAAGTTACGATCAGGTGATCGGTAGTTGCCTCTTTTCAGCGTGCCTGTTAAGACCAGGTCAGCATCCGAAGTAAATGAGGACAATCAATACGGACACAAATGATGAACCAGTAATACGGCTGATCACAGTCGAGACTTTCGCATACAGTCGAACAACATTTAAACTCAATTTGAAATGAGTAACAGCATAGTCCATGTACGCTCTCCTTCCTCTTAACACAACTACGATTACCACAGTTTATATGTCGATTGAATTTTTGTTAATCAAATCTTCCTGTATCTGTGCAAACGAATAGTATCTGCATATGATCAAATACAAAAGGTATCGTGATCTGAGTTCAATTTTCAAATTTTGAATAAACATATTGTATCTTCAGAATAAGTCTTGACGACATGCTAGCTAATGTTCTGATATATGATGTTCGTGTCGCTGGAATATAAATGTTTATGTAGATCAATATAATAATCACTTGCGTAAATTCTGGTAGTACTGTCAATTTGTTGTTTGTTGTACTGGTATTGAATCTTCCTCTAGTAGTTACTGTAGTTGAATCTTCATACTCGTATTCATCAGACAAATTTTGTGTATGACCAAAATGATGATGTCATCACCACTGCTCAAAAATTTGGTTACTTGGTTTGAGATTATTCCACATATAGTAAATTATATATGATGGCGTCATGATAAAAATCTGCATGTGACCTTGGCCTTCTCAAGTATATGGCTCGATTCGTTAGATTACTTTACAATGTCAGAAACTGATAATAAATCTCGAGTTTAGTTCATAATTACTACCGGTACAAGACCCCATTTGCCACGAAGTTAATGCTGTACAGGCTATCGATGCGTCCAGGGGTTGACATAATATTAATAATAATATGAATACCTTTGAGTTCTGAAGACCAACACAGGCACTGGAACATAATCTCACGAAGACTTTCTTCTTGACAATCACTTTTAATCTGTCGACTCAATTACTCACATGTTGACCACATTCAATCGCTCTACAGAACTTGAGAACACACACTGTATTAACAAAAGCGGCATAACTGAATGTTAGCCATGCTTAAAGACATGCTGCGTCCGAACAGGACGGCAGCCCAAGTCTAACTCCTTAGTGACGTTTTTCGTGACGCTTCCCTAGTTTCCCTGTGCACTCTATAATTGTACATTTCGGTGCATGTTTTAGGGAAGCTCCCTTCAGCCTTTCTCAGTCTGCTTTGTGTCAGTGACTGATATGTGGCAGGGAGGTGGCATTGAAGATGACCGGTTTCTTTTGAAATTGAATCCATTGACTTAATATGTATTTCCCTTTGCAATGGGAACTGCATTTTTTCTTTTGTATTATGGATGGTTGGCCAAATGGAAAGGAATTTTGTGTTCATGTTTTAATTGCCTTTGTCATTTTGGTGACTGTTTATGTGTATATGTCATTGATTTCTTGTTTGATTGGTGATTATGTTGTGTTTTCATTTGTCATTTTGATGATGGTTTATGTGTAAATGTCACTAATTGCTTGTTTGATTAATGTTGCTTTGTGATGTGGCCACTGAAGACCAATGATTTTTTTGGGGTGGGGGTGGGGGGTGAACTAGCTGGATGTTAACTTTTAAAGAGATAGTTGGGGTGAGGAGATACAATACTATTCTTTTTGCCGGGACCTAAAAAAAACGTAAGATAATAGGAACACTACTTGAAACAAAGCAGCTTGTGAATTTTTTGTCTGCTGTTGCCCGACCCGATTGGTGAAAACAAACATGTTGTCCTGCTTTGTTTTTAAGTATTAGAGTGTGAGGAAATTCCCTGAGTTGATTTGTGGTCAACTAATGCCTTTACAAAACCGAGTGGCTGATTAGTTAGTGTCAGCATGCCTGGGTTCATAGTGTGGTAGTAATTTGTGTCACAACTCTCTTGTTTATGTCGCGTCTTAGGATTTATGTTGTGTAACTTATGTTTGTTTAGTGCCTTATTGTCTGTGCAGTGTTGCTTGTGTCAAAGTTCTTATTATGTCAGTCTTACTAGCTATTGTTTTGATCACCTGTGTTGTGGTACTTGTTGTACCATGTTGTCTTAAGTGCTATTGATTGGTTAGGGGTTACCCACTGTTCTTGTTTGATATATACAGTTATCTGTTGTATCTGTTATTGATATTCAATGTGTTTTCCAACACGTCCTGTTAGAAAAAATAAATAAAGAGCTTTTTTTATTTGTCCTTGATTTGTTTGTTTAGTCTCTTTTAGTTTTTACAACCACAATTTCTACCACAGTCTAACACCTTAATTCACTGTCTGGACCTCAAATATGACAGTTAATGTCCAGAGTTGAGGCCCCTGTCCAAGATCTCGGATATTCTTACCTAATTACTGTAATATTTTTTGTCAGTTGAGGGCGGTGTGAGGTTCTCTCTCTTTTACTACTTCTCTTCTTTGGCCGTAACGAAGTCAGAGTTACCCTCTACCTCTTAGCACCGTAGTAAAAGAAACATCAGTCTTTCCCTTGTCTTGTCCCCTCGGTTACATATATGTATCTATTCATTCAATGTTTGTTTATGACAGTATTTGTATACGACGGTAACATTTCTGTGTGCACATTTCAAACGTCTACAAATTTATATTTCAAAAGTATTAACACACTTTTATAAAAACCAAAGAGTTTCAACGTTGTGAAATAAAGTCACGGATCGTTTTACATGCCGTGAGGATCATAGGTCATACGGTGTAAGATACCATTTCTATAGACCAAAAAGCACTTAATGTACAGGACGTTATTTTGGGGCAAGTGTAGAAATTCAGATATCTAGGCGCATGGATAATATCACATGGAAGATGCATCACTGAGACAAAGAGCAGAATAGGACAAGCAAAAACTGCATTCTTTTAAATGAAAAAAAGTTTTGTGCATTAAGCCATTGTCATTGAAAGTCAGGAAAAGAGACCTTGTATGTTACAAAGAACCAGTTTTAACATACGGCTGCGAGACCTGGACAATTATTGCACAGGCGAAAAAATTCCCGGAAGCCTTGGAGATGTGGTTTTATAGAATATTTAAAATTCGTTGGACAACCAAAAAGAGCATTCAGAGTGTTTTAAGGGAAGCTGAGTCGCAAAGACAACTTATCACAAACATCAGAAAGAGTCAGTCCTCGTTTTTTTTTTTTTTGCCACGTTATGAGAAGACAAAAACTGGAACATGCTGTGACAACCGGAATGATTTGCGGAAAGAGATATAGAGGAAGACAGTGTGAACAGATTATTGACAGTCTTGTAACGTCGTCGTTACACTACAGCCAACTACGTGTTACGGAAGGGAGTCAACACGCGAATTCATCCATGACGTCGGAGATCGTAATTTGTGGAGAGGCATGATCGCCCATGCCAGCCGGCAAGGCACTGGATGATGATGATGATGATGATGATGATGATGATGATGATGATGATGATGATGATGATGATGAAGCACTGGATGGGTGATGTAGTAGACCACCTTTACTTATCACAGCATGTCCTGGTACCCATTTTAGACGGAGGCAACCTCAGTTTTAAAAAACCACCTCAGTGTGGTTTCCAAGACATGAGTACCGGGTCGGCAAGCGAGGGTCTAGTCCCTGTGCCACCACACTCCCGCATATATACTGCTAGCCCCGCATTTTTAGACCAATTTACGCTCAGTATAACACCGGCCGCCGTACTTCCCAAGCTATTTCATGGAATCCATTTTAGGAAGCAAAAATAATTTATTTTTTGTGCCGAAAAAAACTATTTCGTCAAGTGTGACCTCCCATTTGGAAAGACGGACGATATATTGCCGTACTAGCCTCTAGTGGTATTTGTTTTGCTTCGTGGTATCTTCCGCAGTTTAATTCATTGCTCAGTAAATGGAAATTTACATTATAATCTTCTTCTTCTTCTTCTTCTTCAGCGTTCCGAGCCATTGAGGTTCTTTGCTGCAGATACAATCCGTCTCCATTCGTCTCTCTGGTTGACCTTCTCTTGCCAGTCGTTGATTCCAAGTGCTTGTAGGTCTGCATATATATATATATATATATATATATATATATATATATATATATATATATATATATTATCTCTTCACCGTCGTCTTGGTCTACCTCGGGGTCTAACATTATATATATATATATATATATATATATATATATATATATATATATATATATATATATATATATATATATATATAATGTGCCATGCCGGAAAGCGTGGGCGGTCATGACTCGCCATTTCACTCGATCACCAGCGTCGTGGATCAGCTCAGTGTTCCTGTCTCGTCCATGCCATGTGGCCAAGCCATCCAGGTATTTTCCTCTCGGTCTTCCTCTTGGTCTGTGCCCTTCGATCTTGCCAGTTGTCACTAAGTTCTCCAATCCATTTCTTCTCATAACATGTCCAAAAAATTTTGATTGTCTACGTCTAATTTCTCACTTTACGATATTCATGTGTCTCCTGTAGTACTTGGTCATTGGTTTTTCTGTCTGTCCATGGTATTCTTTGCATTTTCCTCAGAAACCACATTTCTGCAGCCATCAGATGTTTTTCAGCTTGACTGCACATTGTCCAAGTTTCACATCCATATAAAAGAACAGGCTCTATGTATCCCCTCAACACTCTTTTTCTCGTTTCAATTGACATCTTTTTATTGGTCATAATGTCTTTCATCTTGCTAAAGGCTACTTTTGCCATGACTGATTCTTGTTCTAATCTCTTCAAGGCATCTCCCATCAGATGTTATGACTGTTCCGAGATAATTGTACCGATTCACTTGTTGAAGAATATTCCCAATTGCTTGTATATTACATTGTGGTACTTCGTTCTTCCTAGTATGACTGTGTACAGCATGGGTCGGCCTCTACTACGATACAAAGATGTGTGTAAGCGGGACATGATTGATACAGGCATTGATAATGCACACTGGGAGCAAGTCGCCGCTGAACGTGTTGCATGGAGGGCAAACATCGGAAATGGAATAAAGACAAAGGAGAAAAATTATTGCAAATCAAATAAGTCACACACCGAGCGTGTAAGACGTAAGATAGTGCATGTTGGTGGAAATAACCACGTGTTCACATGCACCCACTGTGAACGAACATTTACAGCGCGAATTGGCCTTACCAGTCACATTCGTTACCGCCATGGGTAAACGTTATTATGCCTTTTTGAAGCACAAACTATCGTCTGTCTAGACGGCAAGGTGCCAATGATGAACATCGAAAAGAAGAATATCTATTGGTCTTCAAAAACTAAAACAACCGAATAAATTGTGGCCTGGAACAGACAGACTTACAACAATGTGATTTTTAAGAGCATGCATCTTTCTCATTGCAACATACGCCTGTGAGACCTGGACACTTACTAAACAAGCTAAACAGCGTATAAATGTCTTTGACTTGCTTATGGCCTAGAATTTTTCAGGAAGGATGTTATGGGAGCGAGGTTCTGCAAAGGACATGCTATTGAATGAATGAATGACATTATAATAATTGTTTATTTTATTGTTTACATTGTTGGTCCAGACCTACTTTTTTTTTTTTGCCACTGAATCAGGTAAAATTCCCACCTTCATGGTGATTCGAACGCATGACCACCGTGACTAATAGAAAGCATGCGAGCCACTGCATCTACCATAGTTCCGCCCGCAAGTGTTCTCTCACAGTTCTTCAGCATTCCCCGTGTACCCTCTAGTACAGTGGTTCTCAACCTTTTTTGGCCCGTGCCCCCCTTCACCGTATTTTCAGAATGTCACCCCCCCCCCCCTTTTCATATTTCCTATCTAAAAATCCCCCCACCCCTACACAGTATACGTAAAAATGGAAGGTAAATTTAATAGCATATACTAAAACAAGTCTAGACATCCACATAAAACATGATTTGTTGGTCTACTTACTTTATAAAATGAATTTTAGAAGGATGAAACGTACATAACTGTAAAGTATGAAGGGAAAAACAATATCAAGTAATCGGTTCTTGTATTAACGAGATCTTGAAATGGTCTTCATTCCCCCCCCCCCCCTGGAAACCCTAAAATTTCCCCCCTGGGGGGGGGGGGGGGGAAATTCCCCACCGGTTGAGAACCACTGCTCTAGTATATATGTGATGGTTACACTTCTGCCCACGCTGAAACATATCTGCCTAATGATATTTATGTAGCTCTCGCCCACGGATTAGCGCCGACCACCAACCAAAGCTCACTGTGTGTCGCGTGATTTAATCATTGGTTGCCAGCGACAAGTAGATTCTGCGTGGCTATCGTTATTATTTGTGGCTAAATGTCCTCATGAATGTGACAAACGTGGCTATAATTAATTCAGAAGTGGCTGCCATTCTTGGAAATGTTTAAATTCTTGATTTGCCTTTTTGAATTATACATAATTAATGATAAAATCTAACAAACGCAACAGGATTCTTCTGTTGTTTCAGTATATATATTTTTATCCAAACTCCTTATAATAGCCCAAAAATATTGTTTATCTAAAGTAATGTCAACTAGGTATAAACAGTTTATTTATATTTATTTTGTTACATCAGTATCTATTGTTTGTTTAAACTATTTTAGCTTAGTATATATTGTTTATTTAAACTGTTATTAGCTCTGTATATATTGTTTATCTAACCTTAAATTAGTTTAATACACATCGTTTATCTAAACTTAGATTACTTCAGTATATTATTTTTTATATAACCTTAAATTAGTTCAGTATGTATTGTTTATAATATCTTAAATTTGTCAGTACATTTTGGTTATCTAAACTTAAATTAGTTCAGTATATATTGTTTATCTAAACTTAAATTAGTTCAGTATGTATTGTTTATCTAAACTTGAATTAGTTCAGTACATATTGTTTATCTAAACTTAAAATAGTCCAATATATTATTATTAATCTAAACTTAAATTAGTTCTGTATATTTTGTTTATCTAAACACGCCTGTCAGTTTTCCCTTCACAAATTAACTCGCAGAATAATATTGACCAGCGACTAATAATATTATACTCAGGCGACGTGTCGAGTGGACAGAGATTTCGACTGACCAGTGGTCGCAAGCTGTGCTGCGAAAAGAAAATATGTCACCTAATTTGGTATGCATTAGTGTACCCAATCAATTTTCTCCACTTGTTGAAGAACTGTTGAAGACCGATGAAATCAATCCTATAAAGTGAGTTGGATTTACATCAAATTCTGTAACATCTTGTATGATTGATCGGCTTTATATTATACTATTTTTAAATTGTATTTCAGCTGCAACTACGGAGGTATAGTAGAGATCACGAAATATTCAAAGAAAGGAAAATAATTACAGGAAACTTTACAGCTAAGACAAATATAAAGATGTAGGCAATAAAATGCTTAACAAAGAAAAAGACAGAACAAACACTAAAGGAAATCCAGCTGGAAATAACCTAACGATGCGATTACCTTCACATCAGAGTTTAGTACGGCTGGTGGAGAACAAAGTGTGAAAATATTTCAAGTGTCGTGAAATAAAACCACAATATAAAACAGGAAAATGGTCAAAGGAATGGATAAAAGCAATATATATATATATATATATATATATATATATATATATATATATATATATATATATATATATATATATATATCATGTGCCGTGCCGGAAAGCGTGGGCGGTCATGACTCGCCATTTCACTCGTTCACCAGAGTCGTGGATCACCTCAGTGTTCCTGTTTCGTCCATGCCATGTGGCCAAGCCATCCAGGTGTTTTCCTCTCGGTCTTCCTCTTGGTCTATTCCCTTCGATCTTGCCAGTTGTCACTAAGTTCTCCAATCCATTTCTTCTCATAACATGTCCACAAAATTTTGACTGTCTACGTCTAATTTCTCTAATCAATTTACGATTGTCATTTGTCTCCTGTAGTACTTGGTCATTGGTTTTTCTGTCTGTCCATGGTATTCTTTGTATTCTCCTCAGCAACCACATTTCTGCAGACATCAGATGTTTTTCAGCTTGACTGCACATTGTCCAAGTTTCACATCCATACAAAAGAACAAACTCTATGTAGCACCTCAACACTCATTTTCTCGTTTCAATTGACATCTTTTTATTGGTCAGAATGCTTTTCATCTTGCTAAAGGCTACTTTCGCGTTGGCGATTCTTGTTCTAATCTCTTCAAGGCATCTCCCATCAGATGTTATGACTATTCCGAGATAATTGTACCGATTCACTTGTTGAAGAATATTCCCATTTACTTGTATATTACATTGTGGTATTTCGTTCTTCCTAGTGACTACCATAACCTGTGTCTTTTTACAATTTAATTCTAACCCCAGTTGCTCACTGTGTACAACAACAGCATCTACTAATTGTGGCAGATCTTGCGCATTGTCTGCAATCAGTACTGTATCATCTGCATATCTAATGTTGTTGATGTTTCTTCCTCCAATGCTGATTCCATTTATATCTTCTATATTTCTGAAAATATTTTCAATGTATAGGGAAAAAAGATACCCCAATTCCAATAGAGAGCGACATGACATTTTGTAGCAATTATAGAACTGTTTTTGCGCGCTAGCGAAGTTCATGGCCATGTGCGCTAGAAATGTCATGTGCACGGTCGGATGCCGGCTCTACGTTTGTTCTCGTCGCTTGCTAAAGTAACGGAAAGAATGGCCACCAGTTCCTCCCTGCTCTCAGGCCTACAAATTGTTATGACGCTACTACATCACAAACCCGTGGCAGGAAACTTCCTCGGGACATGTTTTAAGCGAACAGTTGCCGGGATAAGTCACATAAACTCTATTTTGCCGTCGCTCGTTTTGAACGCAAGCGTAGTCCATACACGTGAGACTGTTTCTAACGCACTGGATTTATTTTTGCGTGTGGATTAGCTTTTCTCTGTTACCAGTGTCCCTCGCCATCAGGCAAATCCACTCATTCTTCTTCTGCGTTCATCCAAAGAGTTTTTCTTTTTTTTCGGAGGTGATTGTGTTGTGACTGTTTACAGCAGAGCTGCGATACTGCGACTTTAGGCCGACACATCCGACTTCTGTGGGCATTTGTTGACCGGGTTAACCAGTAACACAAAAGAGCAAACAACCCACTCCGATTTCTGAGGTGCTTGTAATTTACGCCCTCAAGTCAAGGACTAGCAGTCAACATTGTACGATAGTAAGTTAATAAGCAAGTCAAAAATGGCTGTAGAAAAATAACTAAATATGATAACTTGAAACCAGTTAATTTTTTTATACATACAATGTCCCTCTATTTCTCAACATAATTTCCACCAACATTGATGCACTTATCCCATCGTTTTATCAGTTCTCCCACACCGGCCGCATAGAACTGCGTGCTCTGTTTTCTAAACCACGTTTTCACTTCACATTCAACTTCGGCGTCATTCGCTAACTGTCTCCCGCCAAGGTGGGTTTTCAGTGTTTATGGTAACAAATGTTTGTCCCGTAAAGCGATGCATAGCTGGGTAGAAAAAGTTACCAGAGCGAGTCAACGAGTAAGTCACACAGTTTTGTGGGATGGCCGGTAAATAAAAACAAAGCACGCAGTTCTATGCAGCCGGGTTGGGAGAACTGATAAAACGATGGGATAAGTGCATCAATGTTGGTGGAAATTATGTTGAGAAATAAAGGGAGAATGTATGCATAAAAATAAACTCGTTTCAAGTTGTTATCATATGTATTTATTTTTCTACAGCCATTTGTGACATACATATTAACTTACCCCGTAGTCCAACTAACTGATGTAGAGGTTGCCCCGCTATCTAGACATCAGCATAACTAAGACCAAGCGCTATTATCCATAAGGCCGTGCTGGCCTCCAAGCTTATATTAACACTAATCACATTGAAGATTTTGTTTCCTCGCTTTGAACCCGAGTGTAGCCCACATACCTGTTACTTCCACTCGTAGCTGCTCCTACTAGTGAGTGCACTAGACTGATTTAGCGTGAGAGATGATAGCTTTCCCTATTGCCAGTGTCCCCAGCATTCAACCGAATCCTTTCCGACTTCTGAGGTAGTTGTAATTTGCGTCCCCAAGTCAAAGATCAGACGTCAACATTGCAGTACAAATGTCCAGAATGATACAAAATGAACAAAAGGCAGCCGTGAGAATATGTAACAGTGTAAAGGACTAACAACACTTGGTTTTAATACAAAGACTGTTTATTTTCTTGATGGTGACAACATGGCTTCCTTCCAGTTCCAAGCCGGGATGTAGACTGCCCCCTGACAACCCACTACGTCACGACTTGAGCATCTCTCCTCGCTTTCTCTCCCGATGCTCAATCGTGCTGTAGCTTTTCCCACTAGATACTAATACTCCACTACTGTTACACCTCCCTATGTTTTCTAAAGACTTTTTCCTATAAAGGAAAAAATCTTTACTCCTAATCCCCTCACTCTATTCCCTCTTTTTCCTTACCTCTCACAGTTCCTCTAATCCTCCCCAAACCAACTCCAACTTACGTAACTATTCTATTTCCTCAACTTTTTCCCTTGCTATTTAGTTATCATAGTTATCCACTATACAGTTATATATTCCTGGCTCGTTCTTGGCTCTTTATTGTTGTTCCTGTATAAAATATACACATCATAAGCACAGCTCGTAAAATCGTTATCGTACCTTTTTGACCTTATAAAATTCCTCACTCTTCCAGAACACAGGATGTACAAAAACAATGTAGTGAGAGAAAGTAAAGAAGCGGTGCGCACCGAGTGAGAAGTATAAAGAATGAATACTCAACATGACCACATTTACATACAGTAATGAATACTTAAGACACTCACATTTACCTCCCTTGCCAATAAAAAAATTTTTGTAAAATAATTTTTTTTAAAATACACCTTATGAAATAGATCTTTGTTCATTATAAAACAATTTGACATAAGTTTTCACAAGCCTTATATATTCAACATTTATATTGCCATCCACAATCTTGTCTATATTTCGTTATCTCATCTTTAACCACGAGCCCATGTTCATATTCTATGAACATTTTTAATATAATTAACGCTGGTTTTTCACAGCACCTATATCTTGCCCCCGTACATCCCATACTTATATACTGCCATTTACAGTCTTCCCCCATCCTTATATCAGTGGACAAAGAGAATATTTCTCTATATTATCCCTCAGTAGTTTTTATTAACTCTTTTCTGAACGAAAAGCCTTAAACAAAGCCCCATATATTTGAAAATTAAACTTACTTAACTAACTTTATAACTTATTCATTAACCATGTAACTTAATATACAAAACCATTCATGTAATCGAAATAAAATCAACACAAGACGTCATACCCCCAAATTAATCTAAAGAAAAAACACATTTTAAAATGACATAACATGCATTTTATCAAATCAGAATAAAACATTCTATTACTACTCATCACTATTGGTCTCTTTTACGGACCAACAGTTTTTACCCAAAACTCTAGGAACACAATAACCCTATTCTAAATCAATTAATCAAGTAACATTTTACAAAACCAAATCAAGCAAAAAAAAAACATATTATATATATGTCTCATGACTCATAAAACAATCAAATAATAGCCATCATTTTCCAGTACCAACTCAAGCATAAAAACATATTATATATGACTCATGACTCATAAAACTTAGACTCAATAAAACACAGTTTTCAAAACAATTATAACTCTCTTAAAATTACTACGTACAGTGGCCCATCCACATTGGCCTCTTATACGATTCAATGTAACACCTATTTATTCCTACAATTCATTCGACTTTTATAATCGTGAAAACACAACAACTCACTGTCCAGTATATGTATCTGTTATTTACAGACCAATATCCTAATTTAGAACAATATCTGTTCTCTCTTCACAAGAAAATCAATAATCAACACTAACCGTACTATTGATTCTTTCCCCTCTTAACTTTCTATCTTTTTCTATCTTAACTCCTAACACACTATAACCTCTGGAATATCATCTTAAGTAAGCACTGTAAACTACAGGTTGACTCCTTTTATCTATTCCTAATGTGGCGACTATTCCAATGTCAACTCAATGTAGCAGCCATCCTCTACTTATCAATTAACTTGTGACTCGGCCTGCTAATTATTTCCCTTGGACCAACCATCACTATAACTTCTTAATTATTATCGTTAAACACGGCATTTCTAGCACCAATACAAAACTTGTCTATTTGCTATAGAGTACAATACCTAATTCGTCCAATCTACGAAAAGTCAAGAAGTAGAAACCTAAAATTCAACCAGCAATTCTATCACCAAGAGAAAAATTATATATGCCTCCCTCAACCTACCTCTATATTAGTTATCTCACTGTTTAACTAGTCTTCAAGACCACTTATAACAAGTACTCATAGAATCCTTTCACCGTTTCCTATACTTCTTCAAGCACCACTTTCAGTTCTAAATCCTAAAACTTATAACTTGCCATCTGCAGTATTCTCCATCTATCTATCTCCTACGTTTCCACTTCTTCAATAACTCCAAGTTTCTTTGAATAAGTGCTAACTCTACATCAATATCCTCTTCTTCGTACAACTTATTAGTTTCTTCCATACTACTACTTGATTCTGACTTTTCATCCATTTCTTCTTCTTCTTCTGTATGTCTGTCGTTAGCAGCCGCTAATCTCTTCTGTTCAACATCCCATCTAATTTGTCTATCATCATTTCTTAAGGACCTTTCTAGTAGAGGCATATCTTCACCGCTTGTTGAATAATCTCTAATTCTCCTCTGTCTTTTCACTTCTCTATATTTTTGTTTATCCATTCTTCTTTTCACTGCTTGCCTAGTATTCTTAAATGGAGCACCTATTTCTTCTTCCATACTATCATAATAACTTTCCTTCACATTTTCTTCTTCTATTGTTTTCGGAATCGTCTGTTCTTGAGTATCTTCGTAACTTGGAGTTGCTAGTAACTGATTTTGTGCTGGTTCTTTTCTAAAACTTGGGGTTACTGTAGCTCCTCTGACAACTTGTTCATCTAAATATCCGGTGTCTGAATCATAATTATTATTATAATTCTCATTTCTCTTCTCCTACTCATCTCTTCTTAAGTGCTCTACATGTGCCCTTGCCACATGTCCTGTGACCTGGTTCTTGATAGTATACGATACATTACCTAGTTTTTCCAAAACGTAATAACCTGGGATCCAACGAGCATCAAACTTAGAGTTTCTTCTATGCTTCTTGTAATAAACTCTATCACCTACTTTAAACTCCTGTAATTTTGTATTTACATTTTTGTACTTTTTCTGTCTTTCCCTAGCTTTAAATATATTATTCTTTAATCTTACGTGTGCTTTATGCATTTCCTGTATTATGGTCTCTTGAAATTCTTCTCCCATATATTTCCGTCTCGGTTTTAATAGATTATCTATAGGTAGTATTGGTTCTCTCCCGTGTATTAAATAGAATGGTGAAAATCCCGTGCTCTCATTTTGATTTGTACGAATAGCGCTAAGGGCAGGTCCTAAGAATAGATCCCAATCTTTTTCATGTTCATCAATAATCTTTGCTATAACGTCGTATAACGTCCGATGTTGACGTTCGTTTCTAGCATTTGAAGAAGGTCTATAATATGAGGTTTTTATATGTTTTATATTCAAATCTTTTAATAACTTTTCGAATTTTTTATTTACAAACTCTCTACCATTATCCGTAAGTATACTTTGTGGGCAACTAAATCTTGGTACGAACTCTTGTAAAAAAATATTAATGACTGTATCTGCGCTCTTATCTGGAATTGCATAAATTTCCGGCCAAAGACTGTAGACGACTACTATATGAATTAAATACATGTTTCCTGACAATGTTCTAGGGTGTGGGCCTGATATATCTAAACTAATCTTTTGCATTGGGAACTGAGGAATATCTGTATCTTGTAAGGGACACTTTATTGTTTTCATGTTCCTTAATCTGCATTTTTCACACGTATCTACATATTTGCAATGCAGATTTAAACAAGTTTGGCCAATAATATTTGCTCGTAAGTGCTTTCACCAACTTGTCCCGACCGAGATGTCCATTTTCATTGTGATATGCTTTTAAAACTTCATTTTCTAAATGTTTTGGAATATATTTCCTTAGCTGTTCGTTCCTTTCACACATATAGTATAACTGTCCATCCTCTTGTAAAACCAAATAATTCTTTTTATATTTGTTATCTTCCGTTTCTCTTAATTTTTCTTTTATTTGTATGACTTTTGGATCCAACTCTTGTTCTTCTTTCATATTAAATTGAGCTAACTGTAGGTCTTCTTCTCTATGTTCAGACTCTTGATCCGATGGTAAACTCTCAAATTCTTCCCTATTTATTATGGCAGAATCTAAAATATTTACTTGCCAGTTTCGGTCGTCTATCTCTGGTTCAGCTTCATCTTCTGTGTCTCCTGATGACTGTGGGTACGGAATCCTAGATAACAAATCAGCGCATGTGTTAATCCTACCTGGAATGTACTCTATTTTCGTTTTGTATCCCTGTAGATTCAATGCCCACGTCTGTATTTTCCTGTTCTGCACTGGAGCTTCTAAAAAAGACTTTAAAGGCATATGGTCAGTTCTAATAACAAAATTTGCGTTATGTAAGTAGTAATTTAGTTTCTGAAGAGCATAATGAATGGCATATGCCTCTTTCTCAATAGTCGTCCATTTCCGTTGTGATTTGCTAAGTTTATGAGATAAGAAGTAGATTGGCCTTTCATTTTTAACCCCTGGTATTCCAGACTCTTTTCCTTCATATGGTTGAACTAAACATGCTCCTACTGCATTGTCTGCAGCATCTGTGTACAGTATTAACTGTTTGTTTAAGTCTGGATGCGTCAATAGTGGTACCAGTGTTAAGCTGTTTTTTAAATACTCGAACGCTTTTTGACACTTATCATCCCACTTAAATCTAGCGTATTTGCCTGTTAAATTTGTAATAGGTTCTGCTATCTTTGAAAACGCTGGGACAAACCGCCTATAATACGCACAAGTTCCTATAAACGCACGCACTTCCTTAACGTTAGTTGGAGGAGGTAACTCTTTAATAACCTTTATCTTGTCCTGGTCTGGTTTAATACCTTCTCTATTTATAATATACCCCAAGTATTTTGTTTCTGTCTTTAAAAACTGGCACTTACTAAGCTTTAATTTCACATCATGACTTCTTAACCTGTCAAACACTAGTCTAATATGTTTTAAATGATCCTCTACATCTCCTGCTGTAAATATAAGTATGTCGTCTATATATGCTAGTGCAAACTTTTGCATACCTTCTAAAACTTCATTTATTAAGAGCATATAGTGAGATGGCGCCGTTCGAACCCCGAATGGCATACGTAAGAATTCGTAAGAACCCATATGAGTACAAAAAGCACTCTTCCTTTGCGCGTCCTTCGACATCGGAATACACCAGAATCCTGACCTTGCGTCTAGCATCGTGAAATATGTAGAGCCATTAAGCAGCCCCAAAATATCATCAATTACTGGCAGTGGGTACGCTACATTCTTGGTAATTTTGTTCAACGCCCTGTAATCGCAACAGAAGCGACTCGAACCATCAGGTTTGGCCACGATGACGACCGGAGATGACCATTCTGATATCGACCTTGTTATTATTCCTGCTTTCAACATCTCTTCTATTGCCTTTTCCACGATTTCTCTATTTCTTAATGGAGTTCTATATGGTTTTAAACTAATTGGTGGATGATCTCCCTTATCTATTTCCATTGTAACTGTTCGTGTCTTTCCCAATTCTAAATCATTAATTGCAAATACATCTTGATTTTGCTTTATAAGTTGTTCTAACACTTCCTTATTTTCTGGTGGAGCTTTTAACTGTGCCAACAATTCTTGTTACCTTGTCATTTTGTCTAGTGAATGTATTTGAACTGTATTTCTTCTGGATGGATGGATCAATTCATCCATTCTGACGTTCCCTCTTCTTCCGCGTCCGCGTCTGTTATTAACTCTTTCACTAGAAGTTTCTGAATAACTTGTTCTCGACCTTTCTACTCTATCCGTTGCCAATATGTCACTAATGTTATGATCTAGTTTGGCTATCACACATCCTCTGTATAATTTAATTTCTCTACCTGTGTTGTTGATAACCATCACTGGAAAGGTTAAGTGTTTATCCAACGCTATTATTCCATCTGGAACTTCCAAACCAGGCTCACCAATTACTTCCTCTTGCAACTCAGTGATTCTGACTGTTTTTCCTGCCACATAATATGGGTTTCTCTTCAGCTTTGCTTGTATCAAATTAACCGACTGTGGTTTTAACGTCGTGGACATTTTAACTCTAACTAGTGCTGATATATGCATGTCTTCTTCCATATCTATATAGACGTCTCTGAATTTTAATTTATGTAAATCAAAAAAAAGTCTTACTCCATTTTTTATTAAAAAATCTCTTCCTATCAACATGTTTCTATTTAAATCCTTCACTACATGAAAAAGATGTCTTATGTTGATCCCTCCTAACTTAAAATTTATCATTGTTTGTCCAATTACTTGTAAATTCTGTCCAGTAACAGAGTGTAAAATATTATGGCTCTTAAATACTCTACAATTTCTCACCATTTTGTATAGAAAACTTTCTTTTACTACACTAACCTGAGCTCCCGAATCAATTAATGTACGAACTCTATACTTTCCTATTTCTATTATACAAGAGCTATAATCTGTTTTATTTTCTATAAATTGCTTAACTTCATCTACTTGTGAGCATTCTCTATTCGTCCCCCTATGTCTGTTATTAACATACTCTTTAAACCTTGGGACCTTATTATTTACCCTCCTATCATAGGTCCTTTCTAATAGGTAGGGCGCCGGTTTTCCTGCGTTCTTGTACCTGTAAAATTCCTGTGTCTACCTTCACCATTCCTATTCAATCTGTTATTGTCATGTCTACCCTGTGTATTCGACTGGACACGCCTGTTATTACAAAAACGAGAAACATGTCCGCATTGACCACAAAACCAACAGACAATATTTGTGTTATTTGTGTTGCCTACTGTCTCACTTGTAGGGTATCTCATATTTCTTCTTTCATCATAATCATTTCTATTTCTACCTTGCAACGTCTGTATACCTCCTCTCCTATTCCATCCGAATCTTGTTTGTCCTATTTCCATGGGCTCCTCAACTCTGTCTTCTCGACTAGTTCCTATTTCTCGTCCTGTTCTCAATCTGAATCTACGTCTCAAATTTTCTTCTTGTACCGCGATATGTACCGCTTGTGATAACCTCTCAGGGTTTTCTCTCATCAGCTTAAATTTCAAACCATCGGATTTTATGCCATCTACAAAAATCCCGACTAACATCCTCTCCACCTCTTCTCCTCGTACATTCTGTCCTAAGAATGCCTCTTCAGCCAGTTTAATCAACCTATCGCTGAACTATTGTACCGTCTCTCCGTTATTTTGTTTAGCCTGTCTCAACACCGAAAATGCATGTTGTGGATCCGTTATTTCTGCATACTTACGTGCTAGGTCTTCCTTGAATTGTTCCCATGTCTCATCCACTCTAGCCTCTAACTTTCTTCTTATATGATCCGAAACCGGTTCCGTTGCCGTCTGATACGCAAGTCTCATTCTCTCTTCATCTGTTGCTGAGACAAAATACGCATATTTTTCTATGGAAGTGATCCATTTCTTAAACTCTCTGGCCTGTCCACTAAACTTAACAATTTCTGTTGCCATTCCCTGTTGTTTTATTATCGTATTAAGTCTACCTACCGCTGTTCCTACCCCCGTCAAAACTTGTGCTAAGGTGTCTTGTTCCGCCATGCTGAAATATTATTGTACAGAGCAAGCAAACAACTTCACATTTGTAATTTACTAATTTAAGAAACACAAATCAGTTATTCCATAAGAACAGTTCAATCAGTTACTAGGTTTATAAATTACCCTACTTCTGTTTCTCGATCCAAGCACGACGTATTCTCCTAGGCTCGCCGTCAGATCAAACTCAACGCTGTATTAGTTGAAACCAATCGCGCACTTCAGGTAGTTCGTTCGTTCTTCTCAGGTAATTTCTCTTCTTGGGATGCTCAGTACAGTACTTCAACCCTTGGTTGGGTCCCTTCTGAGATGGAGTACATCAAATCGACGTCTTGAGATAGTCTGACACGCAACAGAGCCCAAAAGATTAGCGAGCGGCTCTCATTTGCAGTAAAGCCTCGAGATAGTCTGGCTCGTCAAGAAAACATTGGGCAATCCATGAATGAGTTATTTATTTGCTGTCTCGACTGTCTTTTGCCAACATTCTTTTTTCTAGTTGTGAGCGCTCAGAACGAAATCTATTAACATTGAGGCTGAACTTGATTGTCTTATTGAAAAGTTCTTGCTCACCTGACACAACGATCAGACGACTGGATTGCTGGATTGCCCTTCAGCCAAACTTCTGCTTGCTCAAGACATGACCAAACTGGGCCGACTTTCAGCACACTCCTGCTCGTTCGAGATATTGATTTACTGACTTGAACTTGACACGTTCGCCAGAGTAATGGACAAGAGGAGTCGTTAGGATGGTGTTTACAGGCGCTGCAACCCGTTATGGCAAGAGTTGGTTTTCACTCTTCTCCTGACGCCAATTAAATTGTTATTACATGTCTTGAAAAAGACTTACAGACAACCACCCCTGGCCGGGCTTTTGGTTGCTGTACTCACAGATAACTTATTGGCCATCTTTCCAACCGCACTTTGTTACGTTCAATTCTTGTTCAAAAGCGTGCCGCAATTGTTTCTGGCGATCGAGACAAACGGAGCAAGGATCATCTTCATAGTTTTTAGAGTCCGCGACGTTATATAGTAGGCGGCATTTGAGACTTCGCGTTGTTACTCTGTAGACCGCATTTTGCGACTCCGCATTACACCAGGTTCGAATCCTGTGTCTAGGGCTCCATAATTAGTCCTGTAACAGTGTAAAGGACTAACAATACTTGGTTTTAATACAAAGACTGTTTATTTTCTTGATGGTGACAACATGGCTTCCTTCCAGTTCCAAGCCTGGATGTAGACTGCCCCCTGACAACCCACTACGTCACGACTTGAGCATCTCTCCTCGCTTCACTCACGATGCTCAATCGTGCTGTAGCTTTTCCCACTAGATACTAATACTCCACTACTGTTACAAATACTTGTTGATACAACACATTCATTTGATATATAACAAGAAATCAGCAATGACTTCAGTTTGTCCCCTTAGTTTTTAATTTATATGTTGAAAATATCATGAGAAATGTTAGAGAAAATATTCGCAAAGAAGAACATGATCCCTTTGTAATCGAATTAATAGAAATATGTGATCTTCTATATGCTGACAAAACAGCATTACTATTAACAACACGTGCGGAAATTAGGAAAGTAACAAGGTTAGTAGAATAACAAGGTGGGGAAAAAAATGAAAACCTCAAAAGTGCGATGGAAATGATAATAACCATGCCATTATTGTCTTGTAACCTGTCAGTATTGTTGTTAAGGATGTCAAGGGCAGTTTAAAGATGGCCGGACCACTTTTTATATGCACCAAAAAGAAACAGCGTTCTGTTATCCGTTTTTTTGTTTTAATCAGTGAAGGGATGAAACCTACGAAAATTCATCGGCAAATGAAGGTCCAGTATGGTGTTTCATGCCTGTCAGTCCAGGAAGTGTTTGAGTGGAGTAGAAGTTTCAAAAAGGTGTCACTTCTGGGACAGACTGTACACGAACAGTTCAGGCACACCGATGAGTGATCCCATATAATTTTGTTTTTCTACAAGAATCCAAGTACTTTATCAGCGCTGGAGGACTTGCATTGAAAGCTGTGCTGACTACATCGAAAAAATGATACATTTGTTCATTACTTTTTTATCAGAATATATTCACACACACACACACACACACACACACACACGCACACACACACGCGCGCACACACACACACGCGCGCACACACGCACACATGCGCGCACACAAAACATTTAGGGTTTTCATTTAAAGCCCCCTCGAATATCTCAATGAAACACTAGCAAAAATAATGACAGCCTATAAAACATATATGTCAAGAGATAAGCATTAATGGAGAGAAATAACAGAGAGTACACAGTTTTTAACATTTATATTGTCTGCTGAGGTGTGATGGAAATGTAATGACAGACATTAAAAGAAGGATAAACGTTGTTCGGCAAAAACTAAAACAATTTAAACCTTTAAGAATGTGATGAGATTAGAACAATAAAAGTTACACGATCACATGAGTCTCGGGCCAGTCTGTGTTCTTATAACGATTATTCCAGGTGAGCCAAGTCAGGTGGGTGTTTATCATTTTCTCTTCTCGTTACTCTTATGCCATCAATTTTGCCAGTTGTCACCAGGTTTTTAAGGTTATTTCTTCTCCTAACGCGCCCATCAAATCTTGACTGTCTACATTAAATTTCTCTAATCAATTTACAATTTTCATTTGTTTCTGGTTAGGCTTTTTCCCCCCTTCCCATCCATGTTATTTTAAAAATTATCCTCAGAAACCAAAGGTTAGCTGTTTCTCAACTTGTCTGCTTATTGTCTACGTTTCAAAGCACACACAAGTCTAAGTTCTATACTGCGCTTTAACACTCTTTTTCTCAATACGATTGACAGCTTTTATTGCTAAGTTTGTTTGTTATCTTGAAGATGGCTAATTTTGCTATGGCGAGTCGTGTTTTAATCTCCACTAGAAATCTTCCTTAGGGTATTATGACTGCTACGAGGTAGTTGTTCCAACTGACCTGTTACAGAATATTCCTGATTACCTGGATGATAGATACATTGTGGTAGTTCTTTCTCTTGGATATCTATTTTCTCACAATTTAATCATAACCTTAATTGCTCACAGATACCATCACTGGCCGCAACGAACGCAGCATAATTTGCATATCGTTAATGTTATCGTTAATCAGACTCAATAGATTCAGCGCGAAGTTAAATAGTAGGTTCGGACCAAACAAAAATGGTTGGAGAAAAAATAGGAAGTAGGGGTGTGTCACAGTTATGAAGCTTTATAGGGGACGGCGTAATGAAACGAATACACGATCGACTTAAAACAGCAGTAAACCGAACATCCTCAGCTGCTGAATCAATGATCAGATGTAAAGCTATCCTGATACATACCCACATCTGTATAACAATTAATGTTTCTGTACATGTAATCTAACTATATTTATCAATACCAATGTGAGTGCCTAGCAACTTACGTAGGTAGAGCTCATCTCATCTCATCTCATCTCATCTCATCTCATCTCATCTCATCTCATCATGTTCCTCTTGTACCTTGCGGTGTCGAGGTGAAGTATAAACATCGTGTGAGTGCCCGCTTATGGGCTTCATGTATCGATATTCCCATGGACTCTGTTGTTCCTTGCATCCATCGTTTACGTGGTCGACCTCTTCCTCTGCTTCCCTCTGGTCTGTACATCATTGCTTGTTGTGGTATACTGTTAGTTGGTAACCTACTTGTATGGCCAAACCATTTGAATTGCTGCCTTCTAATAAAATCTAGTGCAGCTATAACCCCCACTTTAGTCCTGATTTCTTCATTTCTGATCTTATTTCTTCTTGATACATTGAGTATTCTTCTCAGGAATCTCATTTCTGTTGTTGTGATTTTTCTTTTCTCTTTTTCTGTCATTGTCCAGGTTTGGCATTGGTAACATAGAGTTGGTAGGAAGATTGTGTTGTAAAGTGCTTTCTTAGTTGTTATTGATACACTTTTGTTCTTTAGTATTGGTGTCATTTGTCCAATGAGTTGGTTTGCCTTATTGCGTCTATTCTCGATCTCGTCTTCTGATTTGCCATTTGATGATATTATACTTCCTAGGTACTTGAAACTCATTACTTGTTTCAAGGGATTTTCATTTAGGTGAATCGTTGTTGCTTTTTCTTCTTTAGTTATAGTCAATACTTCTGTTTTACTTGTGCTGATTTTCATGTTATGTTATCGTAAGTAGAGCAGAATTACAATTAACAAACTGAGTAACCAAACATATGTATGGGTAGAAAAGAGAGTTCATCAGTTTTCAGGAAACACTGTGCAGTCAACAGGTCATAAAGGAAACGAAGCAACGGCTTTTCATATACTGTATTAAACGAATAATAAACAATTACTCAACTATGCAAAGGCCTTAACAATTAGGTGTCTAAAGTTTCGGCTATTATATTATATTATTATTATAATATATAAAAAGATTCACAAAAACTGATTTCCTTGGGGATAGTATAGCAAATGTTCCAAATTAGAACAGTATCAGTGACGATGTGTGTTGCGTATTTTAGCCAAAAATAATTAACCTATTTACTTCACGTGATATAGTAGTAGGCCTCTTTCAGTCCTGTAGGACTCTAAAGTTGTGTCGCTGGGGAGGCATCTGATGACGCCGCTGGTGACTGTATAATCCGGTGACTGTACAATCTCTGCCACAGTTTCCGCATCTGTAAGGCGAGGCTTGTCCCGCAGTAAGTGACTGCATTTTATGCCTGTGCCTCCTATCCTCAGTTTGAAGAGCACCGTCCGTTTCGTACATTTCTTCTCCATGAACATCTATCTGTTGTATCTCTTTCCCACGTGTCTGGATCTATGCCAAGGATTTTCAAATCTTGTTTACACACATCCTTAAGTTATATCGCATTTGGGGTCCTCCGGTTGGCTTTTTCCTTGTGGCTAGTTCTCCGTATAGGAGATAATTGGGAATACTTTTACCCTCCATTCGAGATACACGGCCCAGCCACAGGAGGCGTCTCTGCTTGAGGAGGAAGTGCACTGTGGTAATATCCGCTTCTTTCAAGCACGTGTTTGTTATGTGTTCTTTCCACGAAATGTCCAGGATACGTCTCAAACATCTCATATGGAAGGAATTCAACTTTCTTTCCTGTCGTGAGTACAAGGTCCAGGATTCAGACCCATAGAGTAGTGACATGTGATATATAACTCTGCAATACGCACCAGACGAGATGCCAAGAAATATACCAAGCAAAACGCTTTTGTCATTTTGTGGCTTCTGTTTAAATTATAGCGTCTGTTGAAGACGGAAGAAAAGAACTTGGCCTTAAATATAAGTTAATATTGTTGGCTGTATGGGCCGAAAGGTGCAATCGTCTTATCCATTGTAAAAACAGACGCCACACATCGATTGCTCTTCCACAGTGGCAAGAACATGAAATACGTTTGAGTGAGAGCATTACAGCGAGAGACCAGGGATAATAACATCGTCTCTGGTCTGATTGGGTATTTGTAATTCTATTTTAATTAACATGTATTCAAGCGTGACTAGACACGGGCTCACGACGGAAATCAACTGTTGGCCGTGGTAATAATTCCATGCGCGTCGGCGAGCCAGATAACTTTTATACAGCTGTCCTTCAAGAAGAAATTACGTTTTTACTCATTGTGATGAGGATGTTCTGGGTGACTGACAATGGACTGCTGATAGGCGTTTGATGTTACAATAGAGTGAAAAAATAACAAAGCGTTCTTCGATCTTAGTCATTTTACTATAAAGAAATTGTATGTATCGGTATAACAAATGTCTGTCCGTCTATCTTTCTCTCTCTCTGTCTCCGTCTTACTTCTGTCTGTCTCTGTCTCTGACTGACTCTGCTGTCTCTGTCTCTGTTTCTGTCTGTCTTTCTATCTGTCACTGTGTTTCTCCATCCATCCATCTATCCACCCATCCAACAATCCATTCTATCTATCTGTCTCTTATGGGTAAGTGTGTATATGTTTGTCCGTATCTATCTCTTTTTCTGATTATGTCTGCGAGTTTCTTTATGCACGTGCTCATATAACTACGTATGCGTTTATGTTTGTCTCTGCTGGCAATCTATATGTTTGTGTATCTCTATCTCTGCCTGGCTATCGACGTATATGTTCGCGTATCTCTGTCTGGATATCTATGTATATGTTTGTGTATCTCTGTCTCTGTCTGGCTATCTATGTTTATGTATCTCTGCCTGGCTATCTATTTATATGTTTGTGTATCTCTGTCTCTATCTGGCTATCTATGTTTGTGTATCTCTGTCTCTGCCTGGCTATTTATGTTTATGTATCTCAGTCTGGCTATCTATTTATATGTTTGTGTATCTCTGTCTCTGTTTCGATATCTATTTATATTTTTGTTTATCTCTGTCTCTGTCTGGCTATCTATGTTTGTGTATCTCTGTCTGGCTATCTATGTTTGTGTATCTCTGTCTGGCTATCTATGTTTGTGTATCTCTGTCTGGCTATCTATTTATGTTTGTGTATCTCTGTCTATGTCTGGATATCTATGTTTATACATTTCTGCCTGGCTATCTATGTATATGTTTGTGCATCTCTGCCTGGCTATCTGTGTATATGTTAAGCAAACCAAAATGCAAATTTCCGTAGCTGGACTTGCTGTGGGCATGTTAAGTGCTAGGATCTTCACATTTTATTGTAGACCTGAGTGCATTAGGAATAGGTGGCCAGCCTTTCCCTCGGGTAGCAAACTCAAGAGTGCAGGTATATAACCCGCATCCAATCATGCTCATGTCCGAGTAACATCCTAACCATTGAGCCAATGCATCTGCTTATATGTCTATACATGCTCATGATCCTTGAAAACTTTGGAGATGTAGTTTTATAGAAGAATGCTGGAAATTCTCTGTACAGCTATAACTGCAATTTGAACATTTTAGGGAGGCTAAGTCGTAGAGACTCACATACCCCAGAAAGAGAGGCAGTGTTCATTTTGTGGCCACACTGTGAGAAAATAAACACTGACACATGTGACAGCTGAAAAGACTTATGGAAAAAGAGATAGAAGAAGACAGTGAGAGGAAATTCTCGAGTCTTGTGTCATGGCAAGCAAGGGAGTCAAGATACTAATTGATACATGCCTTTTGTGATCGCAAGAGATGGAGAAGTACGATCGCCAAGACCAGTCGACAAGGCGCTTAATTATGACGACGATAATTTCACACCTGTGTGGTTGTGTCTAGTGTTTGCTGGATTTTGTCTGTTTCTAATTTTTCTTACTGTGTCGCGAAGCACTTTCCTGCTATGGGTACCTGGTTGTAAAGGACCATCTCACTATCACATTTTGTTGGCTTGAAGAATGCACGGAGGAATGATGACCAGTCGTTCCCTCGCTGAACAGGAGATAAGACCAGCGGTCGAACTCTTCCCAACCGTGCTTATTACATTATTAGTGCAATTCCATATCAACTTAGCTAATTCGTTCGCTGTTTCTAATTGATGTGTCACATTTATGGTGTGATGTACACTTCGTTTTGTTTGTTTGTTGTGTGTGTGGACGCAACGCTAGTCTTACAGTGTAATCCAACAGCTTTCTTTGCACTTACTGTCACCACTGTGGCTCTGAATTCCCGTTGAACTGTTATTACGAAGCTATCAAGTTTATGTCTTCATCATAAAGTTAGTGCCTGTCATCTGAAATTACTGTTAAATCTTCTTTAATAGATTAATTGCCAAACAAAAAGTAGGTTTGGACCCAAACCTGGTACACAATCAAATGAACAAGTTTTACAATGTAAATTTGTGCTCACTCAGCATTGAATTTGTGGAAATTACAGTAAAACAAAACATATAACACGATTACCCTAGTATGGAGATAGAAGAATGCTGAAAATTCCTTCTGTCTAAATAGGAGGTCACATTTATATTATCCTTCAGCATTGAATCAATTAATGTCTCAATAAATTTACTGCATAATGAAAACAAGTCGACGTACATAAGAGATCGATGTTGAACAACCACGGTTATGTTTTTTAAGGACCATACAGTGTAGTAATAAAAAGTAAAGTAAATGGCATCTTACACGCCTCTGTGGCAAAGGGGTTAACGACTGCAATTCGTAATCTCTCATACCGTGTTAGAAACACAGCTGCGGGTTATTTGGAAGCAGCCGAATTGTGTTCGTTCCCATAAAGGTATGAGTGCCGGTCGCTCAGAATTCAATGGCGAACTAATGAACGTACACTTGCCAAGAAATAACAAACAGCCAAAAGATGCTGAGGTTGACTGCCACATCCTGTACAGTATACGCAACTAACTTAACTAGGCGCATTCGGATTATTATGAGCCTAGCTATGTGTGGTGATCCCATTGGTAAATACCCAATTTGAAAATCATGATCAGAATACCTATAACTATAAGCGTATTGAGTACATAGAGAAAAAAAAAAGGAAAGAAAATAAGTATAGTACCTTTTTACGCGTGTTAAGTTAAGTTAAAAGTTAGTTGCATATCCTTTACAGGACGTCGCAGACAACACCAACATCTTGTGCTGTTGTGATCTATTGGCAAATTTACCTTCAGTAGTTTACCATTAAAAAGGCTTGCGAACGCGAATCGTGAGCTGCTTACCATGCGTTCGAAATACAGTGGCAACCGATTTGGCAGCAGACCGTGTCGCGCTTGGGTTTTGACGTGTTGGTATGGAAGCCGGTCGTTCAGAAAGCAATGGCAAACCACTGAACCTAAAACTTGCCAAGACATCAACTGTCAGTAAACTGTCATTTACTGCCTTTCGGTTTACGCCAGGCGGTCGTGAGCCTGGCCGCAAGGCTAGTGCAGTCGCCGCGAACTGTGCAGGTTAGAGTTTTCTTTTTGCCCCGGACAGAAAAAACTCCACACCTTCATCAACAACAGCAGTAAAATGCTAGTGTTGACAGCGATGTCCTGTAAATAGGATATGAAAAAAAAGTTTGCCTTTGCTTTCAGAACGACCGGCAGACAAACAATTTCGTTTAAAAAAAAACAAAAAAAACGCAAGGTGGTCTGCTGCCAAATCGCCCGCAGCTGTGTTTCGAAAGCGGGTATGTGGGATTACTAGTTGCGTTCCGTAATCTCTTCACCACGAAGATGGCCGTGTTAAGGCTGGTCCTAGACAATTGAATGTATCGACGCAGAGAAATGTATACAAGGTATATTAGGTAAATGATGATGATGATGACATCCAAGGACAGACTACTCTGGCTTCTACATTCTTCATTATCTGAGCTTCATTGGTCAACCATGTAAGCTAACAGCTGTAGCCTGCTGTTTTTCTCTCATTATTCATCTACACTCAATAAAGTAGCAACTGATCTCTCGTTCAATCCCACCTTCAATTATTTATTCATACCTGACACGTTAAATCTTTTACATAAGACTGAATTTCTGAACAACATATAGCAAAACACATTATGCTGCTATTTTTTATTCAGTAACGTATTTTCGATAACTACTAACTACTTACTATATATTATTATTATTTTGTTTGGTGTTGCATAGAGGCCGTTGAAAACGACACCCGTAATCCCGTTGAAACAGACTTCTACTGCTATAAGGTCGACCCAGCCTAAAACTGGTGCCGGGAAATGATTCTGGGTTGTAAATGCGGCTAGTTTGATATTGACATCAATGACATCACTCTCTGACTGCCTGACAACTGTCATTTAGAACTCATTTACTGCCAATATAGTACCCTGCGGTGTATGGAGGGAGGGGGGGAGGGGGTGGTGGCGTTCTTAGCCTGAGGAATTAAGGCCGCCTGATTATTGCAGTCGCAGCAAACTGCAGGTTAGATTTTCTTTTTGTGCCCCCCCCCCCTTCCCTCATCCACAGGGAAAAAAACCACACCTTACTGAGGTTTTGAACCTGGGTCTCCCAAAGGAGAATCCGACATTCTAGCCACTCGGCCACCTGCTCCTCCTACCTGACAACGATGACGCTAAATAAAAATATGGGACTAATTACATTATATACCCAAATAAGCCTCACAGGTAGTTTACTTTAGTCATCATCATCATGAACTTATTCTTTTGCAGTCAAGCATCGTGGGAGGAATAATTGGTGCTCCAGTGCCCGATGGGTGGCATTAAATTGTGTCATTCCGTGTGATTGTACAATGTCTCTGATGCCGTCAGCCCATTTTCTTCTCAGATGATCTTTGATGTAGGTCCAGTGATGGTAGTTGTTGGTGTTGCAGTCTAACGACATGGCCAAACCCCTTGATCTTCTGTCTTTCAATAAATGTGGCACAAGGTGTTGATCCCACTGTCTGTCTGATAACAACATTTCTTACTTGGTCTCGGATTGTTAAGTTGGCAACTCTCCCCAGGCATCTCATCTCACAGGTGTTGATTTTGCAAAAGTGTGATTTGGATAATGTTCCAGTTTGAGATTGGTAGCATAGGGTTGGTGTGAATATACTGTTTATTATCTGTTATTTTGAGGAAATGGATATATTTGCATGCTTCAGTATGGGTGACAGCTGATATGTAAGTACACTGCTTTTTGACATCTGATTATTTCAGTGACATTTTCTAAATTGCTTTTTAATTATGCAGCTGCACAGTCAAATAATTCTTGACAAATCCCATTATATTGGTACCTCATTGAAGTTTCTGCATCATTTCTAGGCCGAGATGTTAAGTTTGTATGGTATTCATATAATTCGCTATGAAGAAAAGAGGAAAATATTATAACATGCAGCCTAACACTGAAATCACTGTATTTTAACACTTACATCACTGTAACTTATTTGTGAACAACCGCCTTAGCAACCATTATCACAATGTTCATGGTAATGACATCTAATCAAATAATAATAACAAAAAATATCAATATATTTATGGTAATGACACCTAACCAAATAAATAATAATTGTAAAACTATCACAATGTTCATGGTAATGACACCTAATCAAATTAATAAATATAAACATATCACTATGTTCATGGTAATGACATCTAATCAAATAAATAATAATGTAAAATAATATATCTCTATGATCATGATAATGACACCTGATCATATCAATAATAATTGTCCAAATATCACTATGTTCATGGTAATGACACCTAATCATATAAATAATAATTGTAAATAATATCACTATGTTCATGGTAATGACACCTAATCAAATTAATAAATGTAAAAATATCACTATGTTCATGGTAATGACACCTAATCAAATTAATAAATGTAAAAATATCACTATGTTCATGGTAATGACACCTAATCATATAAATAATAATTGTAAATAATATCACTATGTTCATGGTAATGACACCTAATCAAATTAATAAATGTAAAAATATAACTTTGTTCATGGTAATGACACCTAATCATATAAATAATAATTGTAAATAATATCACTATGTTCATGGTAATGACACCTAATCAAATTAATAAATGTAAAAATATCACTATGTTCATGGTAATGACACCTGATCATATCAATAATAATTGTCCAAATATCACTATGTTCATGGTAATGACAACTAATCAAATTAATAAATGTAAAAATATCACTATGTTCATGGTAATGACACCTAATCAAATTAATAAATGTAAAAATATCACTATGTTCATGGTAATGACACCTAATCATATAAATAATAATTGTAAATAATATCACTATGTTCATGGTAATGACACCTAATCATATAAATAATAATTGTAAATAATATCACTATGTTCATGGTAATGACACCTAATCAAATTAATAAATGTAAAAATATCACTATGATCATGATAATGACACCTGATCATATCAATAATAATTGTCCAAATATCACTATGTTCATGGTAATGACACCTAATCAAATTAATACATGTAAAAATATCACTATGTTCATGGTAATGACACCTAATCAAATTAATAAATGTAAAAATATCACTATGTTCATGGTAATGACACCTAATCAAATTAATAAATGTAAAAATATCACTATGTTCATTATTAGGTAATCATCATCATCATCATCATCATCTTCCACTTCTGCCGTCAAGCGTCGTGGGGAGGAATAATTTGCGTTCCAGCGCCCGGTGGACGGCACTGGATAGTGTCATTCCGTGTGGTTGTACAATGTCTCTGATGTCGTCAATCCATTTTCTTCTTGGACGTCCTCGTGGTCTCGTCGCAGATGATCTTTGATGTAAGGCCAGTGATGGTAGTTGCTGATGTTGCATTCTAACAACATGGCCAAACCACTTGATCTTCTGTCTTTCAATAAATGTGGCACAAGGTGTTGATCCCACAGTCTGTCTGATAGTAACATTTCTTACTCGGTCTCGGATTGTTAAGTTGGCAGCTCTCCTCAGGCATCTCATTTCGCAGGTGTTGATTTTGCGAAGGTGTAATTTGGATAAAGTCCAGGTTTGAGATTGGTAGCATAGGGTTGGTGTGAATATGCTGTTTATTATCTGTCGTTTTGCGGACATGGGTATGTTTGGATGTTTCAGTAAGGGTGACAGTTGATATGTAAGTGCACTAGCTTTTTGACATCTGATTTCAATTTCTCTGTCTAATCTGCCATCTTCTGTGATCATACTTCCAAGGTATTTGAATTCTTTAACTTGTTTCAGAGGTGTGTTATTTATCTGTATACTTAGTGGGCCTGGCGATCTGCTAACTTGCATTACTTCGGTTTTGGCTGTGTTTATACTCATATTGTATCTGCTGCAGGTTGAACTCAGATTAGTAATATGAGTTTGTAGTCTGCCCTCGTCGCTTGTAAAACAGGCACTGATCATCTGCAAATAGAAGTTCATTTATTCCCTGTGGGTCAGTTGTTTCATCTGGAGTAAAGAGTTCTAAATTTTCTGAATCTGGTCTGTCGAGACTTGCTTCTTTGGAAATTCTGTCCATGTAGATATTGAATAGCAGGGGAGAGAGCACACATCCCTGCCTCACTCCTGTATTGACTGTGAACATATCTGATATACCTTCCTGTGTTCTTACTGCACTTTGGCTCGAGTGGTACATGGCTATGATGTTTTCTAGCAGTTGCCCTTCTATCCCATAGTCTTCAAGGATGGTCCATAATTTGTATCTGTCTACTCTATCAAAAGCCTTTTCCTGATCTACAAACACAATATTCTGCTGGTCACTATATTCAATAGTTTTTTCACAAATTTGTCTAAGTGTAAATAATGCATCAGTGCAACTTTTACCTTTCCGAAAACCGAATTGTGCTTTGCTTAACTGTTGTTCAACTGTTGGTCTAGCTCTTTGTTCCAAAAGTTTTGCATACATTTTCCCTATATGGCTCAGGAGTGATATACCTCTGTATGTTTCGCACTCTCTCATATTGCCTTTCTTTTTCCATATTGGTAATATTATTGCCTGTTGCCAATCATCTGGGACTTTTCTTTCTTCCCATGCTATATTAAAAAGTCTTGTTAGCCATTTAACTCCTGTTTCCCCACAGGCCTGAATAGCTTTTGTGGTTATTCCATCTGGACCTGGTGATCTGTGTTTAGGACTTTTCTGTATAACTGCTTTGACTTCTGCAGGTATGAAATTTGGTTCTTGCTATCCCTGGTGTTTAGGCACAAAAGTGAGGTTTCCTATGTTATCTGTGGGGTTAAGTAGTTCTTGAAAGTATTCTGCCCACCTTGCTAGTCTTTGTTGCGGATTAAATATACCTAATTATATATATACATGTAAAAATATCACTATGTTCATGGTAATGACACCTAATCAAATTAATAAATGTAAAAATATCACTATGTTCATGGTAATGACACCTAATCAAATTAATAAATGTAAAAATATCACTATGTTCATTATTAGGTAATGACACCTAATAATATAAATAATAATTGTAAATTAAATCACTATGTTCATGGTAATGACACCTAATCATATAAATAATAATTGCCAAAATATTGTGTCATTTGATCACATTAACATTCAAGATGGCCTTTCTCTGGAACACAGAGGGCAAATACAATAAAGCACGACCTAGAAAGAATTAGAGACATAGATGTGTTGGGTTGAGTCAAATAAAATAAAGCAAGACCTAGAAAAAATCAGAGACATAGATGTGTTGGGTTGAGTCAAATAAAATAACGCAAGACCTAGAAAGAATTAGAGACATAGATGTGTTGGGTTGAGTCAAATAATCGTAAAAAACTCCGCCGCGGAGCAAACATGGTAGGGGGCTTCCGATCGTCAGAAGAGTACCCCCTTCGCCAAGTATTTTGGACCTTTAGCACTGTTAATACTCTCTGGGGGCAGTCCCGTTTTGGGTCATGACTCTGGGTGTCTTTTCACTGCCCTGGAGATGTTTGGTCACATATGTTATCCCTGTTGTTACGCTTGTCCCTTCGCTGTTACCATGTCCACTCTCAAGCTCTCCCTCCTTCGGTGAGGAAAGCCCGTGCAGCCTGTGCTTTCCCCTTAGCACGTGTGGTCTTGGGAGCCAGTTTCATCCCCCGCCACAGCCTCTATCGCTTCCATTCGCCTCTGTTGCCATGTTCTTCCTTTCCATTTCTGGACCCGCCTCTTGGTTCCTGCAGCTGACTGAGTGCAACTTACAGACGATTACCGCTACGTTATGGAGGTTGGACTTCGGCCAACATTTCACATGGTTTGACTGCACTCAGATTCACCAATCATGGTTGGAGGAAAGGCTAAAGAGCTGATATGAGACGTTGCAAGTTTGTGGTCTTGGTTGAGAGATTGTTAGTACTGCAGTTACCACTTCTAACCATACTAGTACTAAGAGCCATCCCACTCTAGGTTCAGACAATTCCATAGCCAGCACGAGGCCTTTTCGGCTGCCTCACACAGTTGTTTCTGGGCCTGAGTTCTTGTCCTTTAATGCCCATTCACTTTAGCATATCAAACACAGAGTGGGAGACTAGAACTTTGGTGCCTACCTCAACGGAGAATAGCCTGATGGTGTACTCCTCCATGTCCTCGTACTTCTTCAGTTTGTATAGATGCTGCTCCTCAATATTGGACTCGCATGGGATGGTCAGCTCAATCAGCGTTAGCTGCTTGGCTGACGAGGAGCTAAGTACGATGTCAGGTCGCAAGCCAAACTTTCAGATCACCTCAGGGTATTTGCCACGGCCCTTTAGATCTACGGTCAGTTCCCAGTCCCTTGCACTATCGAAAATGATCGCAAGTGGCAAGTCGTCAGTTCTGCCTTCGCTGCGCCCGGCTCGAACAAAGGAAATCTCTATTGACCTCGGCCTGGTCCCCTCTTTGTTCACCTTCATTGTGGATACATCCACTATGGCAGCCAACACCTTCATTGTGGCTACATCCACTATGGCAGGCAACACCTTCATTGTGGCTACATCCACTATGGCAAGCAACACCTTCATTGTGGCTATATCAACTATGGCAGCCAACACCTTCATTGTGGCTACATCCACTATGGCAGCCAACACCTTCATTGTGGCTACATCCACTATGGCAGCCAACACCTTCATTGTGGCTACATCCACTATGGCAGCCAACACCTTCATTGTGGCTACATCAACTATGGCAGCCAACACCTTCATTGTGACTACATCCACTATGGCAGCCAACTCATTAAGGACTTTGTTATGCCTCCATGTGATTTGGGCTTGGGTCAGGGCGACCTTACACGTGGACAGTATGTGTTCCACTGTCTGAACCATTTGGACTTTTGTACAGAGGGGACAGAATGGGTCAGTGGTTTTCCCCCACTTGACCAAGTTGGCACCTGATGGCAGGACATCGTAGAGGGATCAGACGACAAAACTTAAGCGCAGTTGTGCCATTCGCCAAATCTCATTCCAGGTAAGAGATCTCTGCAATACCACTTCCCATGACATCCACTGGGCCTGCTGCACCTGTTGGGCAGCCTTTCGCATGCTTTTGTCATCTTCCCCCTTTCAGATCTCCTTAACCACCAGGTCCCTGTATTCCTTGGTCGTTTTTGTGGACCACATCGGATCATTGCTTTGGAAGCCGAAACCCTTTCCTGTCCGACTGGGTGTGGCCCATAACCTCCTTCAGCCGGAGTGTTGCCTGGGCTTCTTCGACCGCGCTGACCACTTTCCACTTCCTTCCCATTCTCAGAGTGGGAACTGAGGCACTGACCATAACGTCTGGAGACCGCGTAGCATCATCACGAAGTCTGGTTTTTCCGGCTTTGAACTCTTCCATGAGGGACGGGAACGGGAGGATGAGGTTACTCTGTTTGCTACGCACTACAGTGCGACAGTTGTGAGGAATGTTGGTACTCTAAGCCACTTTCTTATATACCTGCTTATCTTCCCTTCCATAGTGCTTACTGCGTATGTGCTTATATCATATATCAGCTGCGGCCACAGGAGTTTCGGAATGAGCATAAATTGGAGGCACCAGATATTGAATTTGCCTATCAGCCTGGTTTTATCAATGGTATCCAGACTGTTCATCAGCATTTCTTGCATCTCTACCACCACGTTCCTGTCTGTCAGGGTTGAGTACTCGACTACAACCGAGACTGTTTACAGGTTCCTCTACCACCGGGGGAATAGCTTGTCCAGCAACCGAGAACAACCTTTCTGCCACTTTACCCTTCATGATTGACAGACTTCTTGATTTCTTAGGTTTGATGCTCATCCTGCACCAGCGAATCAGATCGTCCAGTCTGAGGAGGATTCTGCAGACATCGCTCTCCTTCGGTGTCAGGATTGTCATAATCGTCCATGAAGATCTTCAGCGGCGGAATGTTCTTCCCTTCGCTGAGCCTCGGACCGTGTGCATAGCCGGATGCAAAATCGTACATCCCATGGCAATACCCACTTGCAGGTCGATCCATCTGGTTATTAAGGTTTTGGTCGAGAAATGAAGCGAGAAGCCCGTGAAGTACTGCACAAGCACTTCTGTGATGTTCTTGGGCACGAGATAAGCCTTGAGTGCATGCCACAACAGCTGGTGGAGCACTGACCACATATCATGTGGAGTTCCTCCTCCTTCTTCGCTCTCTGGATAGCTTCCCAGATCATGGTGCTGTGTTTGAGACAACCAGGGACTCCAGGTAACCCCCCTTTTTGAACTGCTGTCTCTATGTACTTGTTCCCCGTCAAGTACTTCATGATCGAGAAAAATATTTTCCCCTCTACACTCAGGAGAGAGATCTGCCTGAACTGGGCAATATAATATAATACGCAATAAAAATAAAATAAAATAATAATAAAATAATATAATAAAAATAAATAATATAAAATAATAATAATAAAATAATAAAATAAAATAAAGCAAAACCAAAAGAGAGAATTAGAGACATAGATGTGTTGGGTTGAGTCAAATAAAATAAAGCAAGACCCAGAAAGAAATACAGACATAGATGTGTTGGGTTGAGTCAAATAAAATAAAGCAAGACCCAGAAAGAAATAGAGACATAGATGTGTTGTGTTGAGTCAAGAACCAAGACATCTTAGCATTCAGGGCATTCCTGTATGTGCTGCATCCTTATCTTCTACAGCCAGTAAAGAGTTCCAATATGAATGGTATCGGTTGTAGTCTGATTTATGTGTCCCTCTGGCCTTTCCTTGGAGTATTGTTTGTCGGCTAGATTCTCTGATCACCAGGCAGTGACGATTTATCTGTTCAACTATGCTATACTTGTGTTAGTTGCATATCCTGTACAGGACATAGCAGTTAACTCCAGCATTTTTTGGCTGTTTGAGATTCCTGAACAAGTTTACATTCAATAGTTTACCATTGCTTTCTGAACAACCGGCACTTATACCATTGTCTGAAAATCAACAAGATGGTCTGCTTCCAAATCAGCCTCAGCTGTATTTCGAACACGATGTGCTGGATTACGAATTGCATTCGTCGGAGGACATAAAGGGAGCTGCTGGAAACTCCACCCATACACACACTCCCCACACCCTACACACACTCCCACACCTACACACACTCCCCACACCCTACACACACACCCCATACCCTACACACACTCCCCACACCCTACACACACTCCCCACACCCTACACACACTCCCCACATCCTACACACACTCCCCACACCCTACACACTCTCCACACTCTACATGCTGCAAAACCTGGGAATTGAAAGAGTTAAATTTGTGATATAATGAAACTGTTTTCTTCTAGACAGATGCACATTACGCGGCAGCAAAGATGCTGGTGCCAATATTTACCTTAAAGCTCAACCACAAGGTGGTGCCACGTACAGTTGCAGTAGGCCAGTATGATGGGAAGCATCCTTCTCTCACATTTGCCACTGCAGGAGACAAGGTATGCTTTTATATATATATATGTATATATGTGTGTTTGTGTATGTGTATGTGTGGGTGGGTGGGTGGGTGTGTGCGTGCGTGAGTGTGGTGGGTGGGTGGGTGGGGTGGGGGTGGCTGGCTGGCTGGGTGGGTGGGAAGATGGGTGAGAGAGTGAGTGAGTGAGTGTGAGAGACAGATTCAGCCTACTTATGTTATCCTCTACATCTTTCACCTTACATTTGTCACTGCAATAAACAAAGTATATTTTGCATATACATGACTTGGGGGAGCTATGGTTGAGATGTTACAGTATCCTCCCCAGGTTCTCAAACCTTCTAGTTGCAAATATTTCAGTTTCGGAGACATGATGCTGTTTATGAGTCAATTTTCTTTGATATTTAGATCTGGTAAAATGTCAGCGCCGGTCTTCGTGGTGAAGGGCTTATGGACATGGTTCGTAATCCCATATATCCACGTTCAAAGAGCAGCTGCTCGTGAATTGGCAGCAGACCGTGTTGTGTTGGTTTCGCATTGGTATCGGTGCCAGTCGTTCAGAAAGCAATGGCAAACTACTGAACGTAAACTTGTCAAGAGACCACAGTGGCAGAAATGCGGTGTTGACTGTGATGTCCTGTAAAAAGGATATGCAAAAAAAAAAAAATTTGTATTTTTCTCCTTTTTTATCCACAATATTTTAAGAATGTGTCTGTAACATTGTAGTTGAAAAACAGTTAATAAATAAACACATATATATTGTTTGGCACTGATAGAAGTAGAAGGAATGAAGTAGAGACTAGAGGACATGTTAGACAATATAAAAACTGAAAGCTGTAGTTACTGACTGGGATTCAAACTTTTCACCTTTAATGATGACAGTGCCTTGCTGCAGGAACAAGTGTACTTCGACACATGACCAACTAGACACCACTGTAAAAAAAAGTTAGTTTAAAAGCCCTGATTGTTCTTTTATAGGGATTGGGAAATGGTCTGTGACTCACATCCATATGCTACCATAGGAAAGATGCATGTTGTCAACATTTTACTTTTAATTGTTTGCTGGTGTTGTACCATAGAGTGTAAATGTTATATGCCCTCTGATCAAGTGAACACATTTATGAAGACATTAGGGAAAATAGACAACTATTGAAAACATATTTACAAATGTATTCTGTCTTGATTTGATAACAATATGTGACATGAAAATCTGCTTTGTAAATTAATGGATGGAAAAAGACGACATCCAAGAAACGGCTGGAGCCAACAGGGATACACTGAATAGAACAGGCATGTAAGAAGCAACTGAATCCAGCAGGCATGCAGTAAACATCCTCAACAGGCATAGATGAAACAACTGCATAAAACGGATAAAAAAAATACGGCTGCATCAAACAGGCATACAGGGAACAACTGCATCAGAAATACATGCAAGAAACAATTGAAAAAAACAGGCATACAAGAAACAACTGAATGAAACAGGCATACAAGAAACAACTGAGTGAAACAGACATACAAGAATCAACTGATTGAAACAGGCATACAGGAAACATCTGAATGAAACAGACATACAAGAAACAACTGATTTAAACAGGCATAAAGAAACAACTGAATGAAACAGACATACAAGAAACAACTGAATTTAAGCAGGCATAAAAAAAAAAAAAATGCATCAAATAGGTCCACTGCAGAACGTTGCTGTCATCATGGCCTGTGAAAAGGGTTCTCAATCCCTTGCCAGTGTCCCTGCTTCATGTATTTTCAAGCCCTAGGTGCCTACAATGTCTTGTGTCCATCTTCGTGCTGGTCAATGCCTGCCTTTTTTTTTTCAGGAATCATGCCTTCTGCCACTTTCCATATGTTGACTGAAATATTTAAAAAATTAAAAAATATTTTTAGGCGCTCGTTTGCTTTGGACTCAAGTGTAGTTCATACACGCTACTTCTAGCTGTACTGGACTGAATTTTACATGCAGATTAGGTTTCCTTATTACCAGTGTCCCTCGCTGTTAGGCGAACACATTCCGCCTTCAGAGGTACTTGTAATTTACATACCTAAGTCAAGGATGAGAAGTCAATATTTTAGTCCAAGTTACCGGTGTAGGGGTTGAACCCCCCTACCTCAGCATAAGCACACTGAATGTTTCAGAATGAGCGTTCTTATCCATTCAGCCATGCTGACCTCCATTGTTGAAAGGAATGATCTAACTATTTTATGTAACAAAAAGAATTGTTTGATTCATCTCTGTCAGAACCAGTGTTTAAAATGCTATCTGTATTATTATGCAAGGTACTAGTCCATAGTCCACATTCTCGGAAACCAGACAGCGTTTCCGGCCTGCGCTCGGATGTCAACATTTTGAACATCAACCAGCAGATAACATCTCTTGCTGCAGGTCGACTAGATCCCAGCTTTGATGGTGACCTTCTCGTGGTTGGCACACCGACCAATGTTCTGGCTTACGACATCATTAACAACAGAGATGTTTTCTATAAAGATGTAAGTGTTTGTTGGTGCTATAAATATGTGAGTGTATGTTGCTGTTATAAATATGTGAGTGTGTGTTGCTGTTATAAATATGTGAGTGTGTGTTGCTGTTTTAAATATTTGAGTGTGTCTTGCTGTTATAAATATGTGAGTGTTTGTTGCTGTTATATATATGTGAGTGTTGCTGTTATAAATATGTGTGTTTGTTGCTGTTATATGTGAATGCGTGTTGCTCTTATAAATATGTGATTGTGTGTTGCTCTTATAAACATGTGAGTGTCTGTTGCTGTTATAAATATGTGAGTGTGTGTTGCTGTTATAAATATGTGCGTGTGTGTTGCTATTATAAATATTTGAGTGTATCTTGCTGTTATAAATATGTGAGTGTTTGTTGCTGTTATAAATATGTGAGCGTTTGTTGCTGTTATAAATATGTGAGTGTTACTGTTATAAATATTTTAGTGTGTTGCTGTTACATATACTTGAGTATTTGTTGCTGTTATAAATATGTTAGTGTTTGTGCTGTTATAAATATGTGACTTTGTGTTGCTGTTATAAATATGTTTGTGTGTGTTGTTGTTACTAATATGTTAGTGTGTGTTGCTGTTATAAATATGTGAGTGTTTGTTGCTGTTATAAATATGTAAGTCTGTGTGTTGCTGTTAAAAAAAATGTATGTGTTGCTGTTATAAATATTTGAGTGTATGTTGCTGTTATAAATATATGAGTGTTTGTTGCAGTTATAAATATGTGAGTTTGTTGCTGTTATAAATATGTGAGTTTTTTTTTCCCCATTATAAAGATGTGATTGTCTGTTGCTGTTACAAATATATGGGTGTTTGTTGCTATTATAAATATGCTGTGCTCTTAAACACTTATATTTCAAAGGAAGATGTGAGTATTACAGCTATGCAGATGTGAGCATTTGGTGAAGCTATAAATGTCATGTTGTCTTAAAAAATGAAGTGTTAAAGTGACGATCTTAATATTGTAACTATGAATGCATTGTGTTTTTAAATACTGTAGTTTTACGGTTGTGAATATTGTAGCTGTAAAGATGTCAGTGTTTGGTGAAGATATAAATATGGTCTAAAATCCTCAAGTGTAATATTAAAGATGTGAATATTGATTGTAGCTATGATATAGTATAAAGGTGTGCATTTGTAAGCTATAAACAAGTGAATGTTGACATATAAAGATATGCTTTTTGAGACCATAAAGATGTTGCATTTAGATTTAAGTGTTAAAGGTTTGAGCTTTGAAGCTATAAATCTTGGAGCCTTAAAGCTATAAATCTTTTGAGTATTTAGACTCAACATATTGAATCTTGAGGCCATACAGATTTGAGGAACTAAGGTCTAAATATATGTTATTTGCGGTTATATATCTTAAGATAGTGTCTGCTTTGAAATTGCTTATAGAGAGTGTTTGAGAGAGAGAGAGAGAGAGAGAGAGAGAGAGAGAGAGAGAGAGAGAGAGAGAGAGAGAGAGAGAGAGAGAGAGAGAGAGAGAGAGAGTAAATGAATTACATTCATTAATGAGTTTATGAACTTAGTGTATCAAATTCTAGAGCCCTGATGGAGCCAACGCTATAACTGTAGGCATGCTTGGAAGTATAGAGAGACCACTGGCAATAGTGGGTGGCAACTGTTCAATCCAAGGATACAACAAAGATGGGGATGATAATTTTTGGACAGTAAGTATTATTCTGTGTTTATACAACATGTGAATGATATGGGTTGAAAAAAGAGAAAAAGGTAAGAATGATACCAAATCTGCTAGATATGCTAATCCAGTACATTGGTTTCATTGCAGGCAAGGAATAAGAAATAACCAAAGAATAAACTGAGCATATGTTCAAGCTCAGACAGGACATGGTGGACCACAGAGAACACCATTGCCTAATGGGTCTCAAAGTGTACCACCTAGAAGTGTTCAGAGCAATAGTTAGTTAGTCAACAGATCATCCTTATTGCACATCGAACCATTCACATAAATGCTCGGATGGATCCCTTCCTCAGTAAATCCCACAGCTAGCAGCTATCAACGCCAGTTCTATGTTTGTTTATTAATCTTTTTTGGCTTCCTGCACAGTGTTCTTGTTTGGCCACACCTCTTGCAACTTGCTGTTCCCGCAGTCTGACCATGGTTGTAGATTCACAGTCATCACTTGGTTCTTGCAAACAACTTACTTTTTGCAATGACAAGATTTTCGCAGGTGCTACGGAATTTGTGCAATTGAGCGAATCCATCATTGAGTGTATTTTTCAGCGTAGGTATTTTTTATAAGAAGTCAGACATGAGCTGGCTTATGCCAGGGAGCGAGATATGCTGCGACAGGAATATGTACAGCTGAATAATAGAGTACATGGGTGGTAGGGCGCTGACGCCATTGAGCAACTATGCCTCATAATGTGCTGGAGAGCCACTCTGTCGCTCTTATTAATTACCAACAATAATGGCATTTGAGAGTTCGTGATTATGACCCGTTTGCAGTTCTTAGACGTGTTTATGAGCCGCATATTCTGGCTCACTTAAACTGGTTAACTGTGGTTTCTACACTACACACACTCTATAACGGGCTGAACGCAACTATAGAACAACAATACTCCGTCAGCGTTTTCACCATTATATTCAGCACAATACATTTCTGTTATTCAACAATTCATCGACATCACGAACAACATAAGTTTTACATAATAAAAGAGTGGCACAGTTTTGGCCGTAACTCTAGAACTTGACATGGTCCGCACTGAACCAAACCAAATCTTAGACTGCTTTTTCTCTGGACCCCAATTCCTGTTCACTTGGGAAGTGAGTCCCAACTTTCACGTTATGTGAAAAGTACCCACTTTACACATTCCGGTGTTCACTTGCTGAACACTGCCATAACCTCTCATCTCTAATCTGGGTTATGGCTTAGCCATGACGTCATCAGGGTCATGGCAGCGATAGCAATAGTTTGTCAGTCAGTCGTGGTTCACCGCAAAGGGTTGCCCCATTATGCTCCATTCCTGTGCAAGTGAATATCACATAAAATGCTCCTCACTGCCCCATGTGAAAAGTGGAACAGACAGGAGTCTCAACAAACCAACAGCCCTTTTAGGTATACTATTCATAATGCTACTGTCAGAATGCCAACACAAAAGTCCACCATGAACAATACAGAAGCGGCAGTCACTAGAAATCCAGCATCCACACTTTACTGCATAAGGCAATCCAGTTAGTTCAGGACTGGCGGGCCGCCATTTTTCTGAACATGCAGTTCATATTACAAACAACTGTGGACAGATGTAAAAGCACTTCACACAAAATTCACAGTTCACATCGTCACTCTGCACATTCAACTCAGTAGCAGGGTGATGGAACCATGTACTACCAGTCTAACATGAGGGAAATGTGTAAGCAAACTGTAGTCACAAGCATAAACACTCCAGAGGCCGTAACAGCTCAACCGCTTATCCTCCATATTGTGACCAGAAGTCCTTTGTAGAGGGCTTGCATGCTCCAATGACCCCCAGGTATGCAGGTGGGTCCCTCATATTTGACACATCAAGTGATATGGATCAAATGACGTGAGACACAAAACTACTGCCTAGTATGTAACCTGGAGACAGTCAAAGGTCAGGAACAGCAAAGATGAAAACTGCTTGTTTAAATTAGATGTAGTGAGCTACAGGCTTGATGAATCAGTGCAGTGTAACTTGTTTTATGATGAAATTTTAGATGAAATTATTGGTCTCATCATTTCGTCATCATCCTGTGCCTTTCCGGCTGGTGTGGGCGATCATGCCACTCCACAAATTGTGATCTCAGATGGCATGGATCGATTCAAGTGTTGACTCCCTTCCATGCCATGACATAAGACTGTCAAGAATTTTCTCACACTGTCTTCTTCTATCTCTCTTTCCACAAATCTTTCTGGTTATCACAACGTGTTCCAGTTTTTGTCTTTTCATAATGCTGCCATAAAATGATGGCTTATTATTTCTGATGTTTGTGATAAGTTGTCTTTGTAACATAGCTTCCCTCAAAATGTCCAGATTGCTCATTTTGGCTGTCCTATTAATTTTCAGCATTCTTTTATAAATCCACATCTCCAAGGCATCTAGGGAATCTTTTGCCTGTTTACTAATTGTCTAGGATTGGCAGGCGTATTTTAAAATTGGTTCTGTGTAACATGCAAGAACTCTCTTTCTAACTTTCAAGGACAAGGACTTATTGCACAAAATGTTCTTCATTTGAAAGAATGCAGTTTTTGCTTGTCCTATTCTGTTCTTTATCTCAGTGATGCATCCTCCATCTGATGGTATCCATGTGCCCAGATATCTGAATTTCAGCACTTACCCCAAAATAATGTCCTGTACTGTAATTGCACATTTAGGCACAATCTGATTCTTTAATATCACAATGACTTCTGCCTTTCTGTTATTCAAGCTAAGGCCTAGATTTTTCACTTTCTACTGATTCATATTTATTGGTCTATGTTTGTCAATTACAGGTTACTGGAGACAATGTACATTCCTTGTGCCTCCTGGACTTCAATAATAATGGACAGAATGAGGTAATGCCATGTCATGTTCGGTTATTCAGTCTGAAGACCAGTATGACATTTTAAAGACGTGTTCATAATCATCATCATCATCCAGTTGCTTGTTGTGAGCTGAACTTAGCACCAATAACTGTCTTCTTATTGTAAGTCAAATGTCTTACCTTTGTCACTGTCATATGTTAATTGTTTGTCACATTTTGAATCTAGCTACATTGTTGTCTTCCTCTTCTCTGCCTCCCTGCTACACTTTCCTAGATAATTAGCTTCTTTAGACCTTCATGCCTATTTACATTTAAAGAGTATTTCATTTACCTCATGTATCTTTGCTGGCTCCGTGGTGAAGGAGTTACGGATGCAATTCATAATCCCACATACCTGCATTCAAAACACAGCTGTCGGCGATTTGGCAGTTGGTTTTTTTATGAAATGGTATGGGTGCCGTTCGTTCAGAAGCAATGGCAAACTACTGAATGTAAACTTGCCCAGGAATCACGAACAGCCATAACATGCAGGGGTTAACTGCTATGTCCTGTAAAGGATATGCAACAACCCTTATACCTATAAAACTATGACTATAATACCTATTACTTTACCTATTACAGATTACAATAATATCTGTTATACCTATTACTATAATACCTGTTACTTTACCTTATAACTACTACTATAATGCCTAATATACCTGTATACATATTACTATAATAATTGTTACTTTACCTATTACTGACTGACTGGCACCTTGCCGTCTTGACAGACGATAGTTTGTAAAATGGGGTTATCTCTCCATAACACAAAGCCTGGGCTGAAGTTAGAGACCATGTGTAGCCCATGCAGCATGATCCTTCTCTTGACCTGTGTAGTTTACTCCAGAGGAAAAGTGACACCAATACGTCTGGAACTGTCCGCCTGTCGGAGCTTCGATCCTAGACTAGTTACCAACCAAGGCTTAGGGCCTTGTCTGCCCTGCCGTGACATTTAGTCTTTAGGTTGCATTTCCTCACACCAGGATAAGGCTTGTACCCTCCCATTTGCGCTCTTCCGCCTGAAGCCTTTGGCACAATGTGGGGTGTCGGGTTTTACCTGTTACTATAATACCTAATATACCTATATACCTATTAATATAATACCTGTTACTTTACCTATGTCTATAACACTTTTTATACATATGTACCATTATACCTATATACATATTACCATAATACTAATTACTTTATCTGTTACCTAAATTATACCTATATAATACCTATTACTTTACCCATAAACTGTTACTATAATACCTATTATACCTGTATGCCATTATGCTAGTAACTATAATACTACTTTACCTATTACCTATTACTATAATACCTATTACTTTATATTACTTCTCAAACGTGTTTTCTGCAGTTGGTTGTGGGCTCTGAGGACTTTGACATTAGAGTGTTTCAGGAAGATGAGATCATCTCAGAGATGACAGAGACAGATGTAAGACTCTTATTCTGTTTGTCCATCAATAATACAAACTGATTTTATGCATTTATGTCTGCAGCAGAGTTATGCTTTCTGAGATGAATATTTTAAATACCTTGGACGGCAAGAGCTAACAAGAGCAAGAGCTAACAAGACCAAGAGCTAACAAGACCAAGAGCTAACAGCAAGAGCCAACAGCAAGAGCCAACAGTAAGAGCTGGCAAGAGCTAACAAGAGCAAGAGCTAACAAAAGCAAGAGCTAACAAGAGCAAGAGCTAACAAAAGCAAGAGCTAATGACAAGAGCTAACAAGAGCAAGAAGCTAACAAGTGCAAGAGCTAACAAGAGCAAGAGAACCCAGCATTGCGAATTGTGTGGGATTGTGAATTGAACAACATATTTGGCCATCTTAAACATCACAGTGCTTGGAAAGTACAGCGATGGAAGGCAGGGTTCCTGGAAGAAAGGCACGGTTGACCAGCACAAAGGTGCACACAGGCCATGGCAGACACTTGGGCATGAAAATGCATGAGGCTGGAGAACAGGAACAGGATTGAGAATCTTTGTGGCAGGCCATGAGGGCAGTGTTGTGGCAAGGACCTGTTGTATGATCATGACAGTAATAGAATCACATGTGTATTTCATTCTCAGGTGCCAAATGAAAATTAAACAAGGTAGTCGAATAGATTGCCTGCAATAAGGTGTGGCTACCCAAGTGGCTGGAATGCTGGGTTCTCCTTCAAATCCTCGGTTAGGTGTAGATCTTTTCTGTGGGGGGGCAATAAAAAAAAAACCTAATCTGCACAGTTCGCGACGACTGCACTAGTCAGTGGGCCTTAATTCCTGTGGCTCAAGATTCCCCTTCTGTCCTACGCTGTAAGGTACTATATGCAGTAGATTACAGTTTTAACAGTCCAGAAGCAGATATTTGTCATGGGGTGGTGAAGTGTTAGATCATCACATATTCTAGGCTAAACATAAAGAGCTAGGGAGGCCAGCTCGTTTCCTTGCCATCTTCCCTTTCAAGAATATTCTGGAAGTTATCAAGTTTCCCACTTATGAGGCAAGACTGGTTTTAGCATGCTTTCTGCTGATAGTGGTTGTGTGATCAAATCACCATTGGGAGATCAGCATGGCCGAATGGATAAGAACACATGTTCTTAAACATCTGGTGTGCTGATGCTGAGGTTATGGGTTCAACCCCTCACCGGTCAGCTGGACTAAAATGCGGACATAACTATTCCTGTATTTCTCATTCAGATTGCAATCATTGTTAGTTGCAGGTTGCAACCATTTCTATATTTTTAGTTCCAGTTTCTATATGTTTATATCTTTGTACTTGCAGATTGTAAGCTCTCTGTGCTCTTTGACCGGAGCTCAGTTTGGCTATGGTCTGGCTAATGGGACTCTGGGAGTATATGACCGATCTTCTCGAAACTGGAGAATTAAAGTAAGCCTCAGTCTTAAAAATGTTTATCATTGAGCATACTGTCGAAGTTGATAGGGAGCTCTACTATTGATGTTTGTCCATCAAGAATGACGATGACCATTCACTTCATCCATAGGGGTTGAAAGTATGGAGCCATGGGTTCTAAGATGGCTGATAAGGCTTATTTTTACTCGAAATGTTCTTTGACAATGTGGGCTAAGAATGCTTGACATTCCAGGAGGAGGATCTCCTGCAGTGGTTTTTTTTTATCCAGCTTTTTTTTTCACAGCTCTTCCAGTCCTGTTTGTTTCACAAGTAACTACACCCTTGCATAATGATGAACACCATGAATTTCAGTCTTTGGCAGCAGTTTCCCTAGTGTCGTGATGAATTACAAAAGCTTTTAGTGAGATTTTCAGAGTGTCTTTAAAGAGTTTCCTCTGACTGGCATGGGAGCGCTTACCACAGCGCAGCTCACCATAAAAAAATCATTTAGGGTGCCTGTGATCTGGCATGCAAGTCAAGTGACCAGACCATCAAATCTGATTCTTCATTAATATAGGATGAATGCTCTTTCTAAAATTTAAGTGTCTGGAATCTCGCCTAGCCATTTAATCTTCAATAGCATCCTAAGGCAGACTATGTGGAAGTGGTTTAATTTCCTGGCGTATCACTGATGAACAGTCCAGGTGTCACAAGCATGATCGGGAGCTGTGCAGATGCTATCGTGATCACTGTCAGGTGAGAGTTCGGCGCCTGGGCTCATCACTTACAGAGTGAGGGAAGACTGGCCACATGTTCCTGTGTGTTAAGGCCTACAAAATGTGATGGCCCTATCTTATCACCGACCCATAGCAGGAAACTGCTTTGGGACAGAAATAAATACCATATCCAGTGAACTGTAGTCTAATAACCTTGCTTGCCAGTTCGGTGGTCATGGGTTTGATTCCTCATTGAGTTGTGGATTGTTTAAAAATCAATCTGGGCTAGAAAGTTAACTCTGCCTGACATGGGTACTAGGATATGTCCGGGGAAGTAAAGGTAGCCAGAATGATATCACATCACCCACTGAGTGCCCATTAGTTTATACAAATACAAGGATATGTCCGGGGAAGTAAAGGTAGCCAGAATGATATCACATCACCCACTGAGTGCCCATTAGTTTATACAAATACAAGGATATGTCCAGGAAAGTAAAGGTAGCCAGAATGATATCACATCACCCACTGAGTGCCCATTAGTTTATACAAATACAAGGATATGTCCGGGGAAGTAAAGGTAGCCAGAATGATATCACATCACCCACTGAGTGCCCATTAGTTTATACAAATACAAGGATATGTCCGGGGAAGTAAAGGTAGCCAGAATGATATCACATCACCCATCGTGTACCCATTAGTTTATACAAATACAAGGATATGTCCGGGGAAGTAAAGGTAGCCAGAATGATATCACATCACCCATCGTGTACCCATTAGTTTATACAAATACAAGGATATGTCCGGGGAAGTAAAGGTAGCCAGAATGATATCACATCACCCATCCAGTGCCCATTAGTTTATACAAATACGGGCCTAGCACCTGATACGCCCAAAGCATGTAAAGGATCCTTTCCTGTTTTTCACCTTATACCTAATATGAATCAGCCAGCTCTGGTGAAGGGATTACGGATGCAATTTGTAATACCTCATACCACATTCAAAACACAGCTGTGGGTGATTTGGAACTAGATGCCTTGCGTTGGTTTCCATACAATGATATGAGTGCCAGGCATTCAGAAAACAATGGCAAACTACTAAACGTAAACATGCCCATAAATCACATACAGCCAATGAATACTGGCATTGACTGCTATGTCCTGTAAAGGATATGCAACTAACTAACTTTTTAAACTTTTTACTGACCATAAACCCAATATGCCTCATGGTGTGGGAGAGGTCCTTTTACTTTTTACTGACCATAAACCCAATATGCCTCATGGTGTGGGAGAGGTCCTTTACTTTTTACTGACCATAAACCCAATATGCCTCATGGTGTGGGAGAGGTCCTTTACTTTTTACTGGCCATAAACCCAATATGCCTCATGGTGTGGGAGAGGTCCTTTACTTTTTACTGGCCATAACCCCAATATGCCTCATGGTGTGGGAGAGGTCCTTTACTTTTTACTGGCCATAAACCCAATATGCCTCAAGGTGTGGGAGGGGTCCTTTACTTTTTACTGACCATAAACCCAATATCCCTCATGGTGTGGGAGAGGTCCTTTACTTTTTACTGGCCATAAACCCAATATGCCTCATGGTGTGGGAGGGGTCCTTTACTTTTTACTGACCATAAACCCATTATGCCTCATGGTGTGGGAGAGTTTCTTTACTTTTTACTGACCATAAACCCAGTATGCCCAATTTTAGGCTGTATTACCCTAAGAGCCCAGGTCACTGAAAAATAAAAAATTTCTGCTTCAAAGGGGATTTGAACACATGTCCAAAGGGTTGGCAGACCAGCAGTCTAGTCTGAACACTACCCCAGCTTCCGAACTATGGCAGGCATAACACTATTTTAACCCTTGTGTACTGTTCAAGAAATTAGCAGATAGTTAGTTGCATATCCTTTAATAGGACATCACCCCACTATTTTTTGGCTGTTTATGATTTCTTGGCAAGTTTATATTCAGTAGTTTGCCATTGGTTTCTGAACAACCAGTACTCATACCATTGCTTCCAAATTGCCCACAACTGTGTTTCAAACGTGGTATGCAGGATTGTGAGTTGTGTTCTAACTCCTTCGACACAATGCCTTTTTAGACAGGACCTAATACCACATTCTCAATTTACCTGACAGTATATAATGAGGGGTTGAGGAACCCAGAGGAAGAGCTGGCTTCCTAGAGTGTGGCACCGTAAACAGGTTACTGAAGAATGAACATGGCAGTGAAGTCGAACGGAGCCAACAGAGGCAGGTGATAGGATGGTGTGAGGGCACCAAATATCGGCGTGCGAGGCTCTCCTCCCAGATGAAGGGGTGGCTTGAGAGCAGACATGTTCGCCGGTATGGGACAAGCATGGAACACAAGGACAACAGCAATCAACCGAACGTCTCGTACGGCATGGGAAAGACGCCCGGAGTCATGACCCAGACGGGACTGCCCCTAAAGACTGTTAAGAAGGTAAAAGGGCCAAAACATTCCGGGAGGGCGGACCAGAATCCCCCTGCCTGTGTTTGCTCACAGCAGAGTTTTTATCACAGTGAGCTGAAGGTAGTTCCATAGCTGATGCTGCCAATGGGCTGTGGTCTGTTAGGTCTTCACATGTTATAGGCTAGGACATATGAGATGGGGGTGTAGGGATGCATTTCTGTGAAAATAAAAGCAATTACTGTAGCAGAAACTGTGAAGTGTTTATAAAAAGTTAGTTGCATATCCTTTACAGGACATCACCATCAGCCCCAGCATTCTTTGGCTGTTTGTGATTTCTTGGCAAGTTTACGTCCAGTAGTTTGCCATTGCTTTCTGAACAACCAGCATTCATACCATTATATGAAAACCAATGCAAGGCATTCTGCTTCCAAATCACCCACAGCTGTATTTTGAATGTGGTATGCGGGATTGCGAATTGGATTCTAACTCCTTCATCACTGTGCCGATTTAGATAGGCCTATCACCGCATCCTCAATTTACCTGACAGTATATAACAGTGAGCTGAAGGTAGTCCCATAGCTCATACTGCCATTAGGATGTGATCTGTTAGCTCTTCACATGTTCTATTCCATGACATATGAGATGGGGGTGTAGGGTTGCGTTTATGTAAAAATAAAAATTCTTGTAGCAGAAACTGTGAAGCGTAAAAAAAATTTAGTGCATATCCTTTACAGGACTTCACCGTCAACCCCAGCATGTTTTTGCTGTGTGTAATTTCTTGGCAAGTTTATGTTCAGTAGTTTGACATTGCTTACTGAATGACCGACACTCATACCATTTTCATAAAAGACCAATGCAAGACATTGTTTTGAACGCGGTATGCGGGATTACGAACTGTCCTTAACCCCTTCACCACGGAGCCAGCGTGAAGGGTTAGGACCATCATGATTTGTAGGCCTGAGTGCTCGGAGATGTATGTGGCCAATCTTTCCTTCTCATAGCGAATTGCTAGTGCAGGCATGGAACACTCGTCCTACCACCCTTATTGCATTGTCAGTATAACCTCCTGACGATTACACCAATATGCCTGCTACATTTCAATTAACTTTTTAAAATTATCATGAATCATTTGGTCATTCAAAGACATGAATTCCCATCCACAGTCAAAGAATCGGGCAGTTTCTATTCATGGATTCGATTTGGACAATGATGGTGTTCCTGAGCTCATCACTGGATGGAGCAACGGAAAGGTAAGGATGGCATTCAGAAAATCATTTATTTTTCAAAGCTCCTTGCACTTACTATTTAGCCAGATTGCTGTGGCTTTCTTACATTTTCGCACTATTTCTCTATGAATTCTTGTATGTTTGTTGATTATTGATTTTGTTTACTTTTTTTTCTGTTGTGCATCATTTGTATAATTTCCTCTGCCTTCCCATTCTTCTTCATCGTCTTCTTTATTTCTGGTATTATTTCTTTTTATGTCTGTTGTATTAATGACTTTAGCATTTGCCATTTTTCATCTATACTGTTCAGCCATACAGTTCATCCTTTCTGTAGCATCGTATGTAGTCTGTCTGTCTGGAGGACTGTGGAAGATTATGGCAAAATATGGCTGTCCACGAAAGTTTGTCCAAATAGTGCGGCTATTTCATGATGGCATGCAGGCAAGAGTACAGGAAAATTATGAACTGTCTGAGCCCTTTCCTGTCACCAATGGAGTGAAACAAGGATGTGTCCTGGCACCAACACTGTTCAGCATCATGTTTTCAGCCATGTTGATGAATGCCTTCGAGAACGACGACATTGGAATAGACATCAACTACCGTATGGATGAAAAGTTATTCAATCTCAGAAGGCTGAAAGCTAAAACCAAAATTGACAGCAACACCGTCAGAGAGCTCCTGTTTGCTGATGATTGCGTTCTATACGCCAACTCAGAGGCGGACATGCAACATAATGTTTCAGCTTTCTCACATGCCTGTGCCAACTTTGGGCTCAATATAAATTTGGAGAAGACTGTAGTTATGTACCAGCCAGCTCCAGGGAATAATCACACTGTGCCGAATATCAAAGTGAATGGTCATAGTCTTAAGTGTTGTGGACAAATTCACCTATCTTGGCAGCACTGTGTCACAAGCTGCCACAATTGATGATGAAGTGAATGCAAGAATCTCCAAGGCCAGCACAGCCTTTGGCAGACTGTACAAGAATGTATGGGACTGAACAAACGAACGAACGAACAAACAAACTTTATTTTAAAAGGGTAACAAATTGGGCACGCAGGCCCGTCTTCCATCGGCCCTTTCAATCACTCATCTTTCATTCATCAAATGTGCATGTTACATTAACATAGGGGAAAAAAACATTGTCAAATAGATTTTGTATACATAAACAATGCATATTATGCATGATACATTCACATTTTTTTTTTTTTTGCATATCCTTTACAGGACATCGCTGTCAACATCAGCATCTTTCAGCTGTATGTTGATTTCTTGGCAAGATTACGCTCAGTAGTTTGCCATTGCTTTCTGAGCGGCCGGCTCAGTTATCCCGCAAGTCACCAGCGGGGGTCGAACCGCTCCCAGCTCTCGCCCTGCTACGAGACTCTGTGTGATAAACGGGATTACGGAGAAAGTGTTGTAACCCCTCGGCCAGAGAGACCGGCACATTCACATGAGGAAAAAAAATAAAAAATTATCAAATGAAAGTTGTAAACATAAACAGTGCATATTGCAATGTTGTGAGAAACATCCCCCATCCACTCTCATATCCCGCAGCCACCAACACATCCCCCACCCACCAAACCTCTCCCACCCACCCACACATACATCCAGGCACTCACACAGAACCAGGCAAACATTCAAGGCTCCACCCACCCACTGATCCCCCACCCAAACACATTTCCCCACCCACACACACATCCTGACACACCAAAAAGAAGAAGAAGGAGGAGGAGGAGAAGTGAAATGGAATAAGCCTGCAAACAAAGCTGAAGGTCTACAAAGCAGTTGTATTATCCACACTGCTATATGTTTGTGAAACCTGGACTGTTTATCAGCGACACGCTAAGAAATTAAACCACTTCCACACAGTCTGCCTTAGGAAGTTACTGAAGATTAAATGGCAAGACAAGATCCCAGATACTGAAGTCCTAGAAAGAGCGTCCATGCCCAGTATCCACACTCACCTAATGAAGAATAAGATTCGCTGGGCTGGTCACTTGACTCGCATGCCAGATCACAGGCTCCCTAAACAAATTTTTTACGGCAGGTTGCGTTGTGGTAAATGCTCCCCAGAGGAAACGCTTTAAAGACACTCTGAAAATCTCACTGAATGCTTTTGGAATTCATCATGACACCTGGGAGACTGCAACCAGAGACCGAAATTCGTCGCGTGCATCATTACGCAAGGGTGCAGTCACTTGTGAAGCAACGAGGACTGCAAGAGCTGTGAAGAAAAGACAGAACAGAAAAACCACTGCAGAAAATCCTCCTCCAGAAACGTCAAGCATTCTTTGTCCACATTTCGAGCCAAAATAGGCCTTATCAGCCATCTTAGAACTCACGGCTCCATACTTTCAACCCCTCTGGATGAAGTAAATGGTCATCATCATTCTTGATGGACAAAGAACAACATGTAGTCTGTATAGTAATGACGTATTTCAAACCCGTTTCCTGAATTAAATCAAGTATTGCCTAATCTAGCTTGGTATTTCTTGGAGCCCTGTGTAATTTCCTCAGAATTATTCTTATTATTTTCCAATTACTATCACATAGTCAGTATCTGCTCCTGGTCTTGTTTTCATTGGCACTAAGGTGTTTTAAAATCAATTGCTTATAAGTATGTAATCAATTTGATCTGTTAAAATTGTTTTCTGGACTTCTCCATGTCCAAAAACATCCAGGATACCTTTGAAAGTAGGTGGTTCCAGTTGTCATATTGTGTGCCCTTGCCCATTCAACCAGTTTCTCTTGTGGTAGTTAAGTAGAAAAAAGTCACAATGCCTTGACAAGAGCAGAGAAAAACAAACTGTTGCTGTATTTAAATGTATTCAGGTATTTGAATAACGAAAACACAAACAATAAATTGCATGATTTATTGCCTGGCATATTTTGCTGGATCTCGTCAGGTCATACTGCAGAAATCACACAATACAAAATAAAGTAATTAGATAAATCCTTCAAGCTGAAATATACACATTAACACAGTAATTTCAATTGTCTGCCATGCTAATTTTAAAGTGACTATCATGTCTTTCTGTTTGCACAAAATGGGCCTATGCAGATTAATTATCATGGCTACTGCAATCTTTAATAAGCAACTATTTTGTGTGGTAAACAAACCTCTCCCCCACCCACCCACCCAATAGAAGCAAGACTTCTGAACGTTTAAAACTCAGTCTTCTAGAGGTTTAACCAAAGTGCTAACTAATCAACCAATCAACAAATGAACCAACCAACCAATCAACCAACCAGCAAGTCAACCAGCAAACCAACCAATTCCCCAACAAATGAGCCACCCAATCAGCCAAACCAACCAATCAACAAACAAATGAACCGACCAACCAACCTTTTACTTTAATGTATAGAAGTAATTATTCAAAGCATACAACTATCATCTCCAGATTGATGCCAGAAATGACAGAAGTGGAGAGGTCATCTTCAAGGCCAATTTTAATCATGGAATTGCTGGCATTGTTGAAGTGAGTCCCATGTTTATGACCTAAGTTACACATATGGTATTTCATAAACAGCTGCTGTTACACGTACAGTGTCTTATAAACAGCTGCTGGTACATACATTGTTTCATAAACAGCTGCTGGTACATACAGTGTTTCATAAACAGCTGTTGGTACATACAGTGTTTCATAAACAGCTGCTGGTAGACTTACAGTGGTTTATCAACACCTTCTGGTACATAGTGTCTCATAAATAGCTATTGGTACATACAGTGTTTTATAAACAGTTGCCGGTACATAAATTGTTTCATAAACAGTTGCTGCTACTTAGTGTCTCATAAATAGCTGTTGGTACATATAATGTGTCATAAACAGCTGCGCATACACATACAGTGTTTCATAAAAAAGCTGCTTGTACATGTACATTCTCATAAACAGCTGCTAGTACACACGCAGTGTGTCATAAACATCTGCTGTCAGGCACACATTGTGTCATAAACAGCTGCTGGTACATACAGTTTTTCATAAACAGCTGCTGGTACACATACAGTGATTCATAAACAGCTGCTGCAACATAGGGTCTTTCATAAACAGCTGCTGTTTCATACATTGTTTTATAAACAGCTGCTGTTTCATACATTGATTTATAAACAGTTGCTAGTACATACATTTTTTATAAACAGCTGCTGGTACACATATAATATTTCATAAATAGCTGCTGGTACATATACAATGTTTTATAAAAAAAAACTGCTGATCCTTTTTATTAACTTATATATAAACATATCATGCATTCACCCATTCTATCTGTCTGTCATCTGAGTACATACTGTATCATTACACATAAGTAATTTCTGGATCACTTGTACAATTGAAGATTTAACCATTTCAGAATTGTCCAATAAAAGTGCTAGGTGTGCAGTGATACACCTATGAAGGTTATGGTCCAATATAAGTGCATGATTGCAATCATATTAAACAGCTTGTTAGTTAGTTAGTCGACAGATCATACTCATTGCCCATCAAACCATTCAGTCCATAAGTTCTTGGAACCTCTCCTCAGTAAATCCTGCAAGTGTGTAGCGGCTAACGACACCAGTTCTGTGTTGGTTTATTAATCTTCTTTGGCTTCCTGCATAGTGTTCTTGTCTGGCCACAACTCTTTTAACTTGCTGTTCTCACAGTCTGACCATGGTTGTAGATTCACAGTCATAACTTGGTTCTCGCAAAAGTCTTATTTCTCATAGAGCATTCAGTATATCAGCCTCATCCAAGGCTCATCCGCCATCCACAGTAGCCTTACCCACAAGACTATTAGCCTGCTAATTTCCTTGTACACCTGCATGCCCTGTCACAAAGATGAAACTAAATGTTTCATATTAGATAGCAATGTAGACAATGAGAGGGAGCAGACAGAGATAATAAAATAAAAATATAACAGACAAGAGGTGTTTTCATGCCACTAGGCAACTTATAGAAGTCAAAATAAATTAAAACAAGTACCCAGCTTAGAATATTTAACCCTAACATTAAATCAGTCCTGTTGTATGGGTCAGAAACATGAAGATCAACTAAACAATTACAAATCAATTACAAACATCCATTAGTTGGCACCAATACTAAAGAACAAACATGTATCAGTAGACACTAAAAAGCACTCTACAACATAATCTTCCTACCAAACCTGTACAATGACAGACAAAGTGAAAAGAAAAATTACAAGGGAAATGTGATTTATAAGAAGAATACTCAATGTATCAAGAAGAGAGAAAATCAGAAATAAATAAATCAGGACTAAAGTGGGGGTTATACCAGAGCTAGATTTCATTAGAAAACAGCAAGTTAAATTGTTTGGACATATAACTAGCCTACCAACTAACAGTATACCACAACAAGTAATTATGTACACACCAAATAGAACCAGAAGAAAAGGACGACCATGTAAACAATGGACAAAGGGAATAACAGTCTATGGGAATCTTGATATATGAAGCCCATAAACAGGTACCTTCCTGCTGTTTATGCTCCACCTCAACACGGCACGGTACAAGAGAAACAAGATGAGGAGAGATGATGATTAATTAGTGCCTGCACACTGTAGAAGGACTAAAATGGCATGACATATTTACTAATGCAGAGCTGGCTTAGGGAGATAACCAGACAGATTGCAGTGAATTAAAAGGTGTGGGTAAGATGCTGGTGGTGGATAGGACACACCCTGAGCAAATCGGATGAAAGTGTACCTGTCTCTGGAACTTACAGGGCAAACAAATTAGAGGTAGACCTAAAAGACAGAAGGATAAGAGAATTAGACAGAAAGAATAATATGGGGATGAACACAGAGGGACCTGTAGGAGATAGAAAAAGGTTGGAGGGCTGGGCATGAGTTAGCTGTGGGCCAGTGCTCCTATGGAGAAGAACAAACGAAGGAACTTTATTTTTTAAAAGAAGATTATTTTACGAATATTATAAGAAGATTCCTGAAAGGAATACAAGAAGAGATAAGATCATAAATGAAGAAATCAGGACTAAAGTGGTGGTTATAGCAGCACTAGATTTTATTAGAAAGCAGCAAGTCAAATGGTTTGGCCGTGCAAGTAGGTTACCAGTCAGCAGCATATCACAATAAGCAATGATGTACAGACCAGATGGAAACAGAAGAAGAGGCCGACCACGTAAACGTTGGACGGAGGGAATAGCAGAGTCCATGAGAATATCGATACATGAAGCCCATAATCGGGCACTCTCACAATGTTTATACTTCACCTCGACATCGCAAGATACAAGAGGAACATGCTGAGATGAGATGAGATTATAAGAAGACAGAAGAATAAAGGTGCTCCAGAACAAAATATCCATAGACATTTTCATAGACTAATCAAGTTTTCTCTGCAATTAACTATCATTGTTGCAATATTTCCTCCAGGCTGACTACTCAGTCGACTCTCACACATCTGGAAATCAGTTGCTGTGTGTGTCTGTGGAGGGTGAAGGTATGCCACTTGGGTCTGCTAGAGATTTTATATTCATGTCTACTTCAGGTTTGAAATTAGATAGGCAATCTTTCAGCTGAGACGAGGGCATATCCCTCCCAAGAAAGTAGAACAGATTTGTTTGGTCAACCAAACTGTAGGCCCAGGTTTCAACGAGAAGGATCCATCGAACACCTGCTGTGTTAGTAAATATTAGCTGACACATCATACAAATTCCAGATTTAAACTCTAACAGTTAACTAGGCTGTCAGGTTGGCCCAGCCTAAAATTTGTACTCTGAAATGCGTTGGGAAATAGAAGTGGCTTTCATATTTATTTTGTGTGTGTGTGTTGCGTATCCCTTACGGGACATTGCAGTCAACACCAGCATTTTTCAGCTGCTGTTGATGTACTAGGCAAGTGTAACGGTCAGTAGTTTGCCATTGCTTTCTGAATGACTGGCTCCCATACCAGCACGTTATAACACAACGCGACACTGTCTGCTGCACAAATCGGTCGCAGCTGAGCTTCGAACGCCTGGTACCCGGCTCAAGAACCGCGTTCGCAAGTCTTTGGCCATGGAGACGGCTTTCATATTACTGACCACATTACCCACAGATTAATGAATGGTATATAAAATATGGGTGTAACACCATATGCCTAATGCACCTTAAGATGTGTAAAAGGGTCCTCCCCTAGACTTACTGCATGATACACATTAGCAGGTGCCTTGGTGTAATGGTTAAGATGCTACCCTGGCAGTGACATAAGTGTGGTTGGGGAAGGGTTTGATATGAACTCTCACTGGTTACTATGTGAGGGAAAGACTTGGCCACCAGCTCCTCCGTGCATTCAGGCCTACAAACATGCAATGGTCCTAACACTTCACATACCCATAGTAGGTGCCTGAAATAGGATTTAAAGGAAAAGAATATGACACAAATTGTGAAAATTACTGGCTATAATCACTGGCTTCCCATTAAAAGTATGTAAAGAACCTTTCTATCTGCCTTTATGGGAATTAAGCATGTAGTGCTGTCCCCATACTTTATAGACTAATCAGCACTTGGTGGGTGATGTGTGAATATAACCAGGCCATCCTGGGACATTTCTTAGTGCCTATTTTAGGTTGCATCAACCTGGGTGCTCAGTTCAATTTTAAAAATCTGTCAGGATGCAGATTTAAACCCATGGCTCCCTGTCTGGCAGGCCAGCGTGCTAACCACTGCACTACTGCAGCTCCCTATCTTCTCATTTGCTTTAATAAACATAATAATGATTTATTCAAAGCACTGAATTTTGTGGTTTTACTGTTATTAAAAATGATAGAGATTTATTTGTGGAACTGACATTGATGATTTTACTGTTATAAAAATAGTAATGATTTATTTGTTGTTAGTTATAGTCTGCACTCTGATGCGATAGGCAGACAATCTCATCAGCAGAGACAATGGCTTGTACGACTGACTAGTACAGTCACTGCCCAGAAGGAAAGCAACGGCAAACTACCTTCTACACAACTTGCCAAGAAACCTAACCATGAATGAGGAAAACTTGGAGGTGGTTGAAAATTTCAAATATCTTGGGTCAATAATTTCCAACAACAGTGACACAATGAAGGAAATTAAACAATGACTATCAATTGCTCTTCAAAGACTAAAACTGAATAAATTATGGAGTGGGACAGTCATAACTACAAAAATTAGATTTTTAAGAGCATGCATCTTTCCCAATGCAAATACACCTGTGCCACCTGGATACTTACTACACAAGCTGAACAGCACATAAATACCTTTGAATATAAATGTTAGAGACTGGTTCTAAGAATATCTTGGATACAGAAAAGAACAAATGCATCCATACAACAAGAGCTGAATCTTGAAGAAGGTTGGCTACTAAAGATGATGAAACAAAGAAAATTGAAATATTTTGGTCACTTTAAAAGTCATGAAAATTTGGAGAGAACAATAATGGAGGGGTATATGCCTGGGAAGAGAGGAAGAGGAAAGCTAAAGAGTAGATGGGTGCAGGTTGTGGCAGATGATCTCCAGATGGGTGTATTGGATGCGGGTTATCTTGCTTATGACCGAGAAGTTTTCTGGAAGGTTGTTATGGGAGCAAAGATTTGCAAGGGACATGCTACTGAAAGAATATTATTAGTGGTTTTATTGTTATAAAATAATAATAATTTATTTGTAATGCTGGCATTGACAGCTTTTCTGTTACACACATAATTATGATTTATTACTGGTGCTGGCAAACAGTTAGAGGCTATAGCCCTGCCACAGGAGGCCCAGGATCAGATCTATTGGATTCCAACATTGAACAAGATACAATCAGAGAGCTGAGTCAAAGAAAGCAGGTAATATTTCCTTCTTTAAGTGTCCTTATTTTAGTGTACTGTGGTTTAAGAAGATGTTATTAGATCTTCTCATACACAAATGTAAAGTTATCACATCGAAGACACTCCTTAAGGTGTTTTAAATTCAAGGTGTCAAAAAGAAGTGTAGGCTTTAGGAGTATGGAGTGAAGGTGTTATGAAGTAATGATTGGGAGTTGGCATTAGGAGTATGATTCTAGGAGTATGAAATTAAAGGTGTCATAAAGTGTTTGGTGGGAGTATGACTTAGGATAATGAAGTGAAAGGTGTCATAAAGTGTTAAATGGGAGAATGACAGGAGTAAAAAGTGAAAAGTTATGGCAAGAGCCCCATGTTTTTAATAGACCAATCAGCACTAACTGAACACCCCAATAATATCCCTTCTGGAGGTCAGCGTGGCTGAATGGATAAGAACACATGTTCTCAAACATCCGGTGTGCTGATGCCGAGGTAAGGGGTTCAACACCTACACCGGACAGTTGAACTAAAAATTGTTGACCTGTCGTTCTTGACTTGGGGACACATTACAAGTACCTCTGAAGTTGGAGTGGGTTCGCCTGATGGCGAGGGACACTGTTAATAGGGAAAGCTAATCCACATGCAAAATCAGTCCAGCACTAATAGAAGTAGTGTATATGAACTATGCTTGAGTTCAAAGTGAGCGAGCGCCCCAAAAATATCCCTCCTTATAGTTTAAACAGGGTAATCTAATACCAAAAACCAATTTCATAATTTTCTGAGAATTATCTGGAAAGAAGAGTTAGTAAGAAGGGAACTGTGCACACTACCTCATTATGCCATGGCTTAGAATATTTTAAAGCTGAACACTTCACACCCCAACAACATTATCTGCCATTGGCTACCTCTGCTTTAGACGTCTTTTATTTCCAATAGTAAAACATATTTTATTGACAGAACCTAATGCTTGAGCTGAAAAATTATGCTGAGAATTCTAAAATGGCAATGATTGGAGCATCTGTGGGAATTGATGGCAATAAATCTGGCATGAGTATGGTGGCATCAGGGAGTACGCCATTCCAAGGCTTCAAGGGCTTGCAGGTTTGTTCAGAACTTATTTATGTTTTTTTCTTCAGAACTTAACTTATGTTTTTATGATTGTTCAGACTTAAGTTATTTATGTTTGTTCAGAACTTAACTTATGTTTTTATGTTTGTTCAGAACTTAACCTATTTATATTTGTTCAGATCTTAACTTATTTATGTGTTTTCAGAACTTAAGTTATTTATGTTTGTTCAGAACTTAACTTATTTATGTTCGTTGAGAACTTATTTATACTTATTCATAACTTAATTTATTTATATTTGATTACAATGGGAACTATTTATGTTTGCCCATAACAGGTGTTAATTTATTTATATGTGCTCAGAGCTAACTTATTCATGTTTTTCTCATAGCTGATCTTATAAATGTTTGTTCAGAATTGAACTTCTTTATGTTTGTTCAGACATGAACTGATTTATGTTTATACAGAACTAAAATTATTTATTTTTGATCATAAATTAAATTATTTATGTTTGTTCAGAACTTACATTATTTATGTTTAATAAGAAAGAAACTTATTTTTGTTTACTCAGAAATGAGCTCATTTTTTTGTAAAAGGTAGTTTGCCATTGCTTTCCTCCTTGACAATGACGATATTGGTCTCTATAAAACAAGATCATCTTCCTACCTTCATGAATTTGAGGCCATAACCTACAATTATTTGCCATTTGTACAGAAGCTGAATCAGCCAGCATATTTTCACCTGGACTCAACACATGTTTTACCTTGACCACGGGTGTACTTAATAGGCTGGTGTAGAGAAGGAAGTGTTTTGCATTTAATTTGATAGTGGATACCCCTACCCCACCACAATCATTGAGGTAGAATTGGTTAATGTGACAGATGAAAAGAGAGAGATTTTAGAAAAACATAACATGCATACAATTAAAAGTTGGTTGCATATCCTTTTTTTTTCCACAGGACATCACAATCAACTCCAACATTTGTTGGCTATTTGTGATTTGTTAGGCAATTTTTCTTTCAGTTGTCAGACTTTGCTTTCTGAGCAGCCAACATCCATACCGTTGCACAAAGCGGTATGCTTCCAAATTGTCTGCCGCTGATTTTGAACCAGATTTTTTTTTATGTGGCTAATGTATTTTAATTAGAATCGGCTTCATATGAAAACCTTTAAAGTGTGATAGAAATTAGAATAACCATGCCATTGTCTTGTAACCTGTCAGTACTGTTGTTAATTATGTCAAGAGTGTTACGCACATGACATCACAGTGCAGATGAATACGGTGACATCATAAAGACATTTTAAAGATGGCCTCCCCACTTTTGACATGTACCAAAGTTAAGCAACGCTCTGTTATGGTTATTGTCGTTTTGATCCCACTTTCAAGGTTTTCATTTGAAGCCCTCTCGTAACATGCACTAGAACAAAGTTCAACCCTTGCATATACGAGAGTGCCCGCTTTGTACACATTTTCATGAGGTTGTTAAGCATCCATCACTTTTTTGCTTTCCAACAACTTGCAGATAGCAGAAGGTTGTTACTTCCAAGAATGCCAGATACAAGAATCACTTATATAGGAATACTTTGTTTAATTTTAAAATTATTATATAATAATAATAATATAATTAATAATTATTAAATATTATGTAATATCTGAGTGCAGATGGAAAATTAGAAAATATCAAACAAGAAATGCCAAAGGACTGCAGATTAGCAGTACCAGACTACAAAGAAAGGATATACACAAACAAACTTGGAAATCATGTGACAAGAGAACCTATAATCAAATAGATCACATTTTAATTAACAACAGAAATGCATCAAACATACAGCAAGTCAGAAGTTATAGAGGAGCTGAGTGCCACAGTGACCACTTCCTCGTTGGAGCAAAATTTAAAATAAAACTTAAGAGAGCTTTCTATACTAAATTACAAAGATTACACCCAACATATAACAGAGAAAAACTACAAAGAGAAATTTACAGATGAAATAAAATGTAAACTTGAAACTTTGCAAAACCCTTTGGAGGAAAGCGTTGACCAAACTTGGTTGAACATCAAGAATACAATTAAATCTACCGCAGAAGAATGTCTCGGTGTGTTAATCACGCATAGAAAGAACAGATGGTTCAATCAAAAATGTGAAGAAGCAGTCATTAGGAAGAAGAATGCCAGACATGTATGGTTAAATGACATCAATAACATCCAAAAGGAAGAGCATTATAGAAATGAATGTAAAGAGGCTACAAAAATAGTCAGACAGCAGAAGCGAGAATATATGAGTAGTATAATCAAAGATATGGAAACTAATCACCAGAAAAATGAATCCAGAAATTTTTTTACAGAACTGAAGTAAATGAAACGAGGGCACCAACAAAACACATATGGTTTAAAAGACAAAAATGGGAATATGATAAATACCAATGAGGAAATGTGCAACACATGGAAAGAATATTTTATTGAATTACTAAATTGTGAAGCTCCAAGTAACATTTTCCCACAGGAAGAGGTTCTAACATGCGAACCACAAATTGAAGAACCTACATTTGAAGAAATCCTATATGTAATCACACGACTTAAAAACAATAAGGCAACTGGGACTGATGGAATTGCTGCTGAATTTATAAAGGCAGGTGGCCATGCATTACATCTAAAGCTATACGAACTAATAATAAAAATCTGGAGGACAGAAGAATTACCCCATGACTGGAAAGAGTCATTATTGATACCTATCTTTAAGAAAGGAGACAAGTTCCAATGTGGAAATTATAGAGGAATATCACTACTGTCCACAAGCTATAAGATACTATCCGCAGTATTACTAAATAGACTAAAACCATATTCAGAAGACATATTAGGTGACTACCAGGCGGGTTTTAGACAAAACAGATCAACAATAGACAAATAGCTGAGAAACATTGGGAATATAAAAGAGATCTCCATAACATTTTTGTGGATTTTAAAAAGGCTTATGATAGTGTCCATAGGAATAGTCTATGGAATGCTATGCAGGAATTTGGAATACCAAGGAAGTTAATCAACATGACCAGACTATGCATGGAAGATACTTATAATATAGTAACATATAAAGGCAGGAAATCAGACCCCTTCCAAATAACATCTGGATTGAAACAGGGTGATGCACTACTCTTCAATCTGGCTCTAGAGAAAGTTGTAAGGAAGGTAAAGGAGGAATGTGATATTGGAGGAACATCCAAGCTGCTTGGTTATGCAGATGATATAGATATTATAGGGCAAAGTGAACAAATGACATTGGAAATATTGACTCACTTAAAGGAAAAAGCCCAACAGATGGGGCTGGTTATCAACCAAGATAAGACAGAATATATGGTAATTTCAAGAGACGGAATGGCTAAAAACTCTGGCCACATACAAATAGATAATATTACCATTAAAAGAACGGAAACATACAAATACCTGGGTACAATCTTCAACTGCTCCAACATCATAAGGGAAGAAATACAAACTAGAATCAACTCTGGAAATAAGATATACTATGCACTACAATATCTACTAAAATCAAAGGCGCTATCTCGTAACACCAAAATCACAATATACAAAACACTGATCAGAATAGTTGTGTTGTATGGCTCTGAAACCTGGAGTACAACGAAAGGCGACGAAGCCTTGTTACAAACCTGTGAGAACAAAATTGTAAGACGCATCTTTGGACCCATTAGGGATACACAAAGTGGAGAGTGGAAAAGAAGAAGTAACAAAGACATTTATGATTTGTTTAAGTCCCCGCTAATCACTGGTATCATGAAGGCTAATAGACTACAATGGCTGGGGCATATAGAAAGAATGGAAGATAATAGGGAAACAAAACTCGCTTACACTCAGGAAATAAATGACCGTAGACCCCGAGGTAGACCAAGAAGGCGGTGGAGAGATAATACATGTACAGACCTACAAGCACTTGGAATCAACGACTGGCAAGAGAAGGTCCACCAGAGAGACGAATGGAGACAGATTGTATTTGCAGCAAAGAACCTCAATGGCTCGGAACGCTGAAGAAGAAGAAGAAGAAGAAGAAGAAGAAGAAGAAGAAGAAGAAGAAGAAGAAGAAGAAGAAACAAGAAATGGAAAGAGAGAAGATTAATATTTTAGGAATGTGTGAAACGAGATGGAAAGGGGCAGGATCAAGACAAGAGAGGATTATAAAATTATTTATTCTGGGGGAGGAGAACGGCAAAGAGGTGTAGCCATTATATTGGATTGGCAAATATCAAATTCTGTTAAAGGATATTGGGCTGTGTCAGACAAAGAGTTCTATTATTAAAATTAAATGGAAGACCTTTTAAAACAAATATCATTCAAGTATATGCTCCAACAAGTGAATGCAGTGAAGAAAGTATAGAGGAATTTTATAATGACATGGAGTCTTCTTTAAAGAACTGTAAACAATCAGAAATTAATATTATAATGGGTGATTTCAATGCAAAAGTAGGAAATGAAGGTGATGGATGCAGTGTAGGCAACCATGGTCTGGGAGAGCAAAGAATACCATGGACAGACAAAAAAAAAAAACAACCAACGAACAAGTCCTTCAAGAAACAAATGAAGATTGTAAACTGATTAGAGACATTAGACATAGACAGTCAAAAATGTTTGGGCATGTTATGAGAAGTAATGAATTGGAGAACTAATGGCAACTGGCAAGATTGAAGGGAAGAGACCAAGAAGTAAATACCTGGATTGATTGACTACGTGGCATATTCAAGACAGAAACACGGAACAGATCCACGACTCAGGTGATCGAGTGAGATGGCAAACATGACCGCCCATGCTTATCAGAATGGCACATGATGGTTGGATGGATGAAGAAACATTTGGTTGCAGAGCCAATGGATACTTCAGGAAAAGGAGATAAAATGAACTCTATATGGAACAAAACAACAGCTTATGGATACATGCATAAGGAACACTTTACATAGAACAAAACAACAGTTCAGGGATACTTCTAAGAATGCCAGGTAAAACGAACACTTTATATAGAACAAAAAAGACAGACAATGGATAAATGCATCTTTTACTATATTGTATATGGCTTCGTTGCCCAACTACTGAGTTAAGTGCGTGGAACATCATTGTGAGCTGTGGATTTCATGTAGAGTACTTTTACATCTGTCAGCAGTTGTTTGTATCGTGAACTGCATGTTCAGAAAAATGGTAGCTGGCCAGTTGGGAACTAACTGGGTTTGCCCTACGCAGTAATGTGTGGCTGTTGGTTTTCTAGTGACTGCCGCTTCCATCTACAATGAACTGTATTTTTTGTGGTGGACTTTTGTGTTGGCATTCTGGCAACGGCATTATGCATAGTATATCTGTGCAGGCTATTGGTTTTTGTGTGATATTCACTGGCACAGAAACAGAGCATTATGGGATGACCCTTTACCTTACTTGGCTTTAGGCCAAATAGTGAAGAGCTTAGATACTGCTCAACCGTTAGCAACAACATCAACAACCAAAATAAGAACAGCAAGTAAATTATCTTTACCTTAAGGTATTGTAGCTACAGCAGTTGTTTTACTGACTACTTACATTTCCACATTTCAGCCTGATGGGTCAGCAAGTGGTTTTGATACGTCCGGTGGCAGTGGCGGAGATGGCCCCAGTTTTGGGGGTCCGGCAGCCCAGTTGGGCTTGTTGAGCCGCCCGGGGCTACCTGGCCACTCACTGGGTGGGCTGTCACAGAGTGGAGCTGTGCAGAACTACACCCTTGGCCAGGGCATGACTGACATGAACAAAGGCAGCATGGGCATCATACCTGTAAGTGCTGTCATACTGTCCTGGTCTACCATCCTGTGTGTATGACTATCTGGAGTTTGTGTTCATTAGTTTGTCAACAGTTGTTGATTTTCTTTGATAACTCCTTCCTTCCTTCCTTCCTTCCTTCCTTCCTTCCTTCCTTCCTTCCTTCCTTCCTTCCTTCCTTCCTTCCTTCCTTCCTTCCTTCCTCCCTCCCTCCCTCCCTCCCTTCCTTCCTTCCTTCCTTCCTTCCTTCCTTAATTCCTTAATTCCTTCTGGGCAGCTTACCTTTCTGTCACCCAATCTTACTGTTTTCCTTTCTTTGATTCTTGCTTACAAAAAAGAAAATAAGCTCAGACACTTAAAGCTGAACAGCTGAAGCAGTAGTAGTGGCAGCAGTTGTGTTGTAGCAGTAATGGCAGCAGCGGCTGTTACAGTAGTTATAACAGCAGCTGCAGCAGTAATAATAACTGCAGCTGTTAGAGTAGTAATAAATGTAGCTGTAGGAAAGGAGGTAGTAGTAATAATTGTAGTAGTTGCAGTACTAGGAGTAATTGTAGTAGGCATAATAGTAGTAGTAGTTGTTGTAACAGCAGCAATTGTAGCAGCAGTAATAACATCAGCTGTTGTAGAAGTGTTAGTAGTAATATTAGTAGTTGTAGTAGTAGTAGGAGTAGTTTTAGTAGGTATAACAGTAGTTGTATAAGTAGCTACTGTAACAGTAATAATAACAGCAGTTGATATAGTAGTAGTAGTAGTAGTAGTAGTAGTAGTAGTAGTAGTAGTAGTAGTAGTAGTAGTAGTAGTAGTAGTAGTAGTAGAGGTAGTAGTAGTGGTATTAATAGTAGTAATAACAGTTGTAGTAGCAGCAGCAATAGCATATACAATTGCAACAAGTATAAACCAATGTGTAAATATTTCTGTGATCAAAATCTATATATATATCCTACAGGCCAACACACAACTACAGACAACCCTCTCTGTCAATCCTGGAAGCCAGACTGTTCAAGTAAGGCCACCTCTTCTGCTTTGAGAGATTGATAAAATGTTTACCATCAGTCAAATCCGAAGTAGATTAATAATTGCATTACGTGTGTATGTGAAAACTGCAACCTACTTTGCCATAATTAACCATACTTAATGCAACTATGTTACTAGATAAATATAGCCACTTTAGTAACATTTTCTAAATTGATTTTTAATTATATAACCTGCTTAGTTGGATACCTCTTGAAAAACAAAACAAATCCAACGGTGCCTTATTCAAGTCTGTAGGTCAATTTTATGCTGAGATATTAATGTTTGTGTGTCAGTTTATCATTTAATATAGACTTATAGAAAAAAACGATTTTGACCTTTTCACTTCTTATGACTCTACCTACACACACAACTGTTGGTTACACTCATGCCAAGGGAGATTAACACAGCCGCCCGTCTAACTTAAGGACAGTTAACTACTGCCACACAGAGAAATATATACATCTCCACGTCATGCTGTGATGATGCCAGACCGTGCGCTAACTGCACGCGGAGTCTTGTCAATGTCAGGCCGCCAGCGTAGACGCATTTTGACAAAAGATGTTCCGTTGGAAAGATGAAAAATTATCAATGATCCCGACCAAGTAGAGTGATGAAAAATTACACATAAATATTAGAATAGATGTTGAATGCAAACATGTATTTATTATCATTGCCGTCGCTCTGAATAGTCCATAAGAATATTAAATGATCATCAATATATTATGACACGGAAAACTGCTATTTACCGCCATTGAAATATCCCATTGCAACATCATAGCATGCAATCTTCATCATTTCAGTTTGGGATGTTACCTACGACCTAAATAGTCAAAAATTACACAATACGCATACAAATGGATGCACAATTTAATTATTCACACTAGATCCATGCCCAAAGTCTATATAAAGTGGAATTTACAAGTCTACTTATGTCTTACAAAGACAGTCTCTTTATCTCCGTAAGAAGAAAAATTTGAGAAGCCAAGATGTATAGATTCGTAGACAATGGAGGGAACTAAAATACTCCGTAATCGGCTTCTGTTTTAATGCAATCTTAAAATAATCGGGGAATTTAACATAATGAGTACACTTACTGGCCCCATATCGGAGACACAAAAACAAATAACCGACGGTAAACGCAAAAACAAATTCCGGTAAAATTTGGCGAAATGAAACATAGTGGCTAGATAAATAGTCTTAAGAACCTTTGGTATAACACTGGAAAACAAATTAAAAGTGGAAGGCTGGCATGGCTGTGATGTTTAATGCGCTGTAACAGCCTCTTCTGGTCACGGCGTGGTGTGTTTGTTCCACAAGCCAGTCAGTTGGACTTGAATGTTAACTTCTCATCCTTGATTTCAGGACATAAATTACAAGTACATCAGAAGTTGTAGATTTGTCACCTGATGGTGAGAGACATTGGAAATAGGGAAAGCTAACCCTCATGCAAAATCAGTCCAGTGCATTCACTAGTAATGGCAACTATTAGTAGTATTACAGAAACATACATCTTTTCTATGTCAGCAACAGAGAGACAGGCAGCAGACAGATAGGGAGATAGAGAGAGGCAGACAAAGTGAGGAATAGAGAGAGAAGGAGAGACAGAGAGAAGGACTGAGCAAAAGATGGATATAGAGATAAAGAAGTAAAGACAGAGAGAGAGGTAAAGAAATGTGGGGATAAAGAGAGAAAGAAGAAGAGACAGAGAGAAAGTGACAAAGACAGAGAGGGACAGAGTGAAAATTACAGTAAGAGAGAGAGAGAGAGAGAGAAATTCCTCCTTAAAAATGGAGCACTTTGATCAGTCATCGTGACTGTACAGACAATTCTCCTTTATATTATTGATAACTTGTTGAAGTTCTCAGTCTTCACCATGGCTTTTCTCATTGTTCTCTTCTGCAGCCACATGTTGAACTCTTCATCAGCACTACCAATGGTAAGTAGATGGGATGGGATTTCTGGGATTCCATGTGTTCATCCTTTGAGTGCAGACCTTCTTGAGAAGTAATGCCCTTTTGTCAGCCCTATATGTTACTGAGATCATTAATGGAAGCAAAGAATGACTGACACATTGCCGCCTTGATAGACGATAGTTTATAAAATGCAGTTATACCTCTCCTTAGCAGCAAAGGCTTGGCTCAATTTAGAGACCATGTGTTGCCCATGCAGCATGATCCCTCTCTTGGACTGCCTAGTTAACTCCAGAGGAAAGCTAACACCAATACATCTGGGCCAAGACAAGCTGCAGAAGTTGCCAGATCAGCAAAGCAATGCTCTAACTGTCCGCCTGTCGCAGCTTCTATCCTAGACCTGTTGCTTACCAAGGCTTAGGGTTTGGTCTGCCTTGCCATGACATTTAGTCTTTAGGATGCGTTTCCTCACACTAGGGTCAGGTTTGTACCCTCTCAGTTTCGCTTCTCTGCCAAAGCTGTTGGCCATTGTGGGGTGTTGGGTTTGGTGAGCGCCGCCCCAACATTCAATGCTAACAGAAAGCAGATAGTACTGTCTACTGTCATACAGTAGTTAATTCACATCTGAATAAGACCTGACTTTGTGAAACAAAGAATAGTAACGCTGTAACCGGATCTCCTCATCTACCACTGATGTTTCCTGTCATAATGTTTCCCAATGCCTCTATTCTCATTATTTGACTAAATAAAACTACTTGTCTCTTTTTTATATTTGGATTTATTGTGTTACCAACTTCAATGCAGTTATTGTTAGCTACCATGGCAGTCCAAGGTATTCAGAACAATCATCTCAGGAACCATATTTCCATTGCTTTCAAGCTATTCCTAAATTGTTCATTCACTTTTCGTGATTCACTGTCATATAGCAAATAGCTTCTAATTAAAATTTCAGAACTTTCTCTCTCTCTCTCTCTGACAATTAATGATAGTAACTTATTGCATAAGATGCTTTTCTTTTTATGAATTTCAGCTTTTTCTTGACCTACACTTTTCCCTCAATTTCTGTTATGCATCTTTTATATGACACTAGCTGACCCGGCCCGGCTTCGCCCAATCCTTGGTGGGGAGCATCTCATTTAATTCATATAAGTAGTCATATAAGTTCCCGTTCCCGTTACCGACTATCTGTCTGTCTGTCTGTCTGTCTGTCTGTCTGTCTGTCTGTCTGTCTGTCTGTCTGTCTGTCTGTCTGTCTGACCCGGCCCGGCTTCGCCCAGTCCTTGGTGGGGAGCATCTCATTTAATTCATATAAGTAGTCATATAAGTTCCCGTTCCCGTTACCGACTATCTGTCTGTCTGTCTGTCTGTCTGTCTGTCTCTCTGTCTGTCTGTCTGTCTGTCTGACCCGGCCCGGCATCGCCCAGCTCCTGGTGTGGAGCATCTCATTTAATTCATATAAGTAGTCATATAAGTTCCCGTTCCCGACTGTCTGTCTGTCTGTCTGTCTGTCTGTCTGTCTGTCTGTCTGTCTGTCTGTCTGTCCGTCCGTCTGTCCGTCCGTCCGTCCGTCCGTCCGTCCGTCCGTCTGTCTGTCTGTCTGTCTAATCATTTATTGGTTGCAGTTAGAACAACCTTAGATAAACGAAGACCAACTTACAAAAAGCATTAGAAAGAGCACTTGAAAGATCTTTACATCTTCCCCAACAATTAACATGGGTAAATGGAGCAGCGGCAGCAGCACCAGAAGAAGAAGAAAAAGGAGGAGTAGGAGCTAGGAGGAGTAGGAGCTAGGAGGAGGAAGAGGGAGGAGGAGGGAGGAGGAGGAGAAAGAGAGAAGAGGAGGATGGAGGAGGGAGAGGGAGGAGAAGAGGAAGAGGGTAGGAGGTGGAGGAGGGGAGAGGAGGAGGAGGAGGAATATAACGCATATGCCTGTAGATTTAATAATGGCTGAAGTTGTTCCATGTCTTCTTAGAGTTAGCGACAGTGTAAAGAAATATAAAATCTTCAAACTTGATAGAGATAAGGTAACTATTATTTATTCATTCTTTAAGCAAAAAAAGATGAGTTACAATGTTATGCATTATGCATTATTTTTATGAAAACTTTGAAAATGCCTTACAGATTGTATCATTATTTATTATAACTCATATGCCGGTACATAACTATAGACAAAGAGTTTATAAATCTTTGAAAACGATGCCACAATATGACTATAAGTTATACAGAAAAGTTATGCCCCATGAAATAACTTTTACAGAGTTAAGTCCCCTGAGATATATATGAAATTATAATGAAAAATGAAAAATGAAATAATATTGGGTAAGCAGCCGATTTCACACTAAAAAAATATGACAGTGGGCTGCGCTGGAATGAAAGGAAGACGTGTAGAAAATTTCATCTCAATCGGATGGGCCGTTCGCGAGCACATAAAGGACATATGGACGGAGATTGCCTTTTATATATAAGACTAGCTGACCCGGCCCGGCTTCGCCCAGTCCTTGGTGGGGAGCATCTCATTTAATTCATATAAGTAGTCATATAAGTTCCCGTTCCCGTTACCGACTATCTGTCTGTCTGTCTGTCTGTCTGACCCGGCCCGGCATCGCCTAGCTCCTGGTGTGGACCATCTCATTTAATTCATATAAGTAGTCATTTAAGCTCACGTTCCCGTTCCCGACTATCTATCTGTCTGTCTGTCTATCTGTCTGTCTGTCTGATCCGGCCCGGCTTCACCCAGCCCCTGATGGGGAGCATCTCATTTACTTCATATAAGTAGTCATATAAGTTCCCGTTCCCGACTGTCTGTCTGTCTGTCTGTCTGTCTGTCTGTCTAATCATTTATTGGTTGCAGTTAGAACAACCTTAGATAAACGAAGACCAACTTACAAAAAGCATTAGAAAGAGCACTTGAAAGATCTTTACATCTTCCCCAACAATTAACTTGGGTAAATGGAGCAGCGGCAGCAGCAGCAGAAGAAGAAGAAGAAGAAAAAGGAGGAGTAGGAGCTGGGAGGAGGAAGAGGGAGGTGGAGGAGGGAGGAGTAGGAGGGAGGAAGAGATAGGCGGAGAGAGGAGGATGGAGGAGGAAGGAGGAGTAGTAGGGAGGAGGAGGGATTAGGAGGAGAAGGAGGAGGATGAGGGAGGAGGAGGCAGGAGGATGGGGGAGGAGGAAGAGGGAGGAGGAAGGAGGAGGAAGAAGGAGGAGGAGGAGGAGGGAGAAGGAGGGAGGAGAAGAACACAGGAGGAGGGGGAGGAGGAGGGAGGAGGAGAGAGAGGAGGATGAGGGAGGAGGCAGAGGGAGGAGGAGGGAGGAGGGAGAAGGAGGAGGAGGGATGTGGGAGGAGGAGGGAGGAGGAGGTAGAGGGAGGAGGAGAGAGGATGAGGAGGGAGGAGGAGAAGGGATGATGAGGAGGGAGGAGGAGGAGGAAGAGGGAGGAGGATGGAGGAAGAGGGAGGAGAAGGAGGAGGAGGGAGAAGACATAGGAGGAGGAGGAGAGAAGAGGAGAAGGGAGGAGGAAGGAAGAGGAGTGATTAGGAGGAGGGAGGAGGGCGAGGAGGCAGGAGGAGGAAGAGGGAGGGAGGAGGAGGAAGAGGGAGGAGGAGGGAGGAGGAGGAGAAAGAGGGAAGAGGAGGAGGAGAGGGAGGAGGGGGAGGAGAAGATGAAGAGGGTAGGAGGTGGAGGAGGGGAGAGGAGGAGGAGGAGGAGGAATATAACGCATATGCCTGTAGATTTAATAATGGCTGAAGTTGTTCCATGTCTTCTTAGAGTTGGCGACAGTGTAAAGAAATATAAAATCTTCAAACTTGATAGAGATAAGGTAACTATTATTTATTTATTCTTTAAGCAAAAAAAGATGAGTTACAATGTTATGCATTATGCATTATTTTTATGACAACTTTGAAAATGCCTTACAGATTGTATCATTCTTTATTATAACTCATATGCCGGTATATAACTATGGACAAAGAGTTTATAAATCTTTGAAAACGATGCCACAATATGACTATAAGTTATACAGAAAAGTTATGCCCCTTGAAATAACTTTTACAGAGTTAGGTCCCCTGAGATATATGAAATTATAATGAAAAATGACAAATTAAATAATATTGGGTAAGCAGCCGATTTCACACTAAAAAAATACTATACATGAGCTTGGATCCACCATATTTAATGACAATTGTGTTATCTCTGCTTGTTTTTTATTTCTAAATGTCCTATTATACTCATCATTTGGATTTTTAATACATTGATGCCCCTTTTGGATCTTACTATCTTCCCTCCTACTGCCGACCCTGTTCAGTAAGCGGGATGCCAATTTCCCTGATTTCCTGATCTTCTAAAATTTCTTTGCATTTCTCCATAATTCCCATTTGCTGGTCTGCCATTTTCAGTTCTATTCTGTGTACTCGTCTGAACACCTCTATTATTTTGTGTATTCGATGGGACACGTCTGTTACCACAGAAACGAAAATGTGCCCACGTTGGTGACATCCCCAACAAACCACATTCGAGTTATTTGTGTTACCTTCCATGTTTCTTACAGTATTTCTCACTTGTCCTCCTCTACCTTGATTATATACATTATCGTTTCTTTGTACCATCTGTATTTCTCCTCGTCTTCCTCTCCATCCATGTCTATACTGTCCTACTTCCATAGGTTCTTCAATTCTATCTTCCGAACTACTACCTAACTCTCGTCCTACTCTTAATTTAAACCTTCTCCTCAAGCTTTCCTCTTGTATAGCGATATCTACCGCTTGTGACAATCTTGCCGGATTCTCTCTTAATAATTTAAATTTCAATCCATCTGACCTAATCCCATCAACAAAAATTCCTACCAACATCCGTTCTACTTCTTCAGCTCGTACATTCTGTCCTAAAAATGACTCTTCAGCTAAATTGATTAACCTGTCACTGTATAGCTGCACACTTTCTGTAGTGTTTTGTCTAGTCTGTCGCAATACTGAGAATGCGTGTTGTGGATCAGTAATTTCAGCGTATTTTCTTGCGAGATCATCTTTAAATTCTTCCCAGGTTTCACCTCCTGCTGCTTCTAGTTTTCTTCTTATCTCATCTCATCTCATCTCATCATGTTCCTCTTGTACCTTGCGGTGTCGAGGTGAAGTATAAACTTTGTGAGAGTGCCCGGTTATGGGCTTCGTATATCGACATTCCCATGGATTCTGTTATTCCCTCAGTCCAACGTTTACGTGGTCGGCCTCTTCCTCTGTTTCCATCTGGTCTGTACATCATTGCTTGTTGTGGCATGCTGTTGACTGGTAGCCTACTTGCATGGCCAAACCATTTGACTTGCTGCTTTCTAATAAAATCTAGAGCAGCTTTAACCCCTACTTTAGTCCTGATTTCTTCATTTCTGATCTTATCTCTTCTTGATACGTTGAGTATTCTTCTCAGAAACCTCATTTCTGTTGTTGTGATTTTTCTTTTCTCTTTTTCTGTCATTGTCCAGGTTTGGCATTGGTAGCAGAGAGTTGGTAGGAAGATTGTGTTGTAAAGTGCTTTCTTAGTAGTTATTGATACATGTTTGTTCTTTAGTATTGGTGCCATTTGTCCAATGAGTTGATTTGCCTTATTGCACCTATTTTCGATCTCGTCTTCTGATCTGCCATTTGATGATATTATACTTCCTAGGTACTTGAAGCTCTTTACTTGTTTCAAGGGATGTTCGTTTAGGTGAATTGTTGCTGTTTGTTCTTCTTTAGTTATAGTCATTACCTCTGTTTTGCTTGTGCTAATTTTCATGTTATGTTCCCTACACATTTCGTTTAGACTATTCATGTGGTCTTGTAATTCAGCTTCTGATTTTGCTATTAGTGCTTGGTCATCCGCAAACAGGAGTTCTCTAATGGTTAGATTTGCAGATGGTTCTTCTTCTGTGTTCTCGTCATGCGGTATTCTTGCTGTCTCTGCTTGGCTGGTTTCTTTACATATGTTGTCTATATATGTTATGAACAAGAGAGGGGACAGGACACAACCTTGTCGTACTCCAGATCTTATGGTGAAGGGTTCTGAGTGTTCTCCAGTTGCTCTCACTATGCATTCACTGTTGTTGTATAAACTTCTACATAGGTTTGTTAGATGTGTACTCACTCCATATTGTTTAACTTGGTTTTTCTACGAGCAGTCACCCAAATGGTTTTCTTCTTATATGGTCAGAAACTGGACTTGTACTTGTTCTGTATGCCAAATTCTTTTTCTCCTCATCTGTAGCGTTTATTAAATATGCATGTTTCTCAATAGAAATGACCCATTTCTTAAACTGGTTTGCCTGACCACTAAATCTTTCAACATCACTGCTTACATTTTGTTGTCTTAATACTGCATCCAACCTTGCTATTGCCCCACCAACTCCAGTCAGTACCTGTGAAAATTCTTGGGGTTGCATTCTAGAATCTGTACTGAAAATTATCAAGCAATATACAAAATATTTCAAACAATATTAATTTCAAATACACAATCTGTTCAACTAATTACTCTAATATTACCTATTATCTAATTATACTAACTAAATACTCCAATCGAAGATCCTGACGAAGAAAATTTTCCGTTGTAATCACGAATCCTGATAAAAGAACCTAAATGAAATCCTGACGCAGAAATTTTCAATTGATCCTGATACCAAGACCAAAAAAAAAGGATTCTAATCGACACCGTTGAAAGGATCAGAACACACAAAAAAGCTCTGGATTTCCTAATTCAATCGAAGTCGAAATCAGTTTTCTATAGTTTTCCTGTCGGTGATTGTGCTCGATATATTGCTCGATCAATCCAAGACTGCTTGATTGCTTGCTCTATTGACTGTACTGTAAGCGTTGGACTTTAATCTCCGTCAAGCAAGGTCACCTTCACACTTATTCAACCGACAACTGCTCACGGTTTCATCAAACTCACTTTCCAACAGCATATCTGGCACTCTCACATGTTTCAGCGTAAAAATGATCAAATCGAGAATAATTGGATTTAAACCTGACGCTATCCACTCCCTTATTTGTTACGTGGCATTTCACCAACTGTCAGTTTAAATTGAGTATACCAAATTTTGACTTGAGATAATTTTCATCAATGCTTTCATTTAAGTGAAGTAACTGTAGAGAATATTGAGGATCTCGACTCAATAACTATGGAATTTGCAATATAACCTTGACTTCACCTTCAACAGTCCCATGAGTTAAAACTCATAATTTTCACCATTCTTTGTTTTACTTGGAGTTTTATTTGGATCAGCTTATCGTTCTGTTGAAATCAAATCATTCCTGGTACCTCGAGAGTTCACAAGCTGTAACATGTAATCAGCGAGTTCATTCTGATAACCTTGTGTACTAGTTTTTGAGGCAAAACGGCATTACTTGATCTCATTATGCAATTATCGTTGGTCATTGATCAAGTTATTTCAGACTATTTATCAGATAAAAACATCAGTCTTTCAAAAAAATAAGTTTAACAATCAAACCTTTTGAGCTGGCCTGAGAAATCGATCTCCTTTTTAAACAGAAATACACTGAGAACCCACAACAACTACCCCTGGGCGGGCTTTCAGCTGTTGCGTTTCTTATTATTATTTACTTAAAAACTTCCTTCTCCAGACACCCAGACACAACAATATTCCATGGCGGTAACTCTCTCCTCAACATCCCATGTTGCTCTTTGAGGTCAAAGGCACCAAATCAACCTGTATTACAGTGTAGAGATGTTACACACAGGTTAGAAGGCACGTGACGTATAGGACATAAGTCTCCGTTGTTTATAACATTCTTTATTTGTCGAATCGTTCCACTACAGCATAATGATGGTAGGCTCAAAATCTGATGTTTACCTACTCTCTTGCTAGCTGACCCCCAAGTGACGTGTGTCCCAGCCTAGATACACTTCTTCATTCGTGCACACACGTTCACTAGCTATGGTTTTCCCACTAGTCAAGGAATGCGCAGCATTCCTTAACTCTTTACTCCTAAGCTACTCTGTTACAAAAGGAAGACGTGTAGAAAATTTCATCTCAATTGGATGGGCTGTTCGCGAGCGCATAAAGGACATAGGGACGGAGATTGCCTTTTATATATAAGATTATGATTGCCACTAGATTTTAAATTTATCCATGTAGTTAAGCATTTCCCTTTCTATTGTTATATCACATTTTGATGTTATATTTTTCTTTGATATAATCATTGTTTCTGTTTTCTTGATATTCAAGGAAAGTCCTTGTTTTATATTCACTATTACTACATCTAAAAGTTGTTGAAGGTCTTTTGCATTTTCAGCTTTTACTACTGTGTCACCTGCATAACGTAAATTGTTTCTATTATAACCTCCAACTCATATTCCTGGAAATTCCTGGCCACTGTTTGATCTCTCTAATTATTACTTCACCATACAGAGAGAAGAGATCCAGTGACAGAACACATTGTCATACTCCTTGCTTTATTTGTCCATAATTGCCTTCTTTATTTCCCATTTTTATTGCTGCTTCATGTTTCCAGTAAATATTGTTTATTATTCTTAGATCTGTGCAATCAACTTTAATATCTTCCAACATTTTGATAATTTCCTGTCTCATTCTTATAGTTGTACATAATGTTCTACTTTCATAGCCTCTTCCATGCAATCTTATTAGTTACTCTGGCAGTCCAAGGTATTCGCAACATTCATCTCAGGAACCAAATTTTCCATTTCTCTTGGGAGCTTTAAGAGATAGCAAAAGATTGTTTGGCAGTTGTGGGTCTGTAGTCCAGAGTAGGTTAAAGGGCAAAGGTTAAATGTTAAAGACTTCGTGGAAGAAATCATTGATGGTTCAAAGGGCAGGATTGCTTTTACCTGCAAAACATTGTGGAACATAATGAGCATGCAAGGCATGTAGAGCGCCCTGGTCATCCACTGCATCTGTATTCATCTTCAGTCATCTTGACTTGTCTTGCCACTGGATTCAGATGGCGAGAGAGTGTGGTTGACGAATTGCATAACTTTTCTCACTTTTCATCCAATTCATCGCACAAGCTATTCTTCAACATTTTGAGCAATAATAGGCCTTACCAGCCATCTTAGAACTATGGCTCAAAACTTTCAAGCCCACTGGATGAAATGAATGGTCATCATCATACTTGATAGACAAACACCACAAAGGGCGAAAGAAGTAAAAAGCCCTTTTTGTGCCACTTTATCATCTTTGTAATATTATTGCAACATGCACTTTTAGTGATTGTAAAATAGTCCATGACTCACACTTGTTTGTTGCTACAGGAAAGATGCATGTCCTCAAACATTGTATTGTAACTTGTTTGCTGTTGTTGTGTTATAGGTTCTTACTGCTGTTTGAACCTCTGCTTGCTCTGCCAGCCTGTCTGACTTATGTTGGGTAGTCCCCATGGTTGTTGATGGTGCAGCCAAGTTATTCTCACTTCAGTTATTTCAGCTTCTTTGTGGTTGAGTCTGATGTTCTTTGGTGGGCATGCAGTTTTGTCAGTCAACATTATTATTTGTATTTTTTAAGTTCAGAACATTTTACCATAGAAAATAAGTACCACACAAAATGTAACCATAAAATAAAATGATCACAGGAAAAGTTACCATACAAAATGTCACCATAGAAAGTTACCAAGGAAAAAAAATTACACAGAAAATGTTACCATCAATAAAAGTTACCATAGAAAATGTTACCATAGAAAAGACTGAACACAGAAAAAGTTACCATAGAAAAAGTAACCAAAAAGTCTTTGTTTTTTGCAGACACAATCATCAGGGCAGTAATCATATTTGCTGAAGGCATCTTTGAAGGAGAAAGTCACGTGGTGTAAGTATGGTGGAGTTAGATGATATCACTTAGGCAAATGGGAAATGTGTGCATGATCTTCTTCTCCCTCTCCTCTTCCTCTTATTCTTGCTCATGTGTTCTGAAAAAGTACATTTGGTTACATTTGATCTGTTTCACACTTTAATCTGGTGTCTGTTGACAGGAACCTGTCTAAAATTTGTGGAGGAAACATTACCTGTCGCGATCTAATCCAAGCTAGTCTGATCTGAGTTGAGTTAAGTTAAGACCTGACACCACTCTACTCAGGACATTCCCATACGTGCTCCTTCCCCTCGTTCAACAGCCAATGAAGAGTTATACTTCTAATTTTTCCCACAGCTATCTGATTGAAAGTTCTCCTGGTCTTCCTTCTTAGTTTTGAGATTCTTCTAGAACCCCTGCCGATCCTCCGCAATATCATTCTTTCCAAATACTGGTTCTCAGTATGTTCCCCCGCCAACTCCACCTGATCCCATAAGCACTCGACAACCTCTCCCTTATCCATAGGTAATCGACCACCAAGATGTGCATTGACTGCCAGCCTATCAGCCTGTTCATTTCACCCTCCCCCCCCCCACTCTCGCATGACCAGTACAAAAAATCCATACAATTCTCACAATCTGTGATCTCTGAAGCGAGGTGAGTCATTCCACTTGAAACATTCCTTTCTCCACCTTACTAAGCATACTCCTTGAGTCTGTAATGAATGGAATGTGTGTTGCAGTGGTCTCCTCTAAGCAATGGAATGCTGCTGTTACTGCTTCCACCTCCATTCTCATGCTGGAGGACATAGTCTGATATGCTAGTCTGATCTGATATGGTGACATCCTATTATGCATCTCTTTAGATGGGAATTTCTTGTACTGGTCTTGCACACCCTGATATTTCAGGGCATGGAAGGGGGAAGTGGAGCTCTGCAACAATCTATAAGATGGTACTTATTTACTGGATTAAGAGCAAATTCTCCATACCAGCTTCATTCCCTCTTCAGTGCCTAAATAACCTCGATGCTAGTGCACGGAGCATCAGTGTCAGCACTCAGTCTTCCAAAGTGTTCACTAACCAACCAACCCTTGAATTCCACCTATCTAGCCTATAAAAGACAACTGGGCATGAAAATGCATGAGACAGGGGAATTGACCAGAGATGGAGAGTCTTTTCAGTGGGCCATGATGACAGCAATAGTCTGCAAACATTTATTACATGATGATGAACTACAGTGTTCACTTAGTGTCTCCTATTTGTTAAAAACAAGTCTATCCTCGCTTTAGAGGTAACAGATTGTGAGAATTGTATGGATGTTTTGCCATGCCAGGCAGGAGTGCAGGGGGAATGAACAGACTGATAGGCTGGCAGGGAATTCACCTCTTGGTGGTAGATTACTTAAGGACAAGGGAGAGGTGGCCGAGCGCCTGCGTTACCAGGTGAAGAAGGCGGGGGAACAGATTGAGAACCTGTATGTGGAAAGAATGATATTTCTGGGGATTGGCAGGGGTAGTGGAAGATTCTTAAAACTGAATGTGAAGACAATGAAAACTTCCAATCAGATAGAGGTGGGAATGATTAGTAGTATGACTCTTTGCTGGCTGTTGAATGAGCATGTCTGTGAATGTCCTGAGTGCAGTTATGTCGGTTCTTAGCTCAACTCAACTCTCAAAGAAGGCTAGGTTTACAGTCTGCATTATTGAGTGGGTGCACAACTGTGATATTTTGTGTAAATGATGCTATTATGTATGCAGGAATGTTTGTATGTGTGTATGCATGTGCGTGTGTACATGTGTCTGACTGCCTGCCTGACTCATAACATGGTAATATGCGTTGTTTATGTTCACAGCTTTCATTTGACAATGTTTTTTCTCTCTGTGAATGTAACATGCACAATACATAATTGATGTACGAAAGATGGAGGATTGAAAGGGCCGAATGTAAGACAGGCCTGCTTGCCCAATTTGTGACACTGAAAATAAAGTTTGTTCGTTCGTTCATCTGCTCTCCAGATTATTTTAAAGATATCAGAAAGTTACAGTATAAGTATGTTTATTTATGTATTTATCCATTTAGAGGATAATCTCTTCCATACCAATGTCCATTAGTGTGCTGTTGTGTTGAATACTTATTTTGTCTTTTTCTTACACTATCCAGTCACCCAAATGGACAGACTCTGAGTTCGTCATTGAAAGTTCCGATAATTCCTCCAAAGGATGTTCCGGTGGATCTGCATATCAAATCATTAATTGGTCAGAGATCTAGGTAAATGTGTTTATGTATGTGTGTTGCTTTTATAGTGTTAGTACTGCGTTTATATTTAATCTTTTCTAAGGTCTGATGGAATGGTTTCTATTACTTTTAAGGGTTCCCCCGAAAGGTGCTTCATGTAAATGATATTCCAATCTTGTTGTGGGATCTCGTAATAAGTCATTATTGTTTCAAAGTTCTGCGTCCATGCAGATATGCAATGGCTTAAAACAAAGTTTTAAATAATTCCCTGGTATTTCTTAAATTTGTTTTATGTTTCTTTGTTTTCTATCTTTCTAGTTTCTGTGTTGGTTTGTGTTTCTGCCTCTAGTTGTTTTAGTTTAATTTGGGTTTCTAGTTCTTCATTCTTTAGTTGTGCATTTATTTCTGCATGTGTAAGGTCTAATTTGGCCTGTTTATTTTTACTTTCCAATTCTGCTTGTTTACGGTCTCATTCAGCCTGTTTATTTTTACTATCTAACTCTGCTTTCTTTAGTTCTTGTGCTCTTTCATCTCATTCAGTTTTTTCTTTTAATTTGTTCTCACTCCATTCTACAAGTTTTTTCCCCGGAGAAACCACATTTGATTCCCATTTCTATGAAATCATTTAAAGATGCCATATTGCTTCTTTAGTAATTTATGTTGAACAAGTACAATGTGATACAAATGCAATATAATCATTTCTAATTATTACAGAGACTGAAAAAACAATAGGAGTGCAGATCTAGAATATAGGCCGAAATTTCAAAAACTTAGCTTTTGGGAGTGCCTGTAGTTTTCTTCAAGGCTTGAGTTCACAACAGGGGTTCATGTGTGTGTGGTCTTCTTGTATTCACGGTTCACTCACTGTAACGTGTCTGGCTGTGGAGAGAATACTATTAGTACCGCTGTTTACAAGTTTCTGTCAACATCTTGTCAGTCGATACTAATTTGTTTCGTTGTAGTCTAGGTGTAATAACTGCTATGTAATGTCGTATGGTCGTAGGATTCAAAAACCGGTCGATGCACCCACTTCTTGTCAGGGATTACTTCTTCTTAACAACACACATGGTTGGTCCTTGACAAGTAAATGCTATTCTCTCATCCAGTAATTCAACACAGAGACAAGCTCATGATTTGTTCCAATGGGGAACGTTTAATAAGTGATCTCGAGCATCACAAATATAGCAGGGATCACTCGCTACACAAAAGCCAGGCCAAATCAGTACAATGGTGTCAGAACGGGTTACATAATATTTACTAAATATGTACACTGAGTCATGTATATACAAACGCTCGCACTCATGCGCAATCTCGCCATAGCACTCAAATAGCATACAACGTCTCACTGTCTCATTCAATCAGAGCGTGCTATGTCTCGCAGTTGTATCACTTGTATTCTGACAATCACACAACGTAGCAGTCTCAATATCTTTTACACATCTAGCACATCTGATATAAGCAGTCTCCTTTCAAACAGGTCCGTCTCCGTTGCTAGTCTAATGCTGTCTGCCGGTCTTCAGTCCGGTCTGTCCTCTCACGGGTTCTCTGCCCCGTGATTCATGCCTGTCCTACCTTAGTCCGTCTGTCTTGAGTCTGTACTGAGTTACAGACTCACCTGTCTTTGACCCCTTGGTGTCTGTCCACTGTCGTGACCTGTCCCAGTACTTCTAGCTACCTGTCTCATACAGTAGTCCCTGTTGGCTGACTGTCCTTACCCTATATTGTCCTGTTGGTACTGTCTCTTACATCTCTATTAGATTAGCTCTCTGATACAAACCAAACCACATTTAAAGCAATGATGAGAGAAGATTGTGTATTGTATATTTGAATAATTAAGACATGAATAATAGATTGCACATTTCATTGTCTAGCATCATCATCATCCAGTGCCTTGCCAGCTGGTGTGGGCCATATCTAAGATTTTCCAAAATCCTTTAACTGTCCGAGCACTCATTTGATACAAAATTATGCCAACTCCCATTTAATAATCCTTCTTTCCTGAGTAAATAATTCTATATATATCTGAATTTTTTTTCCCTCCGCACCTGGCCATCACTTTTCACTAATCCCTAATATATTTATCTTCATTATTTCCATTTCTTTCTTGATATTATCTAATTTTCCATTATGGCTAAGTGTTCTGACATTCCATGTACCAACATTTAATGTATTTCTAACCTTTAATTTGCACACAGTTGCCTGATGATGATCGGGTATCACCTGCAGCACATGATGCTCTCTACCGGACGAAGCGACTGAGCTGGAATCCCCATTAACGTTGTTGTCTTCATTGATTTTGTTTACAGGCGTTAAACTACCTTGACTTTTAAATACTTGCTTTCCATCTTCTAAAAGCTAAAATTGTTTCTTCCTCAGTTCCCAGTTTCATGTTTTCGAGTTAACTCGCCAGCTGCCGCGGTTCTCCCTGTACACACAGATCAGCAATGACATACCAGACCCCAAAAGCTGTGTGCATTTTAATCTTAATGAGAGACCACAAAGGGTTTGTATTTACATTCTGTGATTGATTTTTACATCCGAATATCAACATGCATACAAGAAAAGAAGCTGATAGAACTTTAATCATCCTGGTGCTGTGTTACCATTGTCAGACATGGACAGTCCTAGAAATATAGGTTTAAAATCACATGATGTGAGATGAGGTGCTTAAGAAACACAACTGTAAACAAAAGAAGAGATAGAGAGACAAATGAGCAACTAAGAACAAGTGTAGGGATAACACCTATTAATGACTTTATAGAACACTAACAAATGAAGTGGTTCAGACGTTTAGTTAGAATGGAACAAGATCATCCAGCGGCTAGAACTTTCTACATGAGAACATCTGGATACAAGGTGAGAGGAAAATCCAGGAAGAGTTAAGTGGGGTAAAAGAGACATTGAAGACATCAAATATGATATCAGTACAAGCAACAAGAAAAGCGAAACACAGTAAATTAGATATGCCTCCTCTCTGTGACACTTCACAGTAATAGCACTAGAGCAAAGGAAGACAAGATTTTGATTATCAGACTTGTGGGTGAAATTGAACTGCTCTTTTCATGTGAATGAAGGCTTTGCACTACAAGTGTGCTACTTTTCTACTGGAATACAAATAAATACAAAATATGATTAGGATGCTCGATGAAAGGAAGAATACTCAAAGATACAGACAAATGTTTCTACCACAGTGAACAGGAAAACAAAGCAAAGAGTACTAGAAAAATGAAGAGAATCCGATGAAATACAAAAACTAGGACTTTTGCATGTCTTGGAAACTGAAATACTTCAACCATATTAAATCTTGCGGTAGTGTAGTAATAGATGTATTGATGTTACCTTGCCTCTGGAGTAAACTAGACGGCCGAGAGAGGGATTATGCAGCATGGACAACACATGGTCTCTACAATTAGCCCAAGCTTTGTGCTACTCCATCCCTGGTCACTGCCATGGGTTGTAGTTATTATGCCATTTTTTGTAGCACAGTGTAACAAACTATCGTCTGTCAAGACGGCCAGGTACCAGTGAGTATAGACAAAAGTTGTAATGGAAGGAATGGTTCCTGGAAGAAAGGGCAAAGGTCGACTAATATGATTGTAGTAGACCCAGGGTATTTAAGACACCTTGAGCATAAAAATGTATGAGACAGGGGAAGTTGAGTCAGGAACACAGTTGTTGAGTTTAGTTGAGTGCAGAATACAGTTGCTTAGTTTAGTTGAGTCAAGAACACAGTTGTTGAGTTTAGTTGAGTCCAGAGCACAGTTGTTGAGTTCAGTTGATTCAAGAACACAGTTGTTGAGTTTAGTTGAGTCCAGACCACACTTGTTGAGTTTAGTTGAGTCCAGAACACAGTTGTTGAGTTTAGTTGAGTCAAGAACACAGATGTTGAGTTTAGTTGAGTCAAGAACACAATTGTAGAGTTTAGTTGGGTCAAGAACAGACATCACATCCCTCTGGACATTCCTTTATATGCTCCATCTCCATCTTCATCATCAGCTGAGCCATGCTATGTTCTTTTATCACTTTTATCAGAGCTCTGCCAAAATGTGTTGTTTCTTTTAACCAGAGCTTTATCCCATATGGTTTGGTCTCTTTCCGTGGGGAGGCCTGCTGAACGCGTCACACAAAGCACAAACTCTTGATAAGCAATGACCCCTAGGAATCTCCAAGAACATTGTACCTTGTGAACTAAATAATATATTCTAGAATCAAACCCACAAACTTTAGTGAGCATGGTAGGCGACATAACCACTTCACCCCAGAGATTCCCATTTTTGTTTACAAAGTATAGAGTTAACCATTTTAATCGCAGCTGCTTCATTTTATGTTGACAGTCTTCTGCAGTATGCACCTGGTATGATGCAGTGAAATATGCCAGGTGATAAATTGTTCAACGTATTGTTTTTATCTGTATTATTTAAATTCCCAGTGGGAAATTACCACAGTAATTTTAAACTATCATGTCTTTTTGTCTACAAAGTGGGAAATGAGCCGTTCTTCTTCTTCTTTTGTTCGACTGAAATTTGTCTATTTCTGCAATGTTGTCTCTTGTGTGAATTAACTCTCCTTTTAGTCCACATAGTTTATCTTCCACTGCTGTTGGTGTGCTTAGTTATGTCTCCAGTTGTTTTGGTTTTGAGGCATATGGGCTGCCTTTGCTGCACCTGCCTGGGTGTCCATAGCAAGGCGAGCACCATAACCTTGCATAGTAATTGACATATTTTATGGAATGTTTGCAAGGCATCCTGTTTGCTGTGGTGTGCCTCCTGGCTGGTTGCCCACGTTGTCAGAACCTTTCCTTTGCTAGGGTAGACTGTAGTCTTCTTCAAGTTTAGATATGTATGTATGTACGCACATGTCTGAGCATGTATGTGCGTACATACATGTCTAGAGCAGTCTGGTTTTACAACACCAGAGACTCGTTGTCACCCCTTCTATTATTTAAAACAGTTCCGCAACATAAATGCCAGGAGTTGGATTTTTGCTGCCAGAGGTAATGAATGCACAGTCCATGGGGGTAATTTGCAGGGTTTGGCACTTACCCTCTATTCTGTGCCTCCAGCTGTAACAGCAATTTGGAACCAGTTAGCCATTCAAATCACAGCCACTTAATAAATTCTGCAGTATGCACCTGTCAAGATGCAGCGAAATATACCAGGCAATAAAGTGTTCAACCTATTGTTTTTTATCTTCACGATTTGAACTTACAGCTGGGAAACATTGTTTTAATGTAATGATATGTTTCTGTTTAGATGGTAATGTGGATCAACCAGAACTTTCCTTCTCCAAGATGATGTAGTTAGTGAGGGAGATCTCAAAGTGACATTTATGTCTTTGCGAAGTCAAGGAACGTTGAGACTCCGCATGTCTGTACAAGGCCAGGTGGCCATTCATACAGATGATATGGAATTGGCTGGGGACATCATCCAGTCTCTGGCACAGTTTCTGAACATTGATGACCTTCTGACGGTTGCAGATTTCCCAGATGAACTAGAAAAACTGAGGCAGATTTTAGTTAAGGTGAGATGTTTGACAAACAGCTGTATAGGTCTCCGATATGCCTGCTTGGTTTACACGACCTTTTTGATTGAAATACAGTTTCATGTAATTGTTTGTTTTAATTCCTTTCTCCAGCCATTCATCTATCATTACCACTATTCTGTTTGTTCACTCTGGGCTCCCATACCTTCCTTCCTCTTTACTTCATGTGCCTATCCCAGCGATGTATTTTCTATCAAGGAGGAGGTTCCCTTAATTCTCTTCTCTTCCCTCTCTTTCCTTGCACTCCCTTTACTGTGTCACTTCCAGTCAGCTGACCTTCTTATCTCATACACACAGATTGGTTTTTGTGTTTGGTGGAGCAAGATGGTATTCATTATTGTGTTCTGAGGGAAAAGACACAAGGCCCCATGTTTTCAAGCTGAATACCACTGTTTGTAGGATGTTTTTTGTACTTTTTAAATGTATTAGAGTGTTTCTGTTTGATGATGAATGCTTTATAGCCACAACATCACCACCCAAGGAAAAGAATTATCAAATCAGTTAGAAAGCCACCAAAGCCTGCTCAAGACTACCACACTATTGACAGACCATTCATTCATTTAGTAGCATGTCCTTTGCGGAACCTCGTTCCCATAACAACCTTCTGGAAAACCTCTCGATCATAAGCAAGATGTCCTGCGTCCGATACACCCATCTGGAGATCATCCACCACATCCTGCACCCATCTTCTCTTTGGCCTTCCTCTTCCTCTCTTCCCAGGCATATACCCCTCCATTATTGTTCTCTCCAAACTTTCGTGATGTTTCAAGTGACCAAAATATTTCAATTTTCTTTGTTTTATCGTTTTTAATAGCCAACATTCTTCAATATTCAGCTATTGAAGTATGGATGCATTTGTTCTTTTCTTTACCCAAGATATTCTTCGAACTTATCTATAACATTTATATTCAAAGGCATTTATACGCTGTTCAGCTTGTTAAGTAAGTGTCCAGGTCTCACAGGTTTATGTTGCAATGGGAAAGATGCATGCTCTTAAAAATCAAATTTTTGTAGTTCTATCAGTCCCACTCCATAATTTATTCAGTTGTTTTAGTCTTTGAAGAGCAATTGATAGTCGTTGTTTAATTTCTTTCATTGTGTCAACGTTGTTGGTAATCAATGACTCAAGATATTGACAATTTTCCACCACCTCCAATTTATCCTCATTAACATATATTTAGCGGCTGGCCGAGTGGCTAGAACGCCGGACTCTCCTTCGGGAGACCCGGGCTCGATCCCTCGGTAAGGTGTGGGATTTTTTTCTGTCGGGGGCAAAAAGAAAATCCTAACCTGCACAGTTCGCGGCGACTGCACTAGCCAGGCGGCCTTTATTCCTCAGGCTCAAAGACCCTTCTGCCATACACCGCAAGGTACTATATTGGCAATAACTGACAGTTGACAGTTTAACATATATTTCTTTTTCCATAGTAGTTTTATCTGTATTCATTATCTTTGTTTTTGTTTTGTTAAGATATAAGTTGTGATTTTCACTATTCAATTGAGTTGAGGCAATTAGGTTTCCTATACCATTCTGTGTTGTGGATAGCAATACTGTATCATCAGCATACCAAATCTCTGATTATGTCAAGACCACCGATATTTAGGGCATCATATAGTTCCCTGTTTATATCATCTCTGACATTTCTCATTATATTTTCAGCATACAGGTTAAACAATTAAGGGGACAGCACACATCCCTGACTGACTCCTTGCTTGATGTCAAACCAATCTGATGTCTCGCCATCTATTCTAACTGCTGCTTGTTGGTCTAGATAAAGCATTTTTATGAGTTGCATTACATGTGAATGAAAGCCTATATTCCTCATGATTTCCTAAATTTTCTGATGTTGTACAGTTTGAATAGTCCACAAAACATGAGAATAGGTTTACATTAAATTCTCTGCACTTCTCTATTATTAAACGCATGTTGAGAATGTGATCTCTTGTTCCTCTTCCTTGTCTAAATCCAGCTTGAACTACGTTAATTTCTTCTTCCATTTTCTTATGAAGTCTTCCCATTATGATTTTTAGTAGAATTTTAATTGCATGACTGATCAGGGCAACAGTTCTATAGTTGGTGCGTAAGTTTAGGTTGCCCTTTTTTGGTATTTGAATGAAGATAGTTCTCTTCCAATCTTTTAGCCATATACTATATTTCCATATCTGTTTACATAATGCGTGATAGATATTGACAGACCAGAACAAATAAATATTGTGCACCTCAAAACAGGACACAATAGTTTACATAACCATATGTATATAACATTCAAGACTGGCGAAACAGCCATGTGCACCTTGTAAATTGGCACTGCAGACAGCAGATCACATACTCCAAGACTGTCCAAAATACAACATATCTATTTAAACCTTCAGGCCTAGAGAAAAAACAGTGGAAGATAAACTCTATGGGTCACTGAGTGAAGTAAAAAAGAAAGTTAAATTCATTCAAAAGACAACATTGCAGTAATAGACATATATCAAGCGAACAAAAGAAGAAAAAGAAGCCACAATGTCCATTCCATTACTTATGACAGTGATCTTGACCCTTTCCACTTTCTGTTGTTTGTTGATTTATTCATCATATTTTTACTGCTTTAGAACAGTTCAACCCATGTAATTGTTCATGTTCAGAGTTAGGGTAGACAGGGGACAACTCAGGGTTGTATTTCAGTAACAACGATCCAAGCTTCATGACTTCTCTGGATCTAGCGAGAGTTGGGTGCTAATATCAGTTTTCAAGTAGTCCTGCTGGGTGATTTCATATGCATAGAGTGTACAGACTCCATACAGATGGAGGAATAAGTCTCTTCTCAGGCTTCAGTTAGGGAAAGAACGGAGCACTTATGGGTTACACCCTGTGTTGTGATGTTGATCGTCGACTAGACTAAACTAAACTAGAGTTTACAGACATGATGTGTAATTGATTTGACGAGTTAATTATGTTTGTCACAAGGCACAGTGAAAATCAAAATCTTTTTCTGAACATTAAAAAAAACTAACGTTCATGGATAAAACTACATCCCAACCAAAAAATCATCGTCAAAAATGAAGAAATTTGAAAATGTTATAATCGTCAAGTGCCATGCCGACTGGCGTAGATGTTCATTACTCTCCACAGATCTCGGTTTTTCTTTTTCTGGATCAACTCTGCTGATGATATTCCTCCAGGCTGCCATCTCAATCCATCCAGCATCATTTTTCTTGTTCTGCCTCTGTCTCTCTTTCCCTCCATTTTTCCAGTTGTCACGATTTATCTCCAATTCCTCTCTTCTCATCACATGATCAATAAAAGCTGTTTGTCTCTTTCTTATTGTTTTATTTGTTTCACAAACTTTGAATATCTCTGCTTCATAATCAACAACAGTGGAGACCGTGTAAAAGAAGCCACATATTGACTGGCTGCAGCAATGCAAAAGTTCAACATTATTAACAGATTCAGCACCAAACAAAATGTAGGTTTGGACCACACAAAAATGAATGGCAGAAAATGGAAAGTAGGGTGTGTCACAGTTATGACTTAAAAGTTGTTAATATGGTAGCAATCATGTTGTATTTCATATCAAATTAAAGGGGGTTGTAAAGGGAAAACTACTGTATTTATATTTTAACAATAGTTTGATTTATAAGCCTATGGCAGTTATGGGAATTTTGAGTAAGATGATTTATAATCCCATGACACAACATCAACAAACAAATTAAAGTAACATTATTGAGAACATGCATCTAAACCATTTTGCAATCACAACAAGAGAAAATCGGGGTTTTTGAACTGAAAGGATGCAGACATATTCTTATAATATCGACTGAGAAAGAGACATCTTGCAAGATTTGAACACTGAATAAAACTATTCCATGAACAGCTTCATGTTTTAGAAACTGAAATACTTTTCAATCATCACATTGATTTGACAAGAACAGGGATGGGCAACATTTGTCTATGGTACCATCCTTGATACTGGCTCTGTGGCGACAGAGTTATGAATGCTATTCATATTTCCACAAACCACATTTGAAACATTGCTGCTGTTGATTTAGAAGCAGACCGCTTTGCATTGATTTCCTTAGAAAGGTTTTAGTGCCGGTCATTCAGAAAGCAATCGCAAACTAAAGTTACTTGCATTTCTTTTACAGGACGTTGCAGTCAACACCAGCATTTTTTTTCCAGTAGCTTGCCATTGCTTTCTGAATGACTGGCACCCGCACCATTTTGTAAGAAATTCAATGCAGCACGTCTAATAGCAAACTACTGAACGTAAACTTGCCAAGAAATTACAAACAACCAAAACACGCTGGGGTTGACTGCCACATCCTGTAAAGGATATGCAACTAACTTTAACCTTCCAAGAAACTCTCCTGTCAGACTCACATTTCAAAAGCCTTTATGTCTTCAATACCATTTATGTCTTCAATACCGTTTAACTCAACTCCATGGGGAAGTGTCTAATACCAATAAGATGTGATGAGCTTTGATTTCAGTTTCTGTGATATATTTGTCTGGAGTGAAGTATATCTGTCCTGTTGTTGAATGTGCATCAGCATACTGGACCTTCATTTGCCGATGAGTTTCTATAGATTTAATCCTTTCGCTATTTAAAAAACGGATATCAGAATGCTGCTCCTCTTTGGTGCATGTCAAAATTTGGGTGGCCATCTTTAAACTGTCCTTATGACGTCATAGTGTTTCATCTGCCCTGTAATGTCATGTGCTTAACACTCTTGACTTCATTAACAACAATATTGACAGGTTACAAGACACTGGCATGGTTATTGTAATTTCTATCACAGTTGTAAGGTTTTCATTTGAAGTCCCCTCTTAGAAATTGTTTTAGTCTTTCTCCATGTTACTTATGAACTTGTTCATGTTCTTCTCAACATGTTCATTTTGTCCATATTGTATCATTGAACAGGTTGATGACCTACATCGAGTCAGGACCAAGTTGACAGCAGAGATGGCTGATCATTCTAACCTCATTCGTGGCATGGTAGTCAGAACTGAGGATGCCAGAATCATGGGAGACATGTAAGTGTAGTTATTGTTATATATTTGTCACACAAGAGAGGGGCAGTAGAGACCTCAAACTAATCTGTTCTTGACCCACGCCAGAATACATGATCAGCAAACAATCACTGAAGATGAAGAAGAATTGTTTCATATTCCAGTGGACATTTCTTTATTGGACATTTTGTGACTTTTTTTTTGCTTGGATTATTTAAATTTTTGAGTGAACATTTTTAATTGTTGGAGTGGATATTTTTGACAGCTTTTATATTTAACTTATTTTCTTACTAACCCTTTGCATGATAATTCTTAGAAAAAATTTTGTGATGTGACTTATAAAAATTGTTCAATGTTTATTCCATTCTGAACATCCTTATTTCTTCAGGATTGCAATAAACATATTTACATAAGTCAGGAGGTATATCCCAAGTATTATATATGGGGTTCAGCAGCCAGGTGACCTGATCTATTCCATATTCTTCTGTTGTGGTATGTCATTTGGACCAGGCGTCTTGCCAGATTTTATATAGTTTAGGGCATTCTGAGCTGGTCTCCCTGGTGAAGGAGTTAAGGAGGCTGTTCGTTATCCCGTATACTCACGTACGAAACACAGCTGCATGAGATTCTGCAGTGGATCGCGTCACGTTGGTTTCTTATGGAGGTATGTGAGCTGGTCATTCAGGAAGCAATGGCAAACTACTGAACATAAAACTTGCCAAGACATCAACAGCAGCTGAAAAATGCAGGTGTTGATTGCAATGTCCTGTAAATAGGTTATGCAAACAAAAAGGCATTCTGAACTTCCATCCTCAAAATTGATGGTCCTTCATTGTTAGTGCAAATATCAAATTGTTCCTCATTTGAATCATTGTAAAAGTCTTTCACATACTCTGCACATGTTTCTAATAGCTGATCCATAGCCTTATTTTGACTTCTTGGGTTTTCTGATCATGCTTTCTTTGCCTCTTTACACAATTTCCTAATCATTCTTCGAATTTCTTCACATATTTCATAGTTGGTTTTGTTTCTTTTTAACCCCCTTAATTGTAAGATGTTTTCAGTCATCCATTTCTTATTGCTGATCATCTTCAGTTTTAGTATAGTTGTTTCTGCAGTCTTCTGACAGAGTTCTTTAATATTCCCTGTTGATTTTAACATCTTGAAATAGAAATTCTAGGTCATATAATGTACCAAATATTTGTTTATTTCTATGTTGAATTTGTCTTTTATCTCTTTCTCATTCTTCATTGCAGACAAATCTGATTTAATGTTCCTTGGCTTACATTTGACTTTCTTTAGTGTAATGTGTATTTTGCTTACAGCTAACCTATGATCACTGTAGCAGACTGCATTTGGTACAGCTTCTGTGACCACTATAGCATTTCAAAGACATCTGTTGATGAGGATGTAGACCCACCTTGCTACCTTTAGCAATGGTTTAGGGGAAAGTGAGTAACCTCCTTATGGCATCCTCACTATGTAGCCAGAATACACCAAGATGTATTCTGGCTACAAGAAGGGGGGCTGCGTGGTCTCAAGGTGTGGTGTCCATCTCGAGTGCTGGAGGTCCCGGGTTCAAGCCCCGGTGATGACAGGAATTTTTTCTCGTGGACTTCTAGTAATACAATTTCCCCTGGTCTCTGGGTAGTGAGATCGGACGCCCGTGTGTATTGTTGCGCACGTAAAAAATCCCTTGGCAGTTGGAAATCGAAAAAGAGTAGCCTAACGGCGCTTCCCAGGCAAAATTTTGAGTTAAAAATCTACCCAAAGTATTTCAGGATCCTCACCGGTGCTACGGAGTTCATGCACTCAGCTGACTTTCTCCAGACTCAGGTTTGAGTTAGGAGGAGAACAGAGCACTTATGGGTTGCACCCGTGTGCCGTGATGTTGATCCATCGACTAAACTAAACTAATACACCAAGATATCCATTTATCCTGATGGATGCTCAGTTCCCAGAGCCAGTTTAGCCACACAATAGTGTGCCAATCCTTCACCAGTTGAGATGCAGTTGGGAGATTTTCCTCTTCTAGACTGAGACCATTATGGCATGTCTCAGTCTCTGCAGCACTTTTTAGAAGACTATATCTTAAAATAGAACATACAAATGATTTACTACTCTCACGTCCTTGACATCATTATGTCCTGTAGAATCACTTTCCTCTCTGGTTTATGTTGTCTAGGAAGAGCATGCGCAAGGGATATATAGAACTGTATGACCTAAACCGGGATCTTATTGCCGGCTACAACATCCGCTGCAACAATCATCAGGAGTTGGTGGCATGTTTGAAGCAGGTCAACCAGATCATACAGAAAGCTGGCCGTGTCAGAGGTGAGAATAGAAGTGGATAGACTAAGTGAGACTGTATATTGTTTCTACACCTAAGGGTAATAGTGGAAGGACTAAGTAAGGCTGCAAAGTGTGTCTACGCCAAAAGGTAGTATTGGACAAACTAAGTAAGACTAAAGCCTGTCTACACCAAAGGATAGCAATGGACAAACTATGACTGTACTTTGTGTCTACAGCAAAGTATAGTAATGGACAAAGTATGAATGTACTGTGTGTCTACACCAAAGGACAGACTAAGTAAGATTGTAAAATGTGTCTACACCAAATGGTAGTAGTTGAAAGATTAAGTCAGACTATAAAGTGTGTCTACACCAAAAGGCAGTGGAGAATTAGGTGAACAAGAATATAAGGTATCTCATTGGCTCAGTGGAGAAGAAAAAGATTACACAACATCCCAGGGTACTGGAGGAAAGATTAAACTATACTGTAAGGTACTTCCACATCCCAGTGTAGAAGAAAAAAACTAAACAATACTGTAAGGTACCTCAACATCCCAGGATAAAAGAGAAAATGACTAAACAATACTGTAAGGTACCTCAACATCCCAGGATAAAAGAGAAAAAGACTAAACAATACTGTAAAGTTAGTTGCATATACTTTACAGGATGTCACTGTCAACCCCAACATTATTTTGGCTGTTTATGATTTCATGGCAAAATTATGTTCTGTATTTTGCCATTGCTTTCTGAGCGACTGGCACTCATACCATTTTATGATAAACAATGCAAAGCAGGCCGCTGCTAAATCACCTGCTGCCGTGCCCCTAAGGTGGTATGTGTCCAGAACCTCTTCTCCACAGAGTCGGCAAACAACATTAAGATACCTCAGTATCCTGGGGTAGAAGAGAAAAAGATTAAATAATACTGTAATATACCTCTACATCCTAGGGTAGAAGAGGAAAGACAAGGAAGGAAGAGTAAAAAGAGAAGGAAGAGGTGAAGAGAAGGAAAAGGAGGAATGGAAGGAAAAAGAAATTTAAGAAAGGGAAGTGGAAAAGGAAGAGGACCTGAATGAAGATGTGATTCAGGCCCAGACTCAGAGGGGCAGGAGGAAAGGGGGAAAAAAGTATAAGAAAAAAGGAGAACCTCGTTAATTTAATTGCCGGCCAGATATCTTCTGACTTTGTTGCTTCAGTTGTCATGTAGTCTTAATTTAAATCTTCTGTTGTTATTCAGTCTTATTTCATTGCTTCAGTTATCATTCATTCTTATTAAATCCTTTCTTCCTGATGAAATTTTCATATTTCTGTTTCTATTTTCCAGTTGGGAAATTCAAAACACAAGTTGTGAACTCTTGTAGGACAGCAATCAAAACCAACAACACGTCGTCTCTGTTTAAAATCATACAAACAGGGCTAGCTTGAGTTTATGATTGATGGCAGCAAGTAATATACTTCGTCGACTTGTCACTGTTGGATTGATTTGCGTGCTGTGTAAACTTGCCAAGAAATCACAAACAGCTAAAACATGCTGGGGTTGACTGCAACATCTTGGACAGGATCGTCATCATCAAGTGCCATGCCAACTGGCGTAGGCATTCATATCGCTCCACATATCACAGTCTTTGGTGTTCTGGATCAACTCTGCTGCTGATATTCCTCTATGCCACCATCTCAATCCATCCATCATCATTTCTCTTGGTCAGCCTCTGCCTCTCTCCCCCTCGATCTTGCCCATTGTCACGCTATTCTCTAATGCCTCTCTTCCCATCACATGACCGAAGAAAACTGTTTGTCTCTTTATTATTGTTGTATATAATGTTCTAGTTTCATTAGCCTCATTCAGGCAATCGTTGTTAGTTACTCTGGCAGTCCAAGGAAAAGATACGCAACTAAATAACTGTAACTAGGCACGGTGAAAAAGAGAAATAATTGTCTCAGTTTGAAAAAAGACCAAAATAATGGTCTTTGGCAAAACCACATAAAAGTATAAAGATGACAAAGAAGCCTTTTGACATGCCTGTGGGCATACTTGGTATATGGTGCTAGGTCCATATTTGTATAGACCAATCAGCACTCCACAGGTGATGTGGACAATATCCATGCTGGTTGCATTCACTTCCCAAGAAATTTCCTGTTACCCAGTTTAGGTTGGGTTGGCCTGGGAGATCTGAGAACTTATGTACTTGTCCGGAGTGCAAGGATGATACCCCAACAGATAACAGAACAATTTGAATGTAGAGCATGTGTTATCACCACAGTAATAGCATGTTCACTACTGAGTCTTTCTGTCTGCACGGCACTGGTTTTAAAAACCTAATGTTCATTTATTGTCAGTCAAATGCATTATGCAAAATGCTTTTTCTTTATTGACTGCATAGCTATATTTTAACATATATTGGTCGATGGACAAAGCTGGGTTGTTATGACCTGTCAGTTGCATGGGTTTTCAGAAAATTGCTAAACTCTTTTACCCCCACCCATACCAGTATGTCTACAGTTGCTCAATTTGCTAATTGTCATTCCATTTTGGCTATGTAAGCTGCTTGACACACACACTAGAATTGACACATACAATTTGATTTGGTCGACGGGACAGTGTTTCTTTCTTAGATGGAGTCAGCATCGGGGTCTGTTGTGTACTCTTTGTCTTTCTTTTACTTATTATCACTTGTGCCATGTTAGGTGTTCCTTCTTGCCCAGAGAACAATGAGGCTTCTGTTTTTGTGTGTTAGTTGAGTTGGAGCTGAAGATGGCATTAGAAACAAGTGGACAACAAAATTAACTACCCAATTGAGCATTTGATAATGTTAGCATGGTTTGTATACCACAGCAAGCAATGATATACAGATCAAATGGGAGCAGAAGAAGAGGCTGACAATGTAAATGATGGCTAGAAGGAATAACAGTCTATGGGAATCTCAATATATGAAGTCTATAAACAGATACTCTCCTGCTATTTATGCTTCACCTCAACACCCTCAAGGTACAAGGGGAACAAGATGAGATGATGGTGGTGGTATGGATTGGTTGGTTGGTTTCTTAGTTGGTGAATCCTCAGGAAGACTGTCTTAATTCTTATGTCTCATGTATTAGCATTGATATTGTTTGAACCATGAAAAGGGTTTGCATATATCGGAGTGAGGTTGATGTAGACACTTTCCTTGCAACCTAGTAGCATCTTCTTGGGGAGTGTATTGCAATACTATCCTTTCCCTCTCCAAGTTCAGGAACCAGTAGGGTGTGTGCGTGACCTATACTGGAATGTCATATGTGATTATATATTAGAATGTAACACGGATCATGTTTCAGCACATACAAACTGGCAAGAATTAGCTGTATGCTGGTGATGATACCTCCACAGATTTTAGATATTTTATTCCCAACAGATTCCAGGCCCATGCTGGGCAGGGATTGTAGTTATGACTATGTGTATGTAATTCCGTCCATGTAATATTACGCTGTGTATTTAAGATAACTTTCCATGATATTTTCCCTTCATTGTGATAAACTCTATTTTCGTTTGATAACATGTCAGTGTTTGAAAATAAAATGTGTTGCTAATTGCAGGAATCTGTTTATGATTTTGTTGATTGTATTCACAGTTTGTAGGTCAGAGTTATCTTTCAGAATGCCTTTGGTAATTGGTTAACAGAAATGACCTCATTGCACTGGGACATGCCCAGCAGATATCAGTATATAGATGCTATCTATCTCCACAATCAACATGTAACACTAGCTTCAGCTTGTATTTGATGTGTCTTCTCCTCCTGGACATTGGGTGGCAACGAAATATGTGAAGGAAACAAGACCAGCCTAGGCTTATACACAGTCTGTGCTGCATTAAATTATGTCCTATGTCTGTGTTAAATCATGTCCTAATGTCTGTGTTAAATCATGTCCTAATGTCTGTGTTAAATAATGTCCCTATGTCTGCATTAAATCATGTCCTATGTCTAGCAGTTAAATCATGTCCTATGTCTACATTAAATCATGTCCTATGTCTGCATTAAATCATGTCCTATGTATGCGTTAAGTCATGTCCTATGTCTGTGTTAAATCATGTCCTATGTCTGCATTAAATCATGTCCTATGTCTATGTTAAATCATGTCTTATGTCTGCATTAAATCATGTCCTATGTCTATGTTAAATCATGTCCTATGTCTGCATTAAATCATGTCCTATGTCTATGTTAAATCATGTCCTATGTCTGCATTAAATCATGTCCTATGTTTGCATTAAATCATGTCCTATGTTTGCATTAAATCATGTCCTATGTCTGCATTAAATCATGTCCTATGTCTGCATTAAATCATGTCCTATGTCTATGTTAAATCATGTCCTATGTCTGCATTAAATCATGTCCTATGTTTGCATTAAATCATGTCCTATGTTTGCGTTAAATCATGTCCTATGTTTGTATTATATCATGTCCTATGTCTATGTTAAATCATGTCCTATGTCTGCATTAAATCATGTCCTATGTCTGCGTTAAATCATGTCCTATGTATGCATTGAATTATGTCCTATGTCTAGATTAAATTATGTCCTATGTCTGTGTTAAATCATGTCCTATGTCTGCGTTAAATCATGTCCTATGTATGTGTTAAATCATGTCCTATGTCTGCGTTAATTCATTCCTATGTCTGCGTTAAATCATGTCCTATGTCTGCGTTAAATCATGTCCTATGTCTGCGTTAAGTCATGTCCTGTGTCAGTGTTAAACCATGTCCAACATACACATTAAATCATGTCCTATGTATGTGTTAAATCATGTCCTTTGCATTAAATCATGTCCTTTGTGTTAAATCATGTCCTATGTCTGTGTTAAATCATGTCCTATGTCTGTGTTAAACCATGTCCAACGTACACATTAAATCATGTCCTATGTATGCATTAAATCATGTCCTATGTATTCGTTAAATCATGTCCTTTGTCTGCGTTAATATAACAGTATCTCTGTTATGGGATTTAGGTTAGCTGGAAAGAGTAGTTAGGGAGTTAATGAATGCTGCGCATTCATTAACTAATGGGGAAATAAAGTTAGTGAACGCGTGAGCACGAATGGGTTTAGGTATCCAGGGGTTGCTCACGCGTCACTGGGGATTCGGCTATGAGAAGAACAACAAAGATGTCTGTAAATTAACATCACCAGTTTGACGATGTATTGTTTCATTCAATAAACTTATACCTATATCATAGTCGGGACTTTGTCAACTATTTCGACACGAGCCATCAACTGTACACAGCCTTGTCGTGTCATCTGTACTGTAATATTAAATCATGTCCTTTGTCTGTGTTAAATCATGTCCTATGTCTGTGTTAAATCATGTCCTATGTCTGTGTTAAATCATGTCCTATGCCTGTGTTAAATCATGTCCTATGTATGTGTTAAATCATGTCCTATGTCTGTGTTAAATCATGAATGCCTACCTACAGATGTGAAGTTCCAATACCAAATTTGTACAATCTGCTTGTTTCTGAGCTTGGATAAAGGAAGGACAGCTGTGCAACACAAACACCATAAAGATGGCACTTTGGTGTCAGGTCATAAAGAAAATCTCTACACCAACAGATGTATGCCCTCTTTACAGCTCAAATAACCTGGACTTCTGTGCACCACTCAAGAGTTAACAGTCAATCATCAAAGAGGATTCACCCTTCTACTAACTAATGGGCTTTCAGTGTGCACATTGTTGTCTCATTGCATGCTATATTCTGTACCTCCCTGATAATGTGGATTATTGAAGATTTGTCAGCATGGTCAAATGGATAAGCATGCTCACTCTTAAACTTCTGCAGTGCTGATGGTGTGGTAGCGAGTTCAACCCCTGTCTGGGACAGTTGGCTAAAATGTTGGCTTCTTGTCCCTGACTTGGGGACGTAAATTGCAAGTACCTCAGAAGTTGGAGTGGGTTCTCCTGATGGTGAGGGACACTGGTAATAGGGAAAGCTAATCCACACGCAAAAATCAGTCCACCATGGACTACGCTCAATTTCAAATGGGGGAGGGGGAGGGGAGAGAGAAAATATTAATCCACTTGAGGCACAACAGGCAATGATATACAGACCAAATGGAACCAGACGAAGAGGTCAAAGATGTAAACGACGGACAGAGGGAATAACATAGTCCATGGGAATCTCGATAAATGAAGCCCATAAACAAGGACACTCTCAGTGTTTATGCTTTACCTCAACACCACAAGTTACAAAAAGAACAAGATGAGATTTAGGAAGGAAAGGTGGTGAGACAGGGAACACATGACAACCTCTTTATGGTGGGACCAGAATACATTATGGCTTAATGCTTCACAACCTTAAGGCAGTATCAGTTATGGAACTACCTGTATCATTTAATGGTTCCTAATGATACTTAATTAACACATTGAATCATGAACAACCGGCTATTTGGCGAAGGGGTTATGGACACAATTCGTAATTCTGCATACTGGGCTTGAAACATTGCTGCAATTTGGCAGCAGAGCGTCGTGTGTTGGTTTTAATGCAATGGTATGAGTGTCGGTTGTTCAGAAAGCAATGGCAAACTGCTGAAAGTAAACTTTCCAAGAAATCACAGTCAAAAGATGCTGGTGTTGACTGTAACACCCTATAAAGGATGTGCAACTAACATTTTTTTACATGATGTTAAATTAAAACATTGAATCATGAACATCAAACAGCTGTCAGAGGAGGAAGTGAAACATCAAATCAAAGAAGTAAGCAGGGTTGGATTCTCTCCTTAAACATGTTCAGTATTTAAGCAGACAATATCAGGAGAAATGAAAACAAATGACGAAACCCATAACAATTATGAGCCATTAAATGACTGTTGGAAATCTGATTTCCATTTTCAGATATGCAGAGGGTATGGTCCTCTCAAACAGTGCTATGAGATTAAGAGGTTAAATATGTCTGTTAAAAAACACATTGTAGATGAAAACCTTAACAGGGGTATAAAATGACAAAGAATGTATGTCGCATAACCCAAGTCTCATGTGAGATGTCCCTTGTCAATAAAATGCTACCTCTTAACAATGAACCTAAGCTTATTGTCACCTTTCATCCACATGCCCATGCCATCAAGCATATTTTTCTCCGACACTGGTCTATCCTGGAATCTGATCCAACCACTCGTGCGGTGTTCTCTAATGGCCCTATGGTTATTTTCCGCCGAAACAAGAGCCACAGGGACCACCTTGTGCATAGTTGCCTTGGTCGACTATAGTTAGATAGATCTGTGTTACAAGTTATTCAATTATAATTTAATGTATCTGTTCATTCATAAAATGTTAAGACATTTAATAAATATATATTCAGATAGCACCTGATTGATGAACAATGTATATAACAATCATCAATTGTATAATTTATTACTATTGCAAATATATAGTTTAGTCAGATAGATACTTGTGTTGATTTGTCATTTCGACAGGATGTCATAATGCAGCTACCAATTGAGGGACTGTGAACAGTCGTGTCGAACTAAGAAACTGTGTGAACAATATTTCATATTATGCGGATTAAAGAGACAAAGGACAATCTAAGTACTTAAGTAGTAAAAGTATATGTGTAACAATAATATGATGTGAATATTATTATAATATAGAAATATGTGTAGATATAGTTAATTTAATAGGTCAATGTGCTATATTAATTGGTTAGTTAAATGAATAATGGTGTTAAATTAATTAATATTATGTTAGAATGATTTATATTTCTAATCATTGGTTCATTCGTTAATAATATTTAATTGTTGAAGTTAGGATTGGTCAATGTTCCCAAGATATCCACAATAGAATATATCTCTAAAATATCTCAGTGCATAAAGAGTCTACCTTACCTACAGACATATGATGGAAAAACAAGCAATATATACATGAACAGCGACAACATTCAACGGCAACTGATATGAATTGCATGGAACCCCATTACTACCCTCGTCCGCAACTCCAGGTTTTACCTTGAGTGAGGACACTTGTCCATTTGGAAAAGGTAGGGACTAATGAAAATTAGTTGGACCGACCTTCCCATGGGTCGGCCACACGACGTCCAACGGGGGTTTGGTTAGGTGGGCGTGCCCGTCATATAACTTTATTATTTTTTTTAGGGTGGGTAACGGGAACCATCAACTATTCAGCTGTTGTTATAATTGTTGTAGTAAAGCTTTGAGGTACAAGTATCAATTGTGCATATTTACATATAGATATTTGAAAAAACAAATGATGAGATCATTTTTTGTCTGGGAGGAGGCATAATGCCATATGATGGGCACACACCAAAAGAAGATACGGAAAAGGAGAAAAGGGATTTTCCATAAAGTACACCAAAGTGGATGGTCAACAAGAAAACCAAGGGAAACCTGAAACGTCAGAGGACAACAAATAAACAGACGTTGTGAGACTACGACACGAAGCGGCTGTGTTTTCTGAAGGCTCTGTATAAAAGGGGATAATATCTGGACGCGATGATTGCGAAGATCGGCAAGTGAGCGACAGGAGAGGAATATGTTGACGAGGATCCAGCAATGAAAGAACCGGGTGAGGAAAAACCTAGGCGATTTATGAAACGACTGAACCTTGGGATGAAAGACTGAGCTTCAAGGTGAACTGAGTAGAATAGGGAGCTTATTCATAGATAAGTAAGTAGACACCGACCCCGTCTGAAGGGCAGTCTATATTCTGGAATAGCTTTATCCCGTTGTTTCTGCAGCGCATTAATAAATGGCTAAAAACGTTCTCCCAATTGCCGTCAGCTATTTCATGTTCTTCAAGTTCAGGTGAGAAATGTTTCGTATTATCAGTGACGAGTTATAAACACTTCGATTTGTAGATTTCCTTTATAGTTATTGCGGGAAGACACATCGAGGCACCTACAGATACTTCATCTGTGGGCACATTTAAATGCCACCGTAAGAATGATCTGACATGCCCACACGTTTTTCAGACACCGGTGATTACATTCCGCCTAGGCAGCTTCTCCTTGAAAGATTCTTTTACTTGCGTATCCCGCAATCTTATATATGTTGTCATCTGCAAACGATGTGACATGAAATATATTGGTCAAACTAGCAGACGCCTTGTCGACCGCTTTAGGAAACACCTCAGAGATATTAATCAGGATGCTGACAAACCTGTCCCCAACCATTTTAATTCTTCTAACCACAACGAAGTTGACAATGTATGTGTCACTGCATTAAAACCTTGCTTCTTCAACAGCTCTATTAGGCCCAAAATTGAAATCCAATTAATAAACTCCCTGGGATGCTTCCATCCAGCAGGTATCAATACTGTTGTGGACGCTACTGTATAACTATGCCACCTTCCCTCTATATATTCATATCTAACTGTTCACACTCCTCTATATATTTATATCGAACTGTTTACACTGTCTATAACTGTGCTGTCCTACCTCTATATATTTATACCTGTCTACACACCTCTATGTATTTATATCGGACTGTTCACACATCTTTTGGCAACACACATCCTATCTGGTCCTCTGGAAGCCTAACTATACGTAAACTTTGTGGCACCTTTGTAAACTGGTTCAAACCACCATTTTTGCTCCCTTATGGGAACCAAGTAGTTTATTTTATTTTTTTTATTTTTTCTCTTTCGTTTTTTTTTTTTTTTTTATCTATTTGTATTGTTCTGTCCTTGACAAAGATTCTTGGAATCAAAACGTTGGCCGTCCTTTGTGTCCTATAGTACTTATTTTTTTTAATTTTTAATTTTAAAAAATTTAGTTTTTTAATAATTTTATTATTTCATGTTATATATTTATTGATTGTTTCTGATTTTATATAAGTCACACTTTGTTTCCATCTGTTTATGATGGAGTTCTCTGTAAGGTATGTACATTGTGTCTGTGTTTAGTGTCTCTCCTTTTCGCAGGAGCCAAATATACCTAATTGTTTGCAATCCATATTGTTATATTCTAAATATATAAAACTTAAATTATAAAAAAAAAATTAAAATTTTTAAATTATAAAACTGGTCAAGGTGGTTAAAAGTGAAAAATGGGCAGAGGTGTGTCAAAGAGTAAGCACAGACAAGTCACTGAATGTGTTCTGGCGACTACATAAAAGCATGAGCGGGGTAGTCAAGAATAAGAGCATTTCTGACTTCCAAGGCAAAAATTCAGGGATATCGAGTTATAACCATGCAGAATACAATAGGCAAGCTGCTGGAGAAGTTAATTGCCAGGAAAATATCAAGCCAGCTAGAGAGGCAAGGTGTTTTCCCACCTACCCTGGGTAGGGTACCGTCCAAAAAGAGAAACCTGGACCAATGCAGCAGTTTTTGCCCATGATGTCTATGAAGGTTTCCACTCAAGCATTGAAACCTTTGCTGCAGCGATTGATCTTGAGGACGCGTACAACAGAGTACCATTGGATATTTTAATGCTTCAGCTTCTTGAACTCAAAATAAGTCCATTCCTCCTTAGTTGGATCGCTGCAACCCTCTTCCAAAGGAAAGCAGTTTTTAGATGTGGCAGTTGGACGTTCGGAACCAACAACAATATATCCTGGCCTACCACAGGGATCACCATTATCTCCGGTACTGTTCAACGCCTACACTGTGAGAATCACCAGCGAGCAGATCACTGGACCTGGCAGGACATTGTCATATGCCGATGATGTTTTAGTGTATCGTCAGGGTAAGGATAGAGAGCAGGTTGCTGTGGAACTACAAACCGAACTCAATCGCATAAGTACTTGGTGTGATGAAGCTGGGGCAATGGTCAACCCAACAAAGGCAACAGTGACTTGGTTCTCGTTGAATAATCATATTGTCAACACTCCAACACCAACTGTAAATCTGTGTTCAGAGACGGTGGAAAGAACGCAGGCAATGAATTACCTGGGGATACGGTTTGATCGAAGCCTTGCTTATAATGAGCACATAGACCAGGTGATAACAAAGGCCAAGCGGGGGTTGGCTGCGATGCGGGTGATGGCGGCAGCAAACTGTGAGCAGCGCCATCTATGTCTTCTATACGAGGGGCTGGTCATGTCTGTTTTTGAGTATGCGATGGCAATCCTGACTCTCAGCCGTAAGCAGATAGAAAGGATGGAAAGGATACAGAATGAAGCTATGCGCATTATTCTTGGATGTACAAGAGATACAGCATGCAGGGCGATGCGCTACCTTCTTGATTTTCCAACCATTGAAGACAGAATACAAGTCTGCAGAGCTCGCGCCTACCTCAGAGTTAACGCAAACACACAACATCCACTGCATAGTGAAATTATGAAGGTGAAGGGCAGCAGGTTAAAAAGAGGACGGTCGTGGATGGGTCAAGCCGAAGACATTCTTCAACAGGTGTGTTCACTTGAGGACTTAGAACCTGGCGAGGAGTGGGTACAAGTGCCAACAGATTTCTGCACATCCTTTTCAGTTTGCATCCAACTAGACTAGAAAATGCAGACAAGAAAATCCCGGCTAGCTGTGGAGGCGGAAGTACAAGCGTTGATTTTCGAGAATTCGCTAGACGGTGATGCTGTCATTTACACAGATGGGTCGGTCGTCCGACATGTGAGAAGCTCATGGGCCTTTACGGCTCAGGCCGGAGGGAGAATTGTGAAGGAGGACTCTGGTGCTTTTGCTGAGACCACAAGTAGCCTGACTATGGAAGTCATGGCAGTAAGTAAAGCAATAACATGGCTCGAGACACAGACATTCACTAGGGCATGTTTCCTTAGCGACTCAATGAACATGCTCAAGAGGATAGAGATGGGGGGGATCCGAAGAGAATGGTTGCTGTCTCTGGAGCGGTCTCGGCTGGCAAAGATTAGTTTCATCTTCGTGCCAGGGCATGTGGGAGTACAAGGAAATGAGCGGGCTGACAAGCTCGCAGGTGAGCCTACTGTGGAGGGCGTACGCGCCATGGACCAGGCTGACATTCTGAATGCTCTACGAGAAGTAAGACTTTTGCGAGAACCAAGTGATGACTGTGAATCTACAACCATGGCCAGACTGCGAGAACAGCAAATTAAAAGAGGGGTGGCCAAACAAGAACACTACGCAGGAAGCCAAAGAAGATTGATAAACCAACACAGAACTGGTGTCGTTAGCCGCTACACGCTGCGGGATTTGCTGAGGAGGGGATCCGAGCACTTATGGACTGAATGGTTCGATGTGCAATGAGGATGAATCTGTCGAATAACTAACTAACTAACTAACTAACTAACTAACTATTGTTATATTCTGCCTGCAGCCGCTACTTTTGCAGTTTGCTATTTCTTTTGTTCCATAGTTAAACAACACACACCGTAAAGGGAACAAATATACCTAGTGTTCTCTGGTTCTCATTGTACTGATCCTTTTGTAGACGTTTCAAGTTGCCTCTTTGTAGTTTTTTGTTGTTGTTGTTATTTAGGATTTCTCCATATTCCTCCAGTCTGTTTGTTTTTATCTCTTCACCATGTTTATTCACACGTCTTCTCGCTATTCTAACTTTAATCACGTTCCTTGTTTGCTCTTCACCCCCTTTTTATATTTGTCCTTTGTGTCTTGTACAGTTTTCTTTACCTCTTCGTTCCACCAACTTGTTATATCAGCTAAGTAATGTTAGATATTAAGGGCTGCATATGGCGACTGGAACAAGCGAACTTAGTGTATGTAGATAATACAGGTTGCATTAATTGAAAGGAACAAGCGTGCTTGGTAAGGATTGCACATAATGAAGGTAACAAGCCTACTTAGATAGTACAATTATACTATTATTGAAAGGAACAAATATTCTTAGGATAGTGCTTATTGCATATAGTGAAAGGAACACGCGTATTTCGAACTTTTATAGAACTAGAAGGTACGATCTGCATGCTGTGAAGGGAACAAATGTATTTAGACACGGGAAAATGTAATCTCACGGCGTTTACGAATCGCAAAGAGTAGGCCGTAACCGCTCTTCCCCCGTCTCTGACCATATTGTTAGGAAAGAAAACTTACACACGGGTAGATTTAGCACGTCACCTCGGATGGAATCTGTATAGTTAGTTTCATAATATTTATGGGACGTCGCAATCAAACTCAGCATATTTTGGGTGTTTGTGATTTATTGTCAAGTTTACGCTCAGTATAAAATACAAACAGTTAGGTATATGTAGCTCCTGCGAAAAGATGAGACATACTAAACATGGACACAGTGTACACAGCTTACTCCATAAAGGTGAACATAAAACACAGAGTGAAATTCCACCAAAACAAGAGACAATAACAAATATATATATAATAATAATAAAATCACCATAATCATCACCAAGCGTTCATGGCTCTCCACAGACCTCGGTCGGTCTTTGGTGTTCTGGATCAACTCTGCTGATGATATTCCTCCATGCCACCGTCTCAATCCATCCAGCATCATTTCTCTTGGTCTGCCTTTGCCTCTCTTCCCCTCGATCTTTCCATTTGTCACGATGTTCTCTAATGCCTCTCTTCTCATCACAAGACCGAAGAAAGCTGCTTGTCTCTTTCTTATTGTTGTATGTAATGTCCTAGTTTCATTAGCCTGTTTTTCATTGTTAGTTAATCTGGCAGCCCAAGGAATAGGCAACATTCGCCTCGGTAACCACATTTCTTTTGCTTCTAATGTCTTCTTAATGTGTTAATTTACATTCCAAGATCCACTGCCATACAGCAAAACTGGTTCTATACATCATTTCAGCACTCGCTTTCTTACATTCAGTGATAACGACTTATTGCATAAGATACCCTTCATTGCCTGAAATGAAAATAAAATAATAAAATAAAAATAAGTATTCTAGGACACAACACACGACGTTTCGATTATATACATCTTCATCAGTGACGGGACAACACAGACAGATCTAAAGAAAAAACAGATCTAAAGAAAAAAACAACATAAAATTATAAAATAATATTAAACACAACTACCTTGTTGTCAAGAAGGCACAAACGTTGGATTCAGTTCGGTCTTAAAAGATTCTCTTTGTCTACAACTGTTGAGCAAAACCGTTCATTCAGCTGCGAAAGTGCTGTCAAGGTCCTGTAGGGGACAGAGAAGAGGGCAGACGATAGATATAGGGACATGGGGTGAGTACGGGGGAAGGAGAATAGTCTAGATGCTGAAGACAGGAAAGACAGGACTGTACCCGTGAAAGACAGTGTCACCTTGAACAGAAGTACGCAATACGCCTAGCCTCAACCAGGCGTATGCGAGACATATGACTTCCCACGGCCTGCACGAGAGGAAAAGACCTCGTGACCACCGGGCAGTCAAGGAGAAGTCAGACGGGCTTTGGACACGACGGAGAGAGGATGCATGACTGAGAGTGTGACAGGATAGACTATACCTAGGACTTCAGGGCCATTGAATAGCTGAGCCGTTTGACTTGTGCTTGTGTGTGTGGCTGTGATACGGGAGCGTAGTGGCTTGTATCGTAACGTATTGTATTGCTACATTATTACTTAGTGCGAGAACGAACGATGTAATGATAGATGAGACATTATGTATGATTATATCATTGAGTAATAAATAAGATCTATTAACTCATGTGTTTATGTCTCATCTATGCTCGTACTATCTACCTGTCTTGAACCCTTTTCCTTCTAATACCTCTAGACGTTGACAGGTTAACTATGGGGGAAAACGTCCGTTTTGGCGAGTCCTAGACAGACTAAAATTAAAACTGTGACAGCTCTTGGACTAGCCAAGTAAAAACTGTAAGCATACACACAACACGACAACGACAATTTAATTGTGTTATATATAATTTATCCTGAGTCCACTCTAAAGTCCATTCTAAAGCTAATTACTTATATATTCTCTCTCATTACATGACATTGACATGACTGTACGACGATATTAATGTTTTTCTGTCCTACAACAGGTTGATGTTGATAGATGTTATTATACTTGTAAACGAAGTTGCAGAAACCACGAAGACAGCTAGAACAGAAGTCATCAGTAGTGCTGGAGCAACACCCCTGAAATCAGCTAAGTTAAATTTATTTCTTGAACTAAGTCAAATAAATAGACACTCATTTTTTCATGCATGTAAATTTTATGTACCATTTTGTAATCCTACTAAAAGGTATACAACCCACTTGCACATTTCATAATTATTTCCCAAGGGACATAATCTTTTGTGTACATAAATACCTTCCAAAATTCTAAAATGTCTACGTTAGAAAAGTGTATCGAGTTAGGGGGAAAACTAGGATACACAGGAAATAAGCTAGCAGACTGGAGTGAGAAGAAACATGCAGAAAATTTGCTAAGAGAAGAGAAAGAACAAAAACGACAAGACAGAGCGTTAGAACGTGAACAGAAGAAATTAGAAATTGAAGCAGCCATAAAACAGAAAGAATTAGAAGTACAAGCAGCTAACAAAAAGTTAGAAATTGAAGCAGCCATCAAACAGAAAGAATTAGAAATCAGAGGCAGCTAACAAAGCAACTGAAGCAGCCATAAAGACAGAAAGAATTGGAAATTAGAAGTTAGAAAATTGAGTCAGAAACACAAATGAAAGTAGAAACAATTAGAAATAGACTCTAACGTAGAGATCTCAATGATAAATTAAAAAGCAAGGAAGAAGAACAAAAATTTAATAAGTTCAAAGGAATAGTAAAACCCGTTTGTTCTGGAGATTCAATAGGCGCATGGAGTGAAAATTTTGAATGTATAATGCATTACCATGACATTGCAAAGGAGAATTGGGCCTTTATATACATGCGAAATTTGGCTCTGGAGCCATTGAACATAATAGAAACGATTCCTCAAGACTTAGAATAAAGTATGATTACATCAAACAGAGGATAATGCAACATTTTTCATTAGACGCAGCTGGATATCAAATGCAGTTCGCTAAATTATGCCCAAAAGCTAATCAAAGATTCATAGACTACGTCTCAACAACACAAGATGTTTTCACTAAGTGGATTAACACAGCAAAAGTAGAGAAAAGTTTCGATAAATTAAAAGATTTAATTATTATAAACAAGATTATAACATCATTACCAATAGCTTTCTCGAAATGTTTGCAACAAAGTGATTGTCAGACCATTCATGACATCGAACAAAAAGGTTCTGCATTTTTTACAACGAACAGAGACATCTTTATTCTGAATGATAATCAAAATGATGTAGCAGCTGCTATAAATGTAACAAAACCAAAATCATTTCAGAATAGAAATAAACCTAAAGTGAAGTACACAACATGCAAATACTGCAAATTATCACATGATGATTACTCTATGTGTGATAGAAACCCAAATTATAAACATCACCTAGAAATGATGGTGAACAAGCAAAAAACAAAGCGTACAGAGTACAAAAGAGCTGTTAAATGCTTCTTTTGCTGGGCTTATGGCCATTATTCTTCCAATTGTGAGGGTCGTCGCATGCTAAAAGAAGCAAATGCTATTTTGATTGATACCTCATCAAGTGAAGATGAGAATGATACAGAGAGTGAAAGTCAGCATGAGAATGTTAATGCGTTAGAAGTTATTGATATATTTAACTATGATGAATGTAACACCTGTAAGAAATTTCATTCAGACAATATTTTGGAGTGTGGTCACACAATCCCAATCACAAATGAAAGTGCCAACGCCGCCTTAATATCCAAAGGCAAACTGAACTTCTATAAAGGCTTTATAAACAAAAAGCCATGTAAAATCATTCGTGATAGCGGAGCAACCTTGATTGGGTCAGGAAAACATTTATACAAGACACTGACTACATAGGAGACTTTGTAACATGTCGCACATTTGCAGGCAATATTGAGAAATATCCCTCTAGCACTGACAGAAATTCACACACCATTCATATCAGGTCGTGTAATCTGTGCGGTATTACACAATCCGTGCGCAGACCTTATTATTAGAAATCTTCCCGATGTCAAAAATTGTTCCAACAAAGACATCAAAATTTGGGAACAAAGGCATTGCAACATTAAGGCAGTAACAAAACCGACTGCAATTGAACAAAATTATAAATGCCAAAAAGAAAAGGTACAAGTAAAAACTCCAAGGGAGACTATCAGTGACAAAACTATACAAGAAACAAATGGTTTGCATTATACTTGTTCCGCCCAAGTTTATCAGGTCAAAGTGACAAATAAAATAGTCATCAACACTGCTGACAAACCTACAGAAGTTGTCCCATTACCAAATTAACATCGCAAGACAGCGACCATGCAGACAAACAACATGTAAATAAAACAACGCAAACGAAACAGGTAAGACAGAAACCACATACTCTGCTCCCACATACAGACAAAACGGATTATGGAAAAAACAGGGGCAGAAATCAACCTTCCCCAACACTCAAGAGTGCAGAAACAAATGACAACATTAAGACTGATATAACAATCACCTATTAAGAAAAAGACAATAACACCTTCCCTAAGACACACAATGTGACCAACAGATCTAAACACCCAGATTCACCATTGCGTACAATTAACTTGTGTACAATATTTCCAATACAGCTGTTAGTAAGTACACTCATCACAACACTGGTGGTACAACACAGAGTAATGTCAACCAAAATATTGTTGACAAATCAATTATCTGTGATAACAACAATTATGTTGTACGATCAGTTAACATCACTTGATTGCTATGATAAATTGAAATCCACTCTTATTGTTTTCAGTAATATTTTATATGTAATTAAGACATTTCAAACAAATTGCATTTGTAAGAGTGCCTATTTAGATGACGCAATCAAGAAATTGAAATTGATATTTTCCAATCCACCCATTCTTCGTCTCCCAGATATTAACACTCAGTTTATATTAAAAACAGATGCCAGCACTACTGCAATATCAGGAAGTTTTGATGCAAAAGCACGACGGGATAGAACATCCAATTATCTACGTCAGCCGCAAGCTCAAACCCGCAGAAAAAAATACAGCATTGCGGAACTTGAAGTACTAAGTGTGGTCTATTGTGTCCTTAGACTTGAGAAATATCTCAGAGGCACCCACTTTCTCATCCAAACAGACAACTCACCGTTACTGGTAATCAAACAAGGCACACCGAAAACCAACAGAATCGCGCGGTGGGACATAATACTCCAAGATTTCAGCTATGACATTGAACATATCAAAGGTTCTAAAAATATTTTACCAGACCTTTTGACAAGAATGCCTGAGTCACCAGATGAATAAAACACCAACTATTATGCCCGAATATACAGACTGTGATATTTTATTTCGATGCATCAATCAAATAGCGACATTCTAAATCCGCCAGAACCCTGTAACAAATTTTCTACATTGGGACATTCTCTTTGCAATTCATCATGAATTGGACAGAACATTTCCACCTACAACACGCGACGAACTTTTGACATCTATTACCTACATGCTTCATCGGAGACTTCATCAGATGGATCAGCAAGTTAATTAGTTAATTTAAATTTCAGTTAAATGTTTTTGTAATGTAAACTTTTCACTTCAAATGTAATTTGTAAATATGAAATATATGATTTCATTGATTTTTCATGTAAAATTAATATAAACTTAAGGTAAAGTACGGCTATACTAAGCCTAAATGTAAGTTCACTTTTTGCTACTTGTTAATCGCGTTGTTAAAATCGTTTTTTCTAAACTCTAATTCGCTGCCAACACTTTTTCACATTGGCAATAACTTATTCCTAAACTTCATTTGTAATTTTAACAAGATAATTAAGGAGGAATTTTTGTGAATGAAAGACGTATGCAAGACAGAGTACATGAATTAAAAACACTGTATGGTTCCCATAGCGTGCAAATTGTACGCGCCAGTTTTGTGCTTGTATATTGTTTGCGTCTTTGCTAAACACATGTCTTTCGTATTGAATTTTTATAAGTGTTTCATAACATAGTAATTAGACCAAATAAATTATGAATCTTAGAATCATAGCTCGAAAGTCTACCTCATGAATTACACATATACTGTGTATCATGACGTTGGAAATTCTAGCCTTTGACACTTAGATAAATTAGACATCACACATTATAACACACGCAGTTAGCACAAATATTAAACACACCATTGTAAATATATTACTTGAACACTCAACAAAAACAGATAAAGTGCATACACTTTAATAGGACAAACACGGGAGATTAGTCAACACTTACAGGATAACAAGGGACTTAAGTAATTTTGTATGGAAACAAAAGATGTCTAGTACATACACTGCCAACATACGGGAGTAAAAAAATGTTATACAGTAAAATATACACATTTGGGGACTATGGGTTTCAAGCAATCTTAATGGGACCAAGGATATTTCCTTGATGAGTCTCTGTAAAAAGAGCCATTGTCTATGGCATCATTTTGGACGTCTGAGAAGAATGCATTTGTGAACAAGAGTTCACAATGTGAGACGTTTCGTTACTTCGGTCTGGATAGCCCTTTAATTAAGATTGACGAGAGTATAGACTCTTTGACAACCACCAAAGATGGTATTACATATAACATTAGTTGCTAGTGTCACAATAGACATCAAACAGTTCCCACTTACCATATTACTGCCCTTGGCCCTTAGATATCATGACAGTAATAATTACTTCCCTTAGGCCCTTGACAGAATTAGTACACACTAATTAAAAGAATACACCACGCAGGAGTGGAGGAGGGGAAGTATGTCAAGGTCCTGTAGGGGACAGAGAAGAGGACAGACGATAGAGATAGGGACATGGGGTGAGTACGGGGGAAGGAGAACAGTCTAGATGCTGAAGACAGGAAAGACAGGACTGTACCCGTGAAGGACAGGGTCACCTTGAACAGAAGTACGCAATACGCCTAGCCTCAACTAGGCATATGCGAGACATATGACTTCCCACGGCCTGCACGAGGGGTAAAGACCTCGTGACCACCGGGCAGTCGAGGAGAAGTCAGACGGGCTTTGGACACGACGGAGAGAGGATGCATGACTGAGAGTGTGACAGGATAGACTATACCTAGGACTTCAGGGCCATTGAATAGCTGAGCCGTTTGACTTGTGCTTGTGTGTGTGGCTGTGATACGAGAGCGTAGTGGCTTGCATCGTAACGTATTGTATTGCTACATTATTACTTAGTGCGAGAACGAACGATGTAATGACAGATGAGACGTTATGTATGATTATGTTATTGAATAATAAATAATCTTATTAACTTATGTGTTTATGTCTCATCTATGCTCGTACTATCTACCTGTCTTGAACCCTTTCTTCCTAATAACCCTAGACGTTGACAGTGCCATATAAGAAATGTGTGACCAAAGGCGTACAAACAGTCATATATGAATTTATAGAGAGAAGTCAGCACAGTTATACAATAGTTCGTCTTTGCGTTCTGAACGTCAGGAACTCATACCATTATATGAAAACTAACGCAATACCATTCGCTGCCTAATGGGACCGTAGCTGTGTTTCGAACACGGTATGCTGGATTATAAATTGCAATTAGTAATCCCTTCACCCCAGAGCCGGCGGAATCTGTAAAGGAAGTGACATATTACACAAATTCATGCAGAGGCGGACAAAATATCCGTGTGAAGTGCACAACTAAGTGTGACGCAAAGAAAGAGGACAGGAGAAGAGGAAGAATACATTTAATTGATGCAGTGTCAAACAAAACGTAAGTTTGGCCAGACATGGTACACTATCAAATAAACAAGTAGTATGATTTGAAGTTTCGTTTCATGAGAATTGGAAATAAGATGTCACGAAACGAAACAAATAACATAATGATCCTTGTATGGCGATATATCGTCCTTCTGTCAGAATGGGAGGTCATGATATG